>LPNX010375607.1:193975-287494 GCA_001517045.1 Pseudotsuga menziesii
ACTAGTGGGTGCCTGTTGGGGAAGCTTGGTCGATGGAGTTGACACTTCCACTTACGAGTTATAACTGGAGTTAGGTAATGTAGTTGACTGTAACGAACCCAATTTCCACATGGTGATTTAAAACTGTTTTTTTTGTTTTAATAAAAATTAATTCTTGTAGTTTTAAAATAACAATTCTAACAAATACTTCTTGTAATTTTAATCATACCTTACTAATGCTAAAGTGTGGTATACAAAGGGAAACACCACCATCAAACAACATAGAAGAAAACTTAAATGAACATATGAATACCATTCACCTTCCTAAACCTAATAAAATTACAATATTACCTACTCTTAAAAAGAAGCTTTAACATCATGGACTATCATTATAATCATTAATAAAGTACACCTTCACGTTCATACAAACATATACTTATTATTGAGACAAATTGCAGAAATAAAACTGTACATAGTACACCTTTCTTGGGAAACAACTCATGATCAGAAGTTGGGAAGTAATTTAGTTGGACAATGTATATATTAAAGTTCTGCGTTCCACATTACATAAAGAAGGAAAGCAGAAAGCAGAGAAAACAAGAAAAAATAAGTTGCGAAAAAAAAGAGTCACGATAAAACTATCATGCTTGTCTTCGACTTTTGAGTTCCGCATTCCGGACAGCGAAAAGCGGGAGTCGAAAAGTCAATTTTTTTATTGAATGAAAAATAATAGTTCTGGGATCTGCCTTAGCAGAAAGCGGAAGTAGGAAAGACAAGAAAGCAAAAACGCGACAAAAGAATTTTCTGATTTCCGCATTCCGGACATCGGGAAGCGGGAGTCGGAAAGGAAAAAGGTTTTATTGCGAACATGTAAGTCCCGATTTCCGGATTCCTCATGGTGGAAATCGGAAGTTGGAAAACGATTTCCCCACAGACATGAAAAAATGCATCCCCGCATTCTGGACATTGGAAAGCGGAAGCACCCAAAATGATACTTATAATAGAAAAGGTGCTTCTGAAAACCAAAAATCCCAAAAAACAAGACTTAGGAGGAAATTTTATTTAGTGAAATGCTCATGCTTCTATAGATTCTTCATTCAATTGCGGAAAGACTCAATATTTTTACCCTCACAACGTTCCTTTGCATCTCTCGATGCAAATGTATGCTTTATTCATTACATCACAAGTAATAATAAACCACATTACATAAAAAATTACAAAGCTCCAAATTCAATGTAACAAGTCATAGATATATAATTCAATGAAAAGTATAGAATATATATATATATATATATATATTCAATAGTGTATATTTCAATTTATAATAAATAATTATATTATTGTAAAGCGCATATTATTTACTCACAACTTTTCAGAAACAAAATTTCACAGAAACCCAAACATTAACGATAGGTTGTGTGTTCATAATGAAACATCAAATGGATTAACCAAAATTTGACCTTCAAAGTTAAAAAATACAGTGCATAAATTCAACCTTAACTTACATCATTTTGCTACTTCCTCGAAAAGGAAATAATTATTGATAAAAATATATAAATTACTCTTAACCACACATCAATCTTTGGAAAATTAATCATGTTTGGTAATTGAATCTTAAAATAAATCCACAGCTTAATTATTCATCCTACCACTCTGTCACTCACCCAAAGAAAAGAAAAATAATTGAGGAAACCCTTAAAGGTTGAATACCCTTATGCTTATAGTAAATCATGACTACTGTTTCAAAAAAAGAATGTGATTGATAAACTACTAGTTATATTCCCATGGCATGATAAGGGTTGCATCATTTGCTAGCCTCCTCGGATGAGATTAAACGACCCAAGTCTGTCAAATATCCTCGCTTATCAATTCGACATGGACCTGCGAAATTGAATGAATCAATAAACCTCTTACAAAAATTCCCCAACCCCTACAAAAATACTTGCATCAATAGCGAAATCTCACAAATCCAACCAAATAAATTTAAACTCTGGCTACAGGAAAAATGTGTAACCATAATACTTATACTTGAATATAGTTGCAATAGTGAATAGCACAGAAACCGTAACTACTCCCTGATACATTCATCACAAAACAATGTGCAGAGTATATGCCATTTTCTTTAACTATTCTTCTGTAGAATAACGTGAACAAATGTACTGAACAACAAGGAGAAGTGCATTCAAATTTCAAATATAAAATTGTATATTTTATTTTTCTATTTAGATACTGTTGCTACAAGATTTGAGACTTTTGGTTTTGTGTTATGAAATGTTGAGAAAACTTTGTACCGCTAAACCATACTACTGGTAAGAGATTGCAGTTTATGCAGATTATATTAAGTTTTCTTACCTCAATGAGGTCTCTGGCCAAATACTCATGGTTCTCTGTAACATAGCTCAACTAAAATTGTTTCCAATAATATCAGATCTGAAAACATATATGACTCACCAACAACTAGTCATTTCACAAACCAGTTGCTAGAAAAAATGCATTAAACACTCAACGCAATTGTTTTCTGGAAACAAGATCAAGAAGTTACGAGTACAACCTCTATGGAATCTATCATTGAATGAAATTTCAAGGTTTTTCAAAATGAAGATGAGATGGGACGCATGAAAACCAAGGTTCTTCCTTTCTCTCAAAAGGATCCTCTCTTAAAAAGTTATACTACAACTGCAGAATTGATAGGATTACATTGCAGACTTCAAACTTCCTTTGAACATTTCTATATTCATACATATAGAAGGATCATCCTGGATAATTTTCCAAAGAACTTGGCCCTCGCCAGCTGGCACATGGATACATCAAGCATGACACTATGCCATTGTGAGAATACTTCCAGATGTTCCCTATGTTACAAACTAGCCTACAAGGAAGCCAATGCAGATTGTGCAGAGGAGAGACCCCATTACAGCTTGCACTCGTATCACACTGAACAACTACTGAGAAGTGGATTTACTGTTGTGATAACAACACATGCCCTGTAACGATAACAACATAAGAGCACATGCCCTTACTGTCTTCAAAACCCTACAACCCATTTCATCAATTCTCAAGAGAAATAAATGCAATGTGATGCAGGAGAATCTTTGGCTAAGTAGGCTATCATTCATGCATTTGAATTCACAGATTGGTGTAGAAGAAATATAATTACCTGGTCAAAATTTCAGGATGTGAGCATGTCCATATTTCCTTGGGCGTGCATTTTAAAGCTCTGGCTATGCTTTTAGAAACTGTAGGTATGCATTTTCCAGATTTGTTGAATGAATGCAACATTGTTTTTCAAAATTTATAATGTAATTTCTTGTCTCTAGTGAATTTTTGTAAACCCTTAAAATACAAGGCCTTGTATTTGGAATTTGCATAGTTCGGGTAGCTAGACAAAGTATAAGGATCGCAAACATAAATGTGATGCTTGTGAATGAGGAAAGATCCTGTGGGTCTTCATTGATTTGGTTTTTGTAGTGTTGATTGTTGTGGGTTCCAGAGACTTGTGCATAGTGTCTGTCAATGTAATGACACCTAAGAGCATTGCCCATTGACCCAATAAAGTTGCAGAAATGGTTGTTGAAAGTATATGCTATAAATTTTAATTTGATAACACACTATGTGTGTGAAATACTGGTAAAGTAATGCATTTGCAAATTTGTTGCATGTTGGGACTGTATTTGTTGTGTGACTTTGATTGGAGGCTGCCTAGGCCTACACCAAGTGGTGTTTGGGGTGAGTGGATCATGAGATTGAAGACTCTTGGTTGTAGTAGACAATTCTAGCATAAAGTGAAGCGTTGGGTAGAATTGTTCGAGAAGCAAAGTGCATCGATCCTAGGAATAAGTGCATTAGCCCATGGAAGTTAAAGAGGATTGCAAAGTTGCAAAAGAGTTGCAAAGATGTGGGAAAACAATACATGACTATCACTGTGAAAGAAAGGTAGAAGATGTAGTTACTATTGGAACTGGAATCACAAGTCAAGCTCGAAAATTGTTAGTGTGAATCGGATCACCCTCAAAACAAACTGATTCAGTTTGGGCTGAGTCAAACTCAACATGACCGGGTTTGACTCGGTCAATGTGAGTCAAACTCATGACTCATGATTTAAAGCTTCGAGTTTTTTGAACCACCAGCCTAAGAAATATTTTAAGACCAATTTTGACTGTGTTTGATCTTTTCCTATTGGAGGTGTGTCTTCCTACTGAAGGTGTTCAATAGTAAAGGTGAATTTAAAGTAAAAGTGGTATTTTCCTTATCTTTCATTTTTTATCATTTTACTTAAATTTTTAACATTACCATTGATTGTTTCAGGATGTTTGATAGTGGTTCCAACCTCATTGGAGTTCGTATGCAAAAAGTAGAATTTTAGATCCCATTCAAAATTCAACAAACTTAACAATTTTCAGGATTTTAGGATTTCAAAGTTTCCATTGGATTCTATCATGTATGAGGGTAAAAGATTGGCATTTAATCAAGCCGCATCAACCTCTCTATGTACCTTGATGTTGGTGGTGTTGATTGTTCAACTCTTCTATCATGACCTTAATCAAAATGTACCCTTTAGTCAAGCGAAATCACTTATGAAGCATGGGATTTTTTTTCTAATTCCACCTTATTTTAACACTTGGTTTAGGAAGTTTCGTCAAAATTGTAGGGTGTTAATTAACATCCTTGGAGGATCAACTTCAGGATTCAAGGTAGAGGCAAGTGCTAGAGCCTAGAAGAGGGGGGCACAAGGTCTAATTGATGAATAGGATCCCAATATAGGCAATGATTTATCTATCTCGACTCATCTTATGGATGATAATTGATATATTTTGGACATATATTGTATATTTTGGCCATCTATTGATAGTTAGTAGTATAAGGACATGGCTACTTTGAATATCAAGGAAAAATGCCTTTCTTTAATTCAAAATGTGTGTATTTTATTATTTTGTATTTGACAATTTTTTCTGGATCCGATTAACAAATTTGACTCTTTTGCCTCATCGATTTATTGTTGATTTTGATTCTCATAACACTGATGTAGAGTCTAGACAGAACATTGAGTGAGATAAACTGCACGAGAAAATAAATACAATATTGTTGAGAGTGGACATGATGAAGACAACATGATAGGAAGATATATAGGAATTTGTATTTTCCATGTGAAAAAAAAAACATGATAGGAAGAAGAGAATTCATGTGAGTGGTGGAGGAAGAGACCATCAAAGATACTATGAAGGTGTTTTTGAAGACCTTGCAGCAATGATGACAATAATTGTTAGAGAAAAAGGTGTATCTCGGGATGTCCTCCATGTGGTTCTCTCTAGCATGAAGGGACATCATCATATAGGAAATAGTGTAGAGTGTGAGATGTACTCCACCAAGAGTCATGGATTCAATTATTGAAGACATGTAGTGATTCAATGACTTCTTCAATCGAATGTGTGGAGTGCAGTTGTGTATCAGTTTTTAATCGGTGAGATGCATGTGCAGTATGAGTAGGTGTGCATTTGCGTAGATGTTGCATGATGCATGTGCATGGGATTTGCACATTGCATGAGCATGCATGCAGTTTACTCTATTTTTGATGCATAATTTTTAACACACTAAGTGAGTTATGCAAAACCTCATATTAGAGTTTAAAAACTCTAATCGCATCAGAAGATTATAAAAGGACATTTGGAATACAAAAGTCATTATTACTTGTGAGTTTTAGGCCATCAAGAGGCTAAGTGAATCAATTGAGCTAGGAGGGCGCAATCATCTGAGAGACTCTAAGGGTGCATTCTTGAGAGAATGAGGGCACATCCTTTTGAGACAGGGGAGGCGCTTCATTCTAGTTGTGAGAGAGATCATATCGCAAGGTTTTCTTCACTGATTGAGGAACAGACGAGCTGGGACACATTATTGAGATAGTGGGGCATATTTCTCTATCTAGATCCCACCTGTGAGAGAAGGAATTTTAATTTCGACCCATTGGCAAAAGTATTCTCAAATGTATTCTCACAATTGGTCAAGGAGAAGAATTAGAGAAGCAATTGAGATAGTTAAAAACCCTAATTGCCTAAACAGAGATGACGGTCTTTCTATTAGCTGATCATGGTTTCCTAACCTAACCAAACTAAATAAGAACTAATTGAACCTAGCTTAACTAAATACTTAAAATTAAGAATAAAAATTAAATTAAGATTAAAACTAAACTAAAATAAAATAAAAACTAAACTAAGGTTAAAATTAAATTAAAATAATAACATTTAATTCAAGAGTATGATTAAAATTAAAATTAAAAATCAAATTTATTGATTATTGAACCATAAATAGAATTATAATTGATTATTAAATTAAATTAATAAACTAAAATTCAATATATCTAATTAACTAATAAACTAAACTAATGTTAATATTAAAATATTAAATAAACTATAATTAAGATTAAATTCTATTAATAAATTTAAAATACAAGTAAAATAAAAATTATATGTAATTATTAAAAGAATAAACCTAAAGTAAAATATAAAAATTAATTATTAACAAACTAAAATATTAATAAAATTAAAATGAATTATCAAATAAACTACTTAGATTGAACATGATCTTAAAAAATAAAAAATAATAATTTACTAAAATTTAGAAAACTTTAAATAGAAATTAAAAATTAAAATTAAATAAAACCCTAAAAACTACACACAAGTCAAACTCACAAACCAAGACCTAGTAAGCACCTCCTAATTGAGTTTTTCCAATATTAATACACCTTTGAAAGATAAACAATCTCCCAGACATCGGTATGTTCTGAAGACGAGCCACGCTTGGCTTGAAATGTTGACATTAACTCCTCCCACCGCTGATTCTCCATTAGATGCCATGAATATTGACAGCAGAATCTTAGCTAACCTAAAAAATAGACCAACAACAAACATTGATTGTTGAGTAGATTGTACTAATAAGAGGGAAACCATACAACGTACGGATCAACCAAACATGTTACACGTGTAGAGAGCCTCCAACATTTATTGTAGAGGCATCGTATTATACAGGTCATACATGACAAGTCGTACAATACATGGCGTACATATTTGTAGAACGTATAACTAGATGGATACAAATAAGAAGAGGATTGTTGGACAATTTTTTCAGATCAAAAAGTTCTCAAGTTTGTTGTAGTTGTTTATTTATGTGAGCAGAGCCATTTTCCTAAGTACAGGAGCTCTTGTAAGTTCTGATATAGTTTCAATGATGAACTAATTTGAAGAGAAGAAAAAATTTGTGTGTGTTTTTTGGATATGTTTAGTGAGGTTTTTCTTCCACTTAAATATCTATTAATTTAAGTCATTAGTGTAATAAATATTAGATATGAAATCTTACATGGGCACTGCTTTAATAGAAATTAACGTGGTGCCAGAGATCTTGCATTGAAGGGAAATAAAATCCAAGTGTTTCAAGAGCAGATCTATCTGGTTCAGGGGTCTAAGAGACAGATCTAGTATTAGTTTTATACACTAGTCTAGACATGGCAACCAACAACCAGCGATTCAAAGACAAGTTGGATGGAGCAGCTAATTTATTATCACGGAAGGAAAGAGACATGAGATATGGGATAATGTGGATAAGGCTGCGATGGTACTGACATATGAAGCATCAAAGGAAGCACATGAGAAGAGGGAGATACCATCCCAAAGAATGATCCTAGATGAAATAAAGGATAACCTAATATCAGTTGTGTCAAAAAAGAATAGGGTGAAAGACATGTTTGATGCCTTAGTCTCTTTCAGAGTGATAACCTGAACAAAAATAATGATCCTTGGTAATAAGCTCATAGATGTTTGGATGAGAAAATCGGACAACATTAATGATCCTTAGTAATAAGCTCATAGATGTTTGTAAGATCAAATCAGGCAATGAGGATCACACGGATTCATGATCATCTTGCAGCCATTGGGGAAAACATACTTGATGCAAAACTAGTGCATGTGGCACTGAATGTTTCCCCTAATAAGCCCTAGGCAGCATTCATGAAGGGGTTTTGTGCTCGAGAGAACCTTCCATACTGGAAGAAACTTTAGGAGGAGACTCGAGAGGAGTCCAAAACCAACCATCCTGATGAAAACTTAGCCCTTGCGAGTAAAACAAAGAAAGGAAAAGAGATAGGTTTCAAGAAAGGTAACAGTGAAGGGGAATCACACAAGCAGGAAAAGAGGAAAGACTTGAGCAAGCTCAAGTTCTTTTTTTGTCACAATCTCAAGCAGTATGCATCTCAGTGTCCGGAGAAGAATAAGAGGGGTAAGGGAACATGTTCGCAAGTAGCAACATCAACAAAGACCCAACTGAGTGAACTTGGAGCTAAGTTTGAGGATGATTTCTCTCTCATTTTGTGCCTCTCCACCAACACTATTGCCAAGAGTTCCTGGTATTTAGATTTGGGTGCATCCCATACATGACAGAGGCATGAAGGCTATTCAATAGGCTATCATATGATGACTCGGGGATCCGTGTGGATCTTGGTGATGATTCCAAGTATGCAGTGAAGCGATAGGGGACAATTCAACTCCTACTTGAGTCAGGGGGATCATTTGATGCTCAAGAGGTGCTCTATGTACCAGGATTTAAGAAGAGCATATTTTCTATGTCAGTCATGGAGGAAAAGCATTATGTAGTCACCTTCGAGAGAGTACAAGTGTTCATTTGTCTATAGGGAGCTAGTCCAGACACAACTATGAGGATTGGTGTGAGGAAAGAAAATCTATACAAGCTCTAGGGAAATATTATGTAGGAACTAGTGCATGATATTGAGATCCTCTGCGAGCTTTGGCACAGGAGGATGGGGCATCAGAATCACATTGTTTCCCATATTGAGGGAGATATCCACTGGTCTCCCAGACTTCAACATTGACTAGCAGGGGATGCCCTCTTAGAAAGAATCTCAGAGCTTCTTTTCACAACATCAAGTGTTGATCCAAGGAGATCTTGGATTTGATCCATTTAGATGTTTGTGTGCCCATGTCAGTTTCATGAGTGAAGGGGGAATCTTAGTATGTCTCCTTCATTAATGAATTCTCCATGAAAACATGGATCTACTTTATGAAGATCAAGGATACGGTCTTCAATAAGTCAAGAATTATAAAGCTCAGGTAGAGAATAGGCTAGATAGGAAAAAATAGGAAGGTATTGAGTTCAGACAACAAGGGTTTATATACCTTCAATGAGTTTAAATATTTATGCAAGAAGGCATGAATCAAGAGGGAGAAGACACCTGCCTACAACTCATAGCAAAATGCGGTTACAAAGAGGAAGAACACATCCATCATCAATTCTATGAAATCCATGATCCACAATCAGAGCTTTCCATTGTTTTTATGGGAAGAAGCATGCAACACAATCATGTATTTGTAAAACAAGAGTCCTCACAATATCTTGGAGGACAAAACCCTAGAGGAGGCATTCATAGGGGTGAAACCCGAGATAGGGAATCTCAATATTTTTGGTTGTCTAGTCTACATTCACATGCCTGTGGAGAAGAGGACAAAGTTGGAGCCTTATTGTAAGAAGGGCATCTTCGAGGGATATAATGACAATTAGAAATATTACAAAGTTTTCATTTCTGAATAACGGAAGATAGTGGTGAGTCAGGATGTGAAGTTCGAGGAGAACTTGGCCTCTAGGAGATATCATGATTTTCCCATAGTTATAGAGGACATGATTTAGTTGGCCTTGAACAGTGAGTAGAGCTCACAGGCTCTGCTTATAAAGAGTCACCCTTCAAGAGAAGAGGAGGATTCATCCTCTTCCAAATCAACCAAGAGACCCAGGTGGTTTAAGCAAACACTAAGGGATGCTCGAGAGCATGTAGAGGCACCTAGGAGTACTTTCAGAGAGAGCAGGCCACCCATGTAGTTCTTGACTTATATGGCCCTAATGACCAACATCATTGACTCAGATCCTTCCAACTTTGAGGAGGTATCCATGATGGAGGTGTATAGCTTCATCATGAAGAGTGATGTCTGGGAAACTGTATCAAGACTAGTAGAGGAGTCAGTTGTGACTTCCAGGTGGTTGCTTAAAATAAAACATGTAACAAATGGAAGTGTGGAAAATTTCAAGGAGATATTTGTGGCTAGAGGATTGTCTCAAAGAGAGGGAATCAATTATGGATACTTTTGCTCCTGTTGCCAGATATTCTTTTATTGGAGTTGTGATATCCATTGCTTCAGTGATGGGTTGGAAGACTCACGAAAAGGATGTGAAGATAACCTTCCTCAATGGTATCATTGAGGAAGAGGTATATATAGAGTATCCAGAAGGATTTAGGGTGCATGAGAGGGTGACGCATGTGTGCAGTCATAGGAAATCCCTATACGGACTCAAACAAGCACCTAGGGCATGGTATTCCAAGATTGAAATCTATTTGTAAAGCATGAGATTCACTAAGAGTGAGGCTAATCTCAAATTGTACTTCATACTTGTTGGATGTGAGCCCCTCATCTTGGTGCTTTATATGGATAAATTAATACTCACATGTGCAGAGAAACTGGTTGCATGATGCTAGTCAAACTTGGAGATAGAATTTGAGATGAAGGACATCGGGCTAATGCATTACTTTTTAGGGTTGGAGGTATGGAAGAGATTGGGAAAGATATTCCTTATGTAGGGGAAGTCAATAATAGAGACTCTGAAGAGATTCAGAATTGACAACTGTAGACCAATGGACACACCAGTGGTGAACAACCTGAAGAATGTTGGTTGTTTAGAGTCAAAGTTGGAAGATTCTATACTATACAAGCAACTTGTTGGTTTCTTAATGTATCTGGTCAACACGAAACCAAACATTTGTTTTACTATAAAAACCTTGAGCCAATACATGATGGAGTTGAGGCAGGTGCATTAGATCCTAGAAAAACATGTGCTCTAATACTTGCAGGGAATAGTAGAGTATTGTTTTAGGTACCTTCGTAGGGATGGAGTGAGATTGCAAGACCACTTAGATTCAGACTGGGAAGGGAGTGATACAGATCAGGAGAGAAATTCAGGGTGTTGTTTCATCATGGGGTTTGCAACGATTTCCTGATTCAGCATGAAGGAGACTTCAATAGCACTCAGATCAACAGAAGCTAAGTACATGGAAACCAACTTGGAAAGTTGTGAAGCAATTTAGCTTCACACACTACTCACAAGGTTTTTTCTAAGGAGCTAGATCCTTCAGTGATACATTGCAACAATCAAATCTACATAAATCTCTCAAATAATCCAGTGTTTCATGACAAGTTAAAGCACATTGAGATTAGATACCATTTCATCAAATACATCGCCCTGAAGGGAGCAGTCAAGCTCCAATACATTCCGACAAATGAGCATATCGCAGACATATTCACCAAACCCTTGGTGAAAGGGAAGTTTTTCTTCTTTCGAGACAAGCTTGGAGTGGTGAAGAATACCTTCCTCATTAAGAGGGAGTGTTGATGAGTGTAGCTCAAACATGTATTTCTTTGAGGTTTGTATAACCCATGGAAATCATCATTAATTAAAAGTCCTCTCTTTTTTATGTTTCAATTTATTAATTAATTAATTAAAGTGGAATGTACTTTTCGTAAAGTGAGTTAATTTAATTTAATAAAATGCCTAAGTCAAGGCTTTAGTGATTTAAAAATTAAAGGTGGGCCATTGGTTTCAAGTCAATATTAGATCTAATCTTGACAATTGAGATTAGGTGTTTGGCCCAACTCAAAAATTACAAAAACAAAGGAAGGGTTAAGGAAAATACACATTCATGATTCACGAGAGAACAATAATTATTCATGAGAGAAGTGAGTAAGAGGGAGATTGGAGAAGGAATTTTGATTTCCAGCCATCGGCAAAAGGAGAAAGACAAACATGAAGCATACCAACAACAGACATTGATTGTTGAGAAGATCATACCAATCAGAGGGAAACCATACAATGTATGGATCATCGAAAAAGGTCACACATGTGGAGAGTCGGTATCATTTATTACAGAGGCACCATACTATACAATCCATACATATTTGCAAATCGTACAACTATATAGGTTCAGCTGAGGAGACGACCGTTGGACAAAATTTTCAGATCAAAAAATTCTCGGGTTTGTTGTAGCTATGTATTTCTCTGAGCACAACCATTTTCCTGAGTACATGAGCTCTTCTAAGTTCTGAAATAATTTCAATGATGGACTGGTTTGAAGAGTAGAAAATCTTTGTGTGTGTTTCTTGGATTTGTTTAAAGATTATTTTCTTTGGCTGAAATATTTGTTAATTTAGGTAAGTAGTGTAAGAAATATGAGATCTGAGACTTTACCTAGGAATTGATTTAATAGAAATTAACAAAAGGAGAGCGAAGAAGGATTTGCAACAGAGGATTGCAAGGAAAAGACTGAAGTGGAAGAATTTGTGTAGCAAACTCAAGAAGAAGTGGTGAGTAGTAGTCTACCCAAGAGTGTGTATGTCCAGAAAAAATATGTTGTTATCTAAATGAATGATGTTTCAACAAAAGTTAGTGTGTATGTCTAGGTGGTTGTTCAAAATCAAACATGCAACAAATGGAAGTGTGGAAAATTTCAAGGCGAGATTTGTGGCTAGGCGATTATCTCAAAGAGAGGGATTCAATTATGAGGATACTTTTGCTCTTGTTGCCAGATATTATTTTATTCGAGTTGTGATATCCATTGCGTCAGTGATGGGTTGGAGGATTCACCAAAATGATGTGAAGACAACCTTCCTCAATGGTATCATTGAGGAAGAGGTATATATACTATATAGAGTATCCAGAAGGATTTAGGGTGCATGACAGAATGACTCATGTGTGCAGTCTTAGGAAATCCCTATACGGGCTCAAACAAGCACCTAGGGCATGGTATTCCAAGATTGACATCTATTTGTAGAGCATGAGATTCAATAAGAGTGAGGCTAATCCCAACTTGTACTTCATACTTACTGGATGTGAGCCCCTTATCTTGGTGCTTTATATGGATAAATTAATACTCACAGTTGCAGAGAAACTGATTGCATGATGCTAGTTAAAGTTGGCGATATAATTTGAGATGAAGGACATTGGGCTAATGCATTACTTTTTAGTGTTGGAGGTATGGAAGAGACCAGGAAAGATATTCCTTAGGTAGGGGAAGTAAACAATAGAGACTCTGAAGAGATTCAAAATGGACAACTGTATACCAATGGACACACTAGTGGTGACCAACATGAAGAATGTTGATTCTTTAGAGTCAAAGTTGGAAGATTCCAGACTATACAAGCAAATTAATGGTTCCTTAATGTATATGGTCAACACAAAACCAAACATTTGTTTTACTATAAACACCTTGAGCCAATACATGATGGATCTGAGGCAGGTGCATTGGATCCTAGAAAATCATGTGCTCAGTTACTTGCAGGGCATAGTAGAGTATGGTTTGAGGTACCTTGGTAGAGATGGAGTGAGGTTGCAAGACCACTCAGATTCAGACTGGGAAAGGAGTGATACATATGAGAAGAGCACTTCAGGGTGTTGTTTCAGCATGGTGTTTGCAACTATTTCCTGGCTCGGCAGGAAGAAGACTTCAATAGCACTCAAATCAGCAGAAGCTAAGTACATTGAAACCAACTTGGAAAGCTGTGAAGCAATTTGGCTTCACAAAATACTCTCAAGGTTATTTTCTAAGGAGCTAGATCCTTCAGTGATACATTGCAACAATCAAAGCTACATAAAGCTCTCGAAAAATCCAATGTCTCGTGACAAGTTAAAGCACATTGAGATTAGATACCATTTCATCAAAGACATGGTCTTGAAGGTAGCAGTCAAGCTCCAATACATTCTAACAAATGAGCATATCGTAGACATATTCACCAAACCTTTGGTGAAAAGGAAGTTTGTCTTCTTTCGAGACAAGCATGGAGTGGCGAAGAATACCTTCCTCATTAAGAAAGAGTGCTGATGATTGTAGCTCAAACATGTATTTATTTGAGGTGTGTCTAACCCATGGAAATCATCATTAATTCAAAGTCCTCTCTTTTTGACGTTTCAATTTATTAATTAATTAATTAAAGTGAAATATACTTTTTCTTAAAGTGAGTTAATTTAATTTAATAAAATGCCTAGGTCAAGGCTTTAGTGATTTAAAAATTAAAATTAGACTATTTGTCTCAAGTCAAGATTAAGCCAAGATTAGATCTAATCTTGACCTTTGAGATTACGGATTTGGCCCAACTCAAAAAATACAAAGACAAAGGAAGGGTTAAGGAAAAGAAAGATTCATTATTCACGAGAGAAGTGAGTAAGAGGGAGATTGGGGAAGGAATTTTGATTTCCAGGCATTGGCAAAAGGAGAAATACAAACATTAAGCATACCAACAACTGACATTGATTGTTGAGTAGATCGTACCAATCAGAGGGAAACCTTACAACGTATGGATCATCCAAAAAGGTCACACGTGTGGAGAGTCGGTATCATTTATTACAGAGGCATCATACTGTACAAGCCATACATATTTGAAAATCGTACAACTGTATGGATTCAGCTGAGAAGAGGACTGTTGAACAAAATTTTCAGATCAAAAAATTCCCAGGTTTGTTGTAGCTCTTGAATTCTTTGAGCACAACCATTGTCCTAAGTACATGAGCTCTTCTAAGTTCTGAATAATTTCAATGATGGACTGGTTTGAAGAGTAGAAAATCTTTGTGTGTGTTTCTTAGATTTGTTAGAAGAATTTTTTCTTTCACTGAAATATATGTTAATTTAAGTCAGTAGTGTAAGAAATATCAGATCTGAAATCTTACCTAAGCATTGATTTAATAGAAATTAACAAACGGCTACAAGGAAAAGATTGAAGTGGGAGAATTTGTGTAGCAAAATCAAGAAGCAAGACTGGTGAGTAGCAGTCTACTAGAGAGTGTGTATGTGCAGAAAAAATCTTACCTAAGCATTGATTTAATAGAAATTAACAAAAGGAGATTGAAGAAGTATTTGCAACAAAGGACTGCAAGGAAAAGAGTGAAGTGGATAAAATTTGTGTAGCAAACTCAAGAAGCAGTACTGGTGAGTAGCAGTCTACCCGAGAGTGTGTATGTGCAAAACAAAGATGTTGTTATTGAAATGAGTGATGTTGCAGCAAAAGTTAGTGAGATGTATACTATCACTCGCAATGGCCTTGAATTCATCCCATGTTATCTCTCAAGTGGAACCAAGTGTCTAATTTTTTTCACACAAATTCATCCACCATAACAAAGCTTCCCCACACAGGCATAGCTTTGCAGAGGGAAATTTAGCTCTATTTATGTATTGTTGCATTGCATAATAGAAACTGAGTTTTCTTAAACAACTTTCACGTCATAGAGCATCCATCTGATTGTCATTGGGAAGAATTTCCACCTTAGTTTCCATGTGTTTCCTTTGGAAATATACCAATTTGTAGCACTGTATGCAATAACTTAGCAATATTGCTAATTTTTCCATCTATGTTTTTAATTTTTCTAATGAGATGGATAAATCTGACTATGAATTTTTTCAAGCAATTCAATCTGACTACGTATCATTAATATCCATTACATAAATTGCATATAAAGTTTAAACTACATCAGATACATGTGAAATGATTCTTTGATACTAATGATCCAAAGAGAAGTGCACTAGAAGTCATCTTATTCCAAGAAGAAAATTCAAATACTTAAGTTTTGAGGTGAGTGAAAGTGTGGATAGAAATGAGGATGACAAATTATGCTTTACGTTATGCTTTGTGTTGAACAATATATTTTAGTTAGAAGAGTGTTCGTTTCTTTTTTGAAGGTGATTCAATTATGTAACTAGATTGATGAGTGTTTGTCTCCTAGTGCACCATATGTTGATGTTGTCATACATGTGTAACACTCCTATCGATTATTGGTGTTCTTGATATGCATGTGCTTGTTGAGGCTAGTGTACATCGGTTGTAGGGGCAGGCGTATGCACATTACTAAGGTGTTCACACACAAAGGATGGAACTTGGTGCATGTTGCTAGAATTTGGTATGCCAAATGTTGTATGTATTTTGAGTTGGTACCCCTCAACCTCCCAAGGATGCTTCTTGTTGGATACATTTACCACCATACACACTCATTTTGGTCAAATTGACCTAGTTAAACCACTATCCTAAGTATTATTGACATAAATTGACATTAGTGGAGCATTAAATGACATCATCTAGTCACACCCACGCCTACCTTCAGTCAAGGAGGCTAACTTATCCTTTTCCTACATTTGGGGAGGCTAACTGGAGCACTCTAGGGGGTGATCTGAGTGTCATTAATGCACTTTATTGCTAACAGATGGTTACAATCAGTTAAACAGAGCAATGAAGGCACCTCCTCTCATTAAATTGATTGTTTAATGATTATTTAATGAACTAGAGTCAACAAGGGCGCCTCCAACCACTTCTAATGTTTAGTTCCACTTCAGTTAACCTCATCGGGGTTCATTGGAGTCATTGAAGCACTAGCACTTAATGGTTGGCTTGCTATGACATGTGTCTGATCTCTTTCAGTTGAGACTCAGTCATTTATTGCACTACGACTTCAGTTAGGGCTCAGTGGAGTCAATTAGGGTTTTGATCAATGGTTAACTTGAGTGTTGACTATGGCTTACAGTTAGTTAAGCTAGACTCACACATTCAATTCGAATGACCTCCTTAGGAATTCGAATTGCTTCTCATTCATGCTTGTAGCATGACATTGTAATGTAATTTCTCATTCTTTGTGTGAATATACAGAGCGGCTAATCATTTCGTAGCCCATTTACACCATTTCATGATTTATTTGTTGATTAATCTTTGATGAGACTGATGTTTAGTCCCTAGATCAATGTGCAAGATTAATATGGTATCAGAGCTCACGATGGGACGAAGCTCTATCTCTCAAAAACAATCTTTTTGACAGATTCTGCATGAAAATTGAGCAATAGCTCAAAAATCAAGCACTGCACTAGAAGCTAAGGCTTACCACTTAATACCCCAAGTAAAGAACTTATTGATCAAGCTTGCTTGATTGACTATGCTGGGTGTGATGAAAGCCTAAAATGTGCAGGCTATCTGACCTTACATTGCCCTTTCTGTTGTTATTTTCAGGTTTTCTATAGGTGAAGCATTCACTCCAGCAGATCCAGATGGCCTGCTCAGTAGCTCTTTTGACTCCATACAATTTCCACTCATGGAAAGGTGACATGGAGATTTAGCTACACTCCAAAAAACTCTATAGAGTCACCATGGACACTGAAGATGAGCCTGGTTTATCCATAGAAAAACCAAGATTCTTGAACAAGAAGGATGAAGCCTTTGGTTTCTTGTGCCTCTCTATTTCCCTGGATCTTCTTTTCCACCTTGCGGGATTGAAGAATCCAAAAGAAATATGGGACAAATTGGAAACTCTATATGGAAAACAAGATGAATTGAGAGTTTACCAGCTCGAAAATGATTTAATGTCTCTCCAGCCCTCCAATTTCGAGACTCTGAATGACTTCTTCACAAGGTTCAAGCACATTGTTTTACTCTTGAAGCAATGCAAAGTGGAGAAGGCAGATGATCAGCTCATCCTTGCCATACTCTCCAAACTTGGGGCTGATTAATTAGTTTTTTTTTATACATTCCGTGCGGGGAAGCTCACAACCCCTAGATGGAAGATGCCTACACTCAATGCCTTCATTGAGACCCTAACAAGTGAACATGACAAGCTTGTCCAGATGGGGATCATCAGATCTTCCCATGATCAAGCCCTCCATGTCTCACGGCCCAAAGATCTGAAGGGTAAAGGTAAGTAGCAGAAGAACCCAAAAACTAAATTTGATGCTCCTAAGCCTAGAGTTGAAAATCAGCAGCATGATGAGTCTTTCGGCTCAAGGAAGAACAAAGGAAAAGGGCACCATGGCAAAGAAAAAGTCAAGTGTTCTTACTGCGGGAAGGGCTTCCACCCTGAACATGCCTACATGAAGAAGAAGCTTGATGAAGCTACCTCTCTTTTTGAGAGAAATCACATCAATCTTCCAGAAATATTTCAGAGGAGAGATCAGCAAGATCAGGAACCATAGCATGAAAAAGGTCATGCCCTCATGGCAAGCACTTCGAAGTCCAAAGCACTCTTGATTGATTCTGGAGCTTCAAACCACATGATGGCTGAAAGAGACTCCTTTTCATCCTTGGAGACTGGAAAATCCATCCCCATCCACATGGGAGATGAATCCACCATCATTTCAGAAGGACACGGTACGGTTGATCTTGAAAATGGTTTTTTTTCAAATGTGTTGTATGTACCGTCTCTAGCATCAAATATCCTTGGTGTCTATCAGATGACACATACTGGAGTGCCTAAGAGAGTTTCTTTCATCCCAAATGATGTTGATATAATGGAGCTTGCATCTAGGAAACTCATTGCTAAAGGTCTTGCAAACCGTCATGCAAGAGCCTATGAGTTCTCCCACTTTGTGCCGGATGCAAAGCCTACTGCTCTACTAACTCATAGAAATGAGGTTAGTAAGCTATGGCATGAAAGGTTTGGCCATCTAAGTTTCAAATATTTGCAGAAATTACAGAAAAACTCCATGGTTGAAGGCCTCCCGGTCATCAAGGCAACCACCAGAAATTGCAAGGGCTATGTGATTGGAAAACACCTTGAGCACAAGTTCGATCGGGGGAAGGAAAACCGAGCTACATGCATATTGGGGCTGATACATTCTGATATCAACGGTCCGATGCTTGTCACATCCATGAATGGATCAAGGTATCTTCTTAATTTTATTGATGATTTTTCAAGGTACACATGGGTCTTCTTTCTCAAAAAGAAGTCTAAAGTATGTGAAAAAATTTCTGAATTGAAGGCCTTGATCGAAAATGCCTCTTTGCTTAAGATCAAGATCTTGAGATATGATAATGGAGGGGAGTATGTTAGTAATGATTTGCTGCACATATTCTCCCAAATTGGTATTCAGGTCCAACATTCAATTCCCTACACTCCCTAGCAGAACGGTGTAGCGGAAAGGAAGAATCGGTCTCTCAAGGAGATGATCACCTGTATGTTGGAATCCAAGAAGCTTGCTGCAAATTTGTGGGCTGAGGACATGCATGCTATAGCATACATTCAGAATAGGGTGCCCCACTCATCCATGAAAGGGAAGACCCATTTCAAAGCATACTTCAGACACAAGCCGGATGTGTCGAACCTACGGGTGTTTGGGTCCATTGCATGGGCCCGAATTCCGCTTGATAAAAGAAGGGCTTTGCAACTGCAAAGCATAAAATGTATGTTCATTAGGTATCCTGATGAATCAAAATGATTCAAGCTACTAGATATCAAAACAAAATATATCATCATCGAGAGAAGTGTCAAGTTCAATGAGCCTCTTCAAGAGGTGGAACTAGTGAAGGAGAAAACTGCTGAATTTCCTTCGTATTCTACTAAGTATTTGGATGATGAAATTGGGGGTGATGACCCTGATTTGGATCCTCTGATTTCTGATATCAGTGTATAGAAATCATCAGATGCTGAATCAGAACCTGAAGTGCAAAATCATCTTCCCACATGGGCCCGAAAGACACTCTCCTCCGCAGGAGATAACATTGGAAATCTGGATGATCCAAGGAGAACTCGGTCTGATTTCCAAAGAGTAGGTATTGCGCTCTCTTGTTCTAATAATTTTCTGTCCAAAAATTGCTATTTGATGATTAGTTTATACCCAAAATTCTACTACCATGGTCGGAAGGATCCGAGATGGCAAGTTGCCATGGATGAAGAGATGAATTCTCTTCAGAAAAACACTACTTGGGAGCTAGTTTCTCTTCCTCCAGGAAGGAAATTAGTTCAATGCAAGTGGGTGTTTCAGAAAAAGGTTGCTACTTATGGAAGCACCTGGAAATATAATGCAAGGCTAGTGGAAAAAGGCTTCTCTTAGGTCCAAGGTGTGGACTACCATGAGACCTTTGCACCGGTTGCAAAAATGGAATCCATCCGCCTTGTTTTGGCAATTTCAGCATCTAAGCACTGGGAAGTGCAAAATATGGATGTTAAGTCAGCCTTTCTACATGGAGATCTTCATGAGGAGATATACATGAAGCATCCTGAGGGCTACATCACTGATCCATCTTTGGTTTGCAAGCTAAAGAAGTCACTATACGGGTTAAAACAGGCTCCAAGAGAGTGGTATTCCAAGATGGATGCCTTCCTTCTCTCACAAAACTTCCAAAGGTGTAGATAAAATTCAAATGTTTATTTACAGAAGTCTAATGGTCATCTAATTATCATTGTTTTATATGTTGATGACGTACTGATCACAGGTAGCATAGTTGCCTCCATTTCAGCCATCAAAACTGCTCTCCACAATGCCTTTGAAACGAGTGATTTGGGGCTCCTAAAACAATTTTTGGGGCTCGAAATTGAGAAAAATTATGATGGGATTATGTTCACTCAGTTTAAATACATTTCAGACCTATTAGTCAAGTTTACCATGTCTGATTGTAGGCTTTCACCATTCCCTTTCCTTTCAAGGATCAGCCTTGAAGAAGGAAAAAGCACACCTCCCATGGACTGCACTATCTATTGACAGTTGATTGGTAGCTTGTTGTACTTGACACATTCTCGGCCTGATATCTGTGATGCTGTGAATGCTATATCAAGATATATGCAGCAGCCTCATGATATTCATTGGAAGGCAGCCAAGAGGATCCTCCAGTATATTTAGGGAACCAGGACCTACGACATTCACTATGCTGCAGACTCCGAGCTAGAGCTGGTTGAATACACAGATTCCGGTTGGGAGGGTGATTCTATTGATCAGATGTCTACTTCTAGATATGTATTCATGTTTGGTGGTGGCCCCATTTGCTAGTCTAGCAAAAAGCAGGCTGCCATAGCACTATCTTCAGCAGAGGCTGAGTATCGAGGAGCGGTGAATGCTTGCATCCAAGTAGTTTGGTTGCAAGGCATTCTTTCAGAGTTTGATCTTGGTAGTACTTTGTCCACTGTCCTCTTTTTTGACAATCAAAGTGCTATTAATATTTCCACAAATCTAGTTACCACGCAGAGGACCAAGCATGTAGAGATCCACATGCACTATATTAGGGAGCTAGTGCATGACAGGACCATCATTCTACAATACTACCCGACTGATGAGCAGATTGCAGACATCTTCACCAAGAAATTTTTAGAAAAGAAGTTCACTTACCTCCGTTCACTATTGGGGGTGAGTTCATCAGGGTGATTCAGACTACTTTTGTGTTCAGCTTGAGGGGGGGTTTTTCCCATTGGGTTTTCCCTCTTTTCCTCACTTAGTTTGTTTTTTAGCATTGTTTTAGTTTCAGCATTGTACAGGGTGACCTATGGCCTTAGTTGCTGGGGCCCTAGCATTTTTATGCATTTATGTTTTCTAACTCCTCCTGAGTATAGCTTAAGGGGGCTGTTGGAGACACTTACCACCATACACACTCATTTTAGTCAAATTGGCCTAGTTAAACCACTATCCTAAGTATTATTGACATAAATTGACATCAGTGGAGCATTAAATGACATCATCCAGTCACACCTACACCTACCTTCAGTCAAGGAGGATAACTTAGCCTTTTCCTACATTTGAGGAGGCTAACTGGAGCACTCTGGGGGTGATCTAAGTGTCATTAATGTACTTTATTGCTAACTTATGGTTACAATTAGTTAAACAGAGCAGTGAAGGTGCCTCCTCTCATTAAATTGATTATTTAATGAACTGGAGTCAATAGGGGCGCCTCCAACCACTTCTGATGTTCAGTTCCACTTCAGTTAACCTCATCGGGGTTCATTGGAGTCATTGAAGCGCTAGCACTTGATGGTTGGCTTGCTATGACATGTGTCTGATCTCTTTTAGTTGAGACTCAGTCATTTATTGCACTCTGACTTCAGTTAGGGATCAGTGGAGTCAATTAGGGTTTTGATTAGTGGTTAACTTGAGTGTTGACTATGGCTTACATTTAGTTAAGCTAGACTCACTCATTCAATTCGAATGACATCCTTAGGAATTTGAATTGCTTCTCATTCATGCTTGTAGCATGACATTGTAATGTAATTTCTCATTCTTTGTGTGAATATATAGAGCGACTACTCATTCTGTAGCCCAATTACACCATTTCATGAGTTATTTGTTGATTAATCTTTGATGAGATTGATGTTTTGTCCCTAGATCAATGTGCAAGATTAATACTTCTGATTGATCTCGATGGGAGGAGGTGATAAGGGTGCAAGGGTAGACTTGGTTGGAGGATATTGAGATGGAGAATAGGTGTCTCCTGAAGCATGTGAGGTTGTGCTTGGATAAGGACAACTAACATAATAAAAATAGAAGTTGTAACAAGTTAAAGTATCATATTAACATCAACTTAGGCCAATTTGGCATGTCGATCATGTGTTAAACCCTTTTGATGATAGAAGAAAACCAACTCTCAAAAGTTAAAACACCTTCCATCATACATAGAAGGGTTCTAAACTAGTCATGCTTTGAACTTGGACTATTTGCATGATAACATCCAATAAACCAAATGGAATCACTACTTTAGAGTGCAACTAATTTAAATAACAAACTCATATATAAAATAATTAATATATCACATAAGAATTATATGATAAATATAGTACCACCTATCAACTCCCAAACTTGTTATATATATATATATATATATATATATATATTGAGATGAATGTTGAAAATATTAATTACTTGTTGATCAGGATCACACTTCATTCAACTCTGCCAGTGTCTGTAACGGTTTAGCTTTTGTTAGGATGTCTAATATAATGAAGAGGTCACTTCTCTCCATATATAAACCATACGAATTAAATTTCCGTCGTTAAGCTTCTAAATAGAAAGTTACATCATTCTTTAATGTAAGTCGGTAGAAGAGTCTGAGTGTTGGATTTCTTGCATCTTCCTGCCCCTCTCTCCAGGGACATAGACCCAGATTCAGTCCCTTTTGCTTAGCACAATAAATCCTGAGATATCATCCCGATAGAGTAGAGCTCATCCAACAGCACCTGCGACAGACATTCTGTCTCACCTGAGATATCTCTCTTATGGGTAACTGCTAGAACCAAGTTTCCACAATTGCGTGGGAGGGTGTTCTAGTACCTTGGCTCTGCACCAAGGCTTTCAGTGAATACTGGGGAGGTGGATTACTTGTATGCACAACTTTTCAACACTAAGTTGTGATCCAACCCTTCTTTATGCACCTTAAGTAAATAAACAGTGAACATACAACATAATCATATTCATTAATATAATGTGGATTTCATACATTTATCCATTTGCAAACACAATAATTAACCAGTCATTCAACACAACATTGACACACCTATCTAAGCTAATTCAGCATTCACACATATACATGACATATAACTTGGAAACCCATCCGGGTGAAAACCACAAGGTTCTCTTCATCTAGCATGAGGGAATAGATGCACCTTTTGTCTACGCACAAATTTGCAGACTCTGTTCAAGATATTATATTCCTATCTTTATAGACTTTTCATCCTTCTCATGCTCTTTGATATTCTCTCTTTCTCTTCCTACTTTAATCCTAATAGTGATCTGCACACATCCTGGATCGGCTCAATATCCTCTACACATCTGCGCACTCAACTGCAAAACCTCTACTCTGATGCACTCAATGATACATAGTCCTTAGCCAAAATCCTACCTCCAGTCTAGCTCAAGCATCTTCCCAAGAAGAGTCTAGAGACTACTTAAATGCTAACATCAACTAATCAGCCAACCGAATAACCCATCTATGGCTTGGGTTCCTTCTTTTATATCCCCATTACAGATTCGATACAGTTCCCATACATGCTTTACAGACTCAATACCGACTTGAAACAGACTCATTACAGATTCCTTTTCTGTCACTATCTCAGTCGTCTTACTATATCCAGCTAGCATGATGTCTTTCTTATTCTAGCAATACATAACGAGAGGCACTGTCGGCCTGACTTACAAATATGCCTTCACCTTTGTGGCTTCCATCGGCTCCAGCCGAGCTCGTACCCATGATCGTTAAGGGCTGTCACTTTCCCATTGTTTATGCCTTACTGACATTTTCTAGTCGTTACACTTATTTGCATGCCTACTTCTACTAATATTTTTCCATGTCATCTTGTATCTCGTTTGGTCCTTCTTTCGTAGCTTACTCTTCTAGAGCAGCTTCCTCTTCCAATGCCTTCTATTTTCCTCCTTCCCTTTTCTCTTTATGTTGCTTCCTTGGTCATAGTTCCTTCCTCTTCTCCTTTATGTTCTTCTCCATACTTAGGCAGAATTTGGCATGAATTCTTTCCTACTTTCCCTAGGACCAATAGGCCCTCAACACTCACTTATGGATCATCTCGAGCCATGCAATCTATTGCTCCATGTTTTGACTTGCGTTGAGTTTGTTCTGAAAATCGTCCATGATTTTCACCAACTTCTCTATTTCTATGTGCACTTCTTCCTTCGTTTTCTACATGTGCTCCACCAGGTCGAAAATGACATGTAACAACATGTCTCTTTCTATAGAGGTCACTACCTCGCACACCTTCTGTTGTACAGGATGAATTTTGTTCCTTCTGTGCTTGACTATATGTTCCTTCTATGTTTAATTGTTTGTTTCTTTTGTTTTTGCTATCTACTACAGTATTTATACTTCTATTACTATCGTCATTTTTCCTTTTTATTGGATGTATTTATAGCTCAGAGGATTAGGACAAAGGGGATGAGATACTTATAAGTCTTTCCAATTTTTCTTTTCGACATTTCTAATTTCAGCTTCCAACTTATCCCATATGTTTCCTTCTTCCCTTCAGAATCTTCTTCAATATTATCCGTGAATGAGTACACGAAATCTAGGTAAGTTGCAAAGCTAGCGACAGTCACTCAGTCAAGCATCCAGTTAGTGTTTCTCTTTGTTATAGTGCTAGTGAGATCTGTCATCTGTAATATGTAGTACCTCCCTCCATCATGGTGTGCCAACTCAAATTATTTTTGGAATCTTCATAGCCTCTTGTACTGTCAGCAATTTATAGTGATAATGGTGATGAAGTTGGCCTTTGTTTCTTCGCCTCTCAGTCCGAACATTTGTTCAGGCTGGTAGTTTTGAGAAATGGATACTATGCATTATTGCAATTGATTCCACAGTCTTGTCTGGAGGTTTCGGCAGGATTTCCTCTGGCCTTTGAATTCTTGCCACTTCTTCTTCATTCGTTCTCAACTCCTTCAAGAATACATTGTTCTTATCGGCATCAGAAGGCCTTCTCATTGGAATCTTTACCATGATGGTTGGAGAAGCTTTTACATGGAGGCTTGAAACTAGCTTATTCTCCAAGTGGCTCTTGGCCTTTAATGGAACATATCTAGCAACATTGGTTCTACTCAGAACAGTCATTACAGTTTCCTCGACAGGGCCCCTAGGTCCATTATCACTGGAAATATTACTAGTCATTCTTCTCCACAATTCTTTGGTAATTTTGTGCCTTGCAACCAATATTGGTTGTGGCAATATATGGACTCTAGCTATTAATCGACCACTACTAGAGGGTTTGTTCCAGCAATCAGTTTGTCAAATATTCACACGTTCCTTCATTGAGTAGAATAATGACAACACAAATGATCACATGGGTCATTGGTCCGACTTCTTATGTGGAGGTGCCAGCTATGCCTCCCCTTTTTATTGTGATGTCATGATACTAATGGCAGAAGTGACCCTTAACTTCCCTTGAGGTCTGCTCGAATTTCCTTAGTGCATGTGGATTTAATAACTGACACTTGTCATCTCATCAATCCTTTTAACTAAATGTGCCAATGCCACATTTTTTTAGTGTCATACTTCCCTCGTCGCACCTTGTGTGAGAGTCGCTCTATTATTTTCATCTCCATCCTCATTATCATTATTATTCCATTTTTGTTTGTGTGACCTAGTCGCATTTATCAAAATAAGGCTTCAAACAACTACCATTGATGAGCCCCCTGAACTCTGTGCCATATAATTTTTCCAATTTCACTGCTCCTCCCTTAGTGATTTCCTTAACCACATATGGACCTAGACAATGTGTCCTTAACTTGCTCGGGTGCTTGAAAATTTTGGTGTCACATAAGAACAAGGCCTCCAACTGAAAACTACTTTTCCTTAATGTGTCTATCATGCCATACCTTCTTCCTTTGTTTTTCTACATTCTGGTGAATGTTGGGCCCTAGAATTGTCCATTTTTCCATCACTTATCGACATATCTTTCATCCATTTTTTTACCATTATTTCCCATTTATCATTCCATTTTCCATCCATTTGTTGTAGCTGTGCGTAGAAGAGCATGCTACTTCCATTGATATTTTAAGTAGTTAATAATGATTATTTTCCTTTATCTTTGATGAATTAAATAATATTATGCATAATTTTACTAATGATGGTTTGTGGAGTGATTTGTCATGTAGAGAACGTTCATAGCCAGTTGTTACAGCCTTAAGCAAAAATGCATGCCACATAAGAACACCTTTATTTACGTCTTCATTTTCAGGCAGACAGAAATGTATCTCAAAAATCCGAGACATGGGTTTTGTGCATAACATAATCATTTACGTGAAATGAGAGAAAATTGTCAAACAAAGCCACGGTTTGTGACATGCAGGTGGTTCTTCGAGAGGGTATTTTCCAAATTTGGTGTCGTGACCGGTTCCAAAGTTGCCAGCAATTACGACCGTGTTTCAGCTGTTACAGATCACAAGCTGGGGGTTCAGTTCTTCATTTTCAGGAGATAATTTTATGTATAAATATGTAATCAATATCATTGAGAAGGGGAGAGAGGAATAGGAGAGAACACAATGTTATGATGTAGGATTTGATCCAGATCCATTGTAATACTTCCATTATGATAATACATGCTAGCAATTTCTTAATTCTGGAGTTGTAGACTTTCATTGTGGAGATCCAGCTCTGCTCAGTGGAGGAAGGGCACTCTTCCTTGAGCAGATGCTGGTAGTGTTGATTGTAGGTGTTTTATTTTATAGATCTGTTATTTGTTAATCCATGCTTTCATGCATTAGATTTATCATAGTTGTTTTATTATTCAGTTCATGTTTTTAATCATTTGATTTATCATAGTGTTCTTCTGTTAATTCATTTTGATAGATCGTTGGCCAACACAACACTTCTTTTATATTTATGCAATTAGATCTTGTTTTATGACAATTGATTTTGTTCAAGTGTGATTAGATTTAAACTGTGATTTTATGAATAGGCTTAGGTTTGATTTCTTTTCAAGCAGGTGTGATCTAGTCTACAAACAGTTACAATTGCATATCAATAGATAATAGTGTCAGGTAGAAATTGTGCTTGCATAGATCTTGCATGATAACTTTGAAATAAATGACTTCCTTGGGTTGATAATTTATGTTTAGTACTCTGCATGTTAAGTTTTGATTAACTGACATATAATGGGCACAACATTTTGGTGTCGTTGCCGAGGAAGTTATTAATTGTGCAAAAGTACATCTGGCATTATTTTGTAGATGCATTGTTAAAGTAGGGCATGTAGGGTGCATGATTGCTTTTCAGTTTATTGAATTTATTTTGAGTGTGAATTTTCTGTCTTTGCATTCAGTTTTATTTCATTTTCAATCTTTGCAACATAAATCTTATCATTCCCCTTAGTGGTGTTGTAAGCACCACCCATTCTACCAACACGTTGACAGGAACATTCGAAGGAGGAGCCTCAAGATAGCACACGAAGAATCTACTAAAGATCATTGTAGAGTCAATGAAGACATTTTCGAAATGACACAAGGAGAAGAAGAGAGACTGGAGGAATACATAAAATGATTTCAATATAACCTCCAAAGATCCAAACAGACGAAACTGGGGAAGGAAATCTTAAAAACACTTCTCCTCAAGGGAATCCAAGTAGAATGTTTAGAAATATTAAATCTGATGGGAAGAGGTAATGCATTTCAGTTAACATATGATGATATTTGTGAGTTATGTAGAAGGTATTCAAGAGGAAACTTCAAGATTGGTAAGAATTCTAAGGAGCTTTTATCTTTATTTTTGAAATCTGCTAAAAAAACAAGAGTTTTACGAGCGAAAATCAACAATTTATTTGAAATTCCTAAAGTTGATTCACAATTGGGTGTTTTGCAGGATAAGGAAGAGCGGGAGGAAATAAGAGAAGCAAGGGATTTCCCTTTGGATAGTCCTGAAAGGTGTGGTATATGTGACTTGAATCATTCCACAAATCATTGTCCCTTCTTACCAAGGATGAAAGAAACATATCAAAGAGATCTGGGAGTTGCAACCAACTCGTTGCAATAGTCATGTCAACCATGGCCTACATCTATGGTTCAAAACTCTATCCCTCAATTTCCTTATTTTCATACTCAGCCATTGAATACTCTTCCACCATGGCAGCAGTTGCAGCCTCAAATTAACACTTACCTACCTTATCCACAAGCTGGTTGGAATGGACTATCTTATGATCACATGGCCACTCTCCCTCATGCTGCAACACAACTTGGTCCTTCAATATCAACCTCACAACTCCATCATCTACATCGGGAACATCTATCTTCTCATCAACTTCCTTGGTGTCCAACATAATTTCCTATCCAATCCACCCTCCACCCTAACCATAATAAAGCAGTACATTATGCTTACAATGCTGAATTGCAAAATGTTTCTACATTTCCCTCTTGTTCTACCTCACCTACACCGCTGCAAAAAGGCTGTGCGTTGTTGCAGCAAATCCATACGAGGCCTGAACATGTTTTAAATCCAATATTTGCAGATGGATTTTCTTCTAGTCCTCATAAGCAAGTAGACAAGATCAACAAGACACACGTAATATTTGATGAAGAACGGACATTGGAACAAAAAATTGAAGCATCCTTTACATCATTAAATATGAATCTCTTATGCATTAAGGAAGATTAGTTTACTAAGAAGCTTCACGGTGTCACATCCATGAGAAATCAAGGGAACAAAGATTATATTGAAGCTTGGTTTCAATTTGTCATCGGTCTGCAACATCATTCCATACTTCACCAATTCTTGGCACCATCATTTCAAGGGAAGTTGATCTCACATATCCTAACATTTATAAAGTTATATTTTTTTGTTGGGAGTATGAGCATACTTGAGTCGCTTCTTCGAAAGTGGCTCCATTGGAAATATGCATACACTTGAATTTTTTTTTTATATTTCCAAGTAGAATAGGGTAGGATAGAATATCAGAATAAAACCATGCTTTTGTTTGTTTTTTAATTTTTGAATAAGTATGCTCTCTTCCTACGCCTTGTTGCGATCTGGAAGATCAGAAAGTAGAAAGATAAGGAATGGGTATGAGATGTTTTAATGAATGCTTTGGAATTGTTGACTATTTAAACAAAATGCTTAAGTCATTTTTTTGTCATCAATTTCCTATTTTCAATTTGTTTCTATTTGTTACAAATAAAAATAAAAATATCATGAAAACAAAATAACAGTAATTAGGGACGGCGAATGAAGGATCCACAGGAAAATGAGTCAATGATTATGGAACCCTTCAAGCTTGCAATTTGGCATGAATTTGTTAGCTGCAACACTCAGCTGTGACAATGAGATGCAACACCCAGCTGTGATTGATTACTCTCAGCTGTGATTACTCTTAGCTGCGACAGTGAGCTGCAACACTAGCTGTGATAGTGAGCTGCAACACCCAGCTGTGATTGTGCTACAGGTAAAAATTTATGAGTTTGAGATATGTGTGTGTTGCACATCGTGATATGTATTTAGTTTTTATTTTCCATAAAAATACGCATGCTTTATTTCAACATTATGTCATTTTTTTTAAGAGTTGCAGCGGCGGCTGCAACAGACCGTGTAAGTCAATCTAGGCACTCAATGCTTGAAATTGTTGGTATGGATTTGTGTTATATTTAAATTTACATCATTAAAAAAATTCACACCTATTCTGATCACTTTTTTGGGGTCAAATTTAATTTATTGGATTTTGGTGACATTTTTGCTTGAAACTTTTACTGGAACGCAATCAGGACAGTCCATTTTTGGGAGACCAAATGGACTTATTTTTAAAACCTGTTTACATCCCAAGTATCTCTTTGATTCTAGTTTCCAAAACAATTTGAATTTTTACGATTGGGTGTCAAACAAAACGTTTATGGCCAAAATACTAACAGGGTGTCAAGCAAGCATCTTAGGAACAGAGCTGGGACAATAAATTTTTGAATGCCTTATTGGACATATCTTGCAAATATATTTCATTTGTATATTCCCCTATGAATATAGTTTACAATTCAATTTGAATCACTTCATTCCGATATCGTATGCAAATTTTATGACCAAAATACCGACTGCCTATCACAAAACTGCATTCCTAAAACTCTATTTTCTAGACTGTTCATTGGCTTATTTGACCAATCAATTCTTGTTGGATTCAAAACCTGTTTCTAATGGAGATACCTACATGAATCTATTTTCATCTTCAATTGGAATCACATCAATATGTTATCAAACGAAAAAGTTAAGCCTAAAACTGTGACTATTGGTCTAGTCCAGAGTTCGAAAAAACACCTTGTCATGCAGGAAGTTACTGAGTGATTTGGAACATTATTAAATAGGATTTTAAAAACATATTTCTAATGGAAATATACCTATGAATTTACTTCCATTTGGCTTTGGAATAACTCAAATTGGACAAGGAACGAAGAAGCTATGATCAGAATACCATTGGTGAGTCTAGATGGGCATTGCTCTCCCGCAGGTATAAAATAGATTTTGCTTTTATAAGTAATTGCTTGTTGTTTTTTTCATAAGTGTTAGGTGAAGAGAGGGGTGGCAGGAGTGGGGGGGATCCTTCTGGATCCCGGAGGACATATAGAACTAAACTTCGCTTGGGGGTTAGGGAATAGAACCAACAATGAGGCAGAGTGGCTGGCACTCTTAAAGGCCTGCAGCTCCTTCATTCTCAAAATTACCGGAAGGTTCTAATATTTGGAGACTCAAAGCATGTTATCTCTAAACTGATCAATGGAAACCCCTTGGGAGCTGTCAATTGTCGCCGCTTGTATAACAAATTAAAGCTCCTTATGCACAATTCCTATGAGCCTCTTCACATTCATAGGCACAACAACTCTGCAGTGGATATAATGGCTAATTTGGGGGCCTCTCTCCCACAAGGTCACTACAGGAAAAATGGGAATCCTCCCATTCTCAAATATGTCCCATGATGAGGTGTTAGATATCCCCTAATCAACACCATCTTCTCATGATAAGAAAGTACCTTTTGTATGGCCATAGTTGGAGGATCAACCCTTCGAATAATCCTTCCTTCTCTCATTTCCACATTAGCCTCTATGGCCCCCCTCCTCTCCATATCCTTATATTTCACACCCCCTCCCCTTGTTCCCCTTATCCTTTCTCCCTCTCCTTATTCCTACCTCCTTCCCATCTCCTTATCCCTCCCTCCTTCCCCTTCTCCGTCACCCAGCGTCACATTGCAGCTGGCCTCCATTTCGAGATGCCATCCGCCGACTGCATTCATTTATTTGGCATTCCTTTACACCTTGCCGCGTGGCCTTCTCATCGCTCTCTCCATCTCTCAGACGCTGTAGCATTAAATGACTCCAGGCCTTGGGTTAATGCCATTACCCTCTCGCACGCTCCAAGCTCCATGTCTTCTCTTGGAAGCGATATGGCTCTCCATACCATTTCAATTCTCGGTCCCGGGTTACATGAAGCTCTGCGAATCCTTCTAAAAGTTGTCACAGGCATTGGAGAAGGGGGGTTGCAAGGCCTCCCGTGGCAGGATCTCCCTCTCATACGTTTTGTAGTGAAGGAGCGGCTCGCACTAGCAGCCTTCTCCTATTGTTCGTGTAGCTCTCTCACAGTGTCGCGGGCTGTCACTCTCGGCTCAGGTTTTTCCACAACTTCTGGTAATTGGGGACGAAGCTTGGTTTTAGGCTGTCACTGCTCGGGGTGGCAGGAAGGCGCGATAAGCACTCTGGTTTGTCGTAATCAAGGCGACTTCTCGCTGCATCAAGAGCTTCTTGCGCTAGGCCTTTGCATTATTCATCTCTACGCTGCGAACGAAGCCTGTGACCCTGCCAGTTCTGCCATTCACAATCATTTTGCTCGACTCAACATTTCGTCAGAAGTTAGCAGAATGGCACAGGCGGGCAAAAACGCAGGTATTATGGACATTAAAAAGAATTTGCAGAGGACTGTATGAAATGCCTGCAATAAGTGTCATGGACAACAATGAAATGGATCGAGAGGCGAAGAGTATGGGAGAAACAGTGAGTTACACTTCCTTTCAGATTAGCAATCATGATGTCCGCATCGATGATAATGAACGTAATATCCGAGAAATTATGGGTAAAGTAGACAGAATACAAGAGGACCTTCAGCACTTCATGGCCATGAACCAGAGTAGCAGAGTTTATGGAGACACTACTGAAGCTGTGCATCCTATGGAGGAGGAGTCCGTAGCTCAACCAAGAAATATCAGAGGCAACCCTTAAACTGGTTTCTTTAGTTATGGCTGAATGTTTTTTTGTCTTTTAATATGTAAACAGTTTGTTCAGGTATACACTACCCATGGTATTAGATGTTTTGAACAGACACTATGTGAAGTTTTTTGGAAAATCTCTTGGATAGGCTCTCTGTGCAGCATTTTTGCTATGCATAAATACACTATAATACCATTACTGTAATGAATGGCTGTGCACAGCTTGTTTTTATATAAACCTTTTTATAGTTTCTGTTAAAAAAAAAAAGTGTTGGGTGAAGAGAGACCAATCATCTCTCTTCTTCCATCATCTCATGTTTTATTGCAGACAGGTGCTAGGTTTTTGTAGGTCCTTGGAAGAAGAAGGTCAATGCATGCACGAGTGACTCTTGAAGACTTTTTATCAATTTGCAAATGGATTGAGTACATGAAAAAAATGGATAGATTAATGTGCAAACCATATTAATGTTCAACAAGTCAAGTCCCATTGCTACATCCCAAGAATCATTTTTAGACTCTTGTCATATCAGTTGTTGCTGAAAAACCCCTCAAGAAGCCAATTTCCCTATGGTTGATTCATTCACCCTCCTCAGTTCAAAACCCTAAAGATCCATTCATGTCAAAGTCTCATTTTCCACTGCTTATGTAGTCACCATAACTGTTTTATTTTCCATCACTACTACATCATGACTTCACACATACTTTCCACTTCTGATTTTCATGTTGGTTCTATTTTTCACTATGATTCTTCATAATCATTTATTTTGTACTCATATTGGATGATGTGGAATTCATTAAGGTCCACCTTCTGATGGTCTTGTCCCATACACTTCGACACATCATCTAGGATCGAGATTAGAGTTTTTATAGTGCCCTGGTATCTGCATGAATCAATGGTATATTTTCTTGTTGTTAATCATGGGGATTCATCAATGCCTCTTGATTGACAAATCTTGCAGGTGACTCGACTCCAGCATATCCATTCGTACCTGTCAAGATGCACTAAGGTACTTTAGAGCTCATTGTCATCAAAGGTGAGTTTCATCACATTGGTTAATGCCATACATTAATGGCTGGTAATCCAATGATTTCTTTCCATGCTCGACTTCAGCACATTCATTTGCATGGTAAGAATTGTACCTCGATTTTGTAGTAGCTGAAGATTATGTGATCTAATGGTTTCAACAATGACTTGTAGTATCATTTGTTCAGTAGTTTTGCAATTCATTTCCATTTTCATTTCAGCAGTTGATTTTCAAAATAAGAGAATGGGATTTTCTGATTCTATGGTAGAATTTATCCTCATCAATTGTCTCAGCAGTTAGTCTTACATGCAACCAGCACAACATCATGGGTCAAATTCAGTCTCATCCAGTTTCAGCTCTCATATACATATGTCTCAGCATCAGATTGGCCTACATAGCTCCAGCATACACCAGTCCATTCATGTCAACCAAGAATTCCATGGAGGTAACACTTGAGGTAAAATAGCATGATTTTTTTATTTATTAGAGATTGAGGGAAATGTCATGAAGAACCACTAAGCATTAGCCATTTCCATTTTCTATATAGCATTTTATGTCCATCCATTCCCATCATTTCCCACTCAATTCTAATGCTTCATCATTCATGCACATCCCCTTCAAATTCCAACCTAACATCTCACCAACCCAATTGACCAAGCATGAAAAAAAGGATACCTTATTGTTGTCACACAAGAACCAACAATAGGAAGTTTTGCCGCTGCCACACAAGAACTAGCAGTAAGAAAAGAATCATTGCTACTGCCACATAAAAATAATGAGGAGAAATAAAGCAACTGATACACTTATTGAAAGAAAATGATAGGCTGGACACAAGAACCTACAGTAGAAGAAACTGTTGTAGAAGTCATTCCTTCATAAGAGTATGCTCCCATACAATAGGGAAGGAAATGCACTCTGAGTTATGAATTGGTTGGTGATTTATTGATGCACATATTAGTTCACTTCCACACAACTGTTGAGAAGTTAGAGTTGGCATCTTGATACTATGGGTTGATATACAGTGAGATTTGATTTACATATGCTCTCATAGAACTTAAATGCTTGGGTTTTGCTGATTGGAATTTGGACATACATTCTCACTACCCAAACAAATCTGATCCTTGCTCATTAAAAATCATGGTCATTTTTTATCCATTAGTATCAGTTCTGATTTTTATTAATGTAGCTATCTTCAGCAAGTATGCAACTCTCTTGGCATTTGAAAAAAACCATTAATTATCTTCTCATTCATATTTCATATGGGGTTTCTTGTGCCAAAAAGTTCCAGAAGTTGTCATAAGAAAAAGTGCAGCCAAGAGTATCAGATACAGGAAATTATGGTATGCATCTTCAACATAGAGTGGATAGCATGGGTTCCAAAATCGCTACTATACATTCAGGATGCTACTACAGTCTTAGAAGGATGTCTATGGTAGTGTTTGAAAAATATTTGGCATTATTTGAAGTGTTACAAAGCACTCCACGATAAGGGCATAACCAAAGAAAATTCTAGCAGCCTTCATTCAACCATGAGAATGGATGAAATTTACTGTGGTTTATTGCAATAGAATTTTCCATATCTCTTAAGAGTTATGAATTTGATGTGAAATTGGTTCTAAAACTCTTTTATTTCCCATGAATGATAATTCCTGAAGTAGAGTTTGGCTTGTGAAGATCACCGATATCCTTTTTAGCACTTGTGACATATGGAGGGTCTACAAATTCTGTGATTGTCAGATGATATCTGAGCAGCTTGGGTCATCATAAAAGGAAATTTGCAAATGTGATCTCTTGCTGGTACGAAGATTTCCTGTGCATTGTCATTTTATTTTATTTTTGCAATACATTATGAGCACTTAACTACAACCATGTGGAATCAAAATCGAGCTCACACAGTCAATTTCAAATAGCATACAGTCATTTTTCAGGCAGCCTACAGTCATTTTGTAAGTCAAGTATGTGTTTCCAGCTAGCACATATATAAAAATCGGATGTTGGCAGTGGTAGTGCAGATACAAGAAAACAAAGTTCCCAAAGTTCACTTGATTTTAGGAATGGAAGGTAAGTTAATGAAAAATGGAATTTAAGAAAAGTTTGCAAATGGATTAACAATGCTCTCACACCAAGTACACCAAATTATGAATAGAGAAGTGGGAAGTAGTAGAAATCTTGTGTCAAGGCTGCAAGCTGCAACAAAGAAGTGAAGTTTTGAGACATCTTGTACCAGGGGAAGAACATACTATCTCTTCCTTTACTTGAGGACAGGTAAAATACTTAGTTTGGGGGTGATGGTTGTTTACAAATAAAATAACAACTCTTCTTTTGCATGAGTACATGCAACATATTTAGTTTGGGGGAGTGGTTTTTGACATTCTGTGTGCATACTGATTTGTATTCATTCACAGCTGGCTAAAATGCAGAATTTGATTTAAGGATATCTTGCAAACCATGAGCTGGTTTTTCCTAAAATTTGGACAGTGAATGCATAACATCATGAAGAATAACCATGGCAAGTGTCAGCTCAATCCAGTTCATGGTTTTCAAGAAAATGACCATCATCAACTACATCCAATTCACATTTTTCTCGAAATCCGTGATGTAAGTTTGTCTAATTTTTGGTGTGGAGATGCACTATAATGGTATTTACGTGCTTGCAAAATTTTAGCCCAACCAAGTTTGTATTTTGTAAAATATTTGTTCAGGAAGTTCCGCTGCAACACATCTTTATTCATGGTCATCTACAAAAGTGTAGAAATTGAAGTGGACATATCTTTCAATTGGTAAGTTGGATTCTCGTTATTTTGGTATAGGAAGTGCATAATACCAATATGAACAAGATTGGAAATTTTCATCCCAATCCAATGAAGGGTTCTTGAGAAAATGACCATAATTACCAACAGTCAATTTGCATTTTTCTCAAAATCCGTAATGTGGGTTTTTCTAATTTTTGGCGTGGAGATGTATTAGAATGGTAGTTACTCACTTGAAAAATTTCAACCCAACCCAGTTCTTCGTTTGGGAGAAAATGACTTCGGAAGTTTTCCATTCAAAAGGCTGCAACACCGTAAAATATTGTCATTTCCTGTTTTTCGTCAGCTGTGAGTCTGTTTCTCGCTTCGTTAGCTGCGAGTCCCTTTCTCGTTTCCTTAGCTACGAATCTGCCAAATTCGTAGCTAAATTTAGCATTATTTAGGCTACAACTCAGCCAAAATATTCGTTAAAACCTTCACCAAATTCTTTGTTAAAATAAGCTGCGAGTCTGCCAAATTTGCCGCTAAATTTAACGCTATTTGGGCTGTAACTCCGTCAAAATCCTTGCTAAAACTTTCACCAAATTCTCTGCTAAAATAAGCTGTGACTTCACCAAATTTCTACTAAAGAGCTGCGAATCCGCCAAATTTTCTGGTAAATCCTCTGCTAAGTGATTCTACCAATTTCTGCTAAACTCTCCATTTCTTTTAGCTGTAGCTGTGTGAATGGTAAAATGAAGGAACAAGTGAATGAGTTTTTCTAGTTCGATGCTACACAGGTATTGGGTTGCATGAGAACATGCAACGAGTTCAGTTTGGGGGAGATGTTGGGCCCTGGAATTTTTCATTTTTCCATGACTTATCGACATATCTTTCATCCATTTTCTTACCATTATTGCCCATTTATCATTCCATTTTCCATCCATTTGTTGTAGCTGTGCGTAAAACAACATGCTACTTCCATTAATGTTTTAAGTGGTTAATAATGATTATTTTCCTTTATCTTTGATGAATTAAAGACTATTATGAATAATTTTACTAATGATGGTTTGTGGAGTGATTTTTCACGTAGAGAACACTCATAGCCAGTTGTTACAGCCTTAACCGAAAATGCATACCACATAAGAACACCTTGGTTCGCGTCTTGATTTGTGGGTAGACGAAAATGTATCTCAAAAATCCGAGACATGGGTTTTGTGCATAACATCCTCATTTACCCAACTTGAGAGGAAATCGCCAAAAAAAGCCACGGTTTGCGATATGCAGGTGGTTCTTCGAGAGGGTCTTTTCTAAATTTGGTGTTGCGGCCGGTTCCAAAGTTGCCAGTAGTTATGGTCATGTTTTAGCTGTTACAGATCACAAGCTGGGGGTTCAGTTCTTCATTTTCAGGAGATAATTTTATGTATAAATATGTAATCAATCTCATTGAGAAGGGGAGGGAGGAATATGAGAGAACACAATGTTATGATGTAGGATTTGATCCAGATCCATTGTAATACTTCCATTATGATAATACATGTTGGCAATTTCTTAATTCTAGAGTTGTAGACTTTCATTGTGGAGATCCATCTCTGCTCAGTGGAAGAAGGGACCTCTTCCCTGAGGAGATGCTAGTAGTGTTGATTATAGGTGTTTTATTTTATAGATCTGTTATTTGTTAATTCATGCTTTCATGCATTAGATTTATCATAGTTGTTTTATTATTCATTTCATGTTTTTAATCATTTGATTTATCATAGTGTTCTTTTGTTAATTCATTTTGATAGATCGTTGGCCAACACAACACTTCTTTTATATTTATGCAATTAGATCTTGTTTCATGATAATTGATTTTGTTCAAGTGTGATTAAATTTACAGTGTGATTTTATGAATAGGCTTAGGTTTGATTTCTTTTCAAGGAGGTGTGATCTAGTCTACAAACAGTTACAATTGCATATCAATAGATAACAGTGTCAGGTAGAAATTGTGCTTGCATAGATCTTGCACGATAACTTTGAGATAAAAGACTTCCTCGGGTTGATAATTTATGTTTAGCACTCTGCATGTTAAGTTTTAATTAGCTGACATATAATGGGCACAATATTTTGGCATCCTTGCTGAGGAAGTTATTAATTGTGCAAAAGTACATCTGACATTGTTTTGTAGATGCATTGTTAAAGTAGGGCATGTAGGGTGCATGATTGCATTTCAGTTTATTCAATTTATTTTGAGTGTGAATTTTCTGTCTTTACATTCAGTTTTATTTCATTTTCAATATTTGCAACATAAACCTTATCATTCCCCTTAGTGGTGTTGTAAGCACCACCCATTCTACTAACACGTTGACAGGAACATTCGAAGGAGGAGCCTCAAGATAGCACATGAAGAATCTAATGAAGAGATGTAAGGCAAGAAAGATGCAGAAGTTGTTACCTTCGAATTTCCCATCAGAGATTTGAAAGGAGTGGCACCAACGAAAAGAATTCCCCCACATGTTCTCCCAAATTTTCACGGTTTGGAAAATGAAGACCTTGATGTATTTTTATTTCAATTTGAAGTACTTTGTAGAGGATATGGTTATTGTGCTAATGATCAAAAGGTGAATGTGTTTCCCCTTACTCTAAAAGGAACAGCCCTCCAATGGCTCATGAGACTCGGTGGGAATTCTATACAAACTTGGGAAGACATGAAACATGTATTCTTGAAAAGATACAAAGATTATTGCAGGGTTAATGAAGACATCTTTGAAACGACACAAGGAGAAGAGGAGAGTGTGGAGGAATACATAGAACGATTTCAATATAACCTCCAAAGATCCAAATGGAGGAAACTGGGGAATGAAATCTTAAAAACACTTCTGCTCAAGGGAATCCAAGCTGAATGTTTAGAAATATTAAATCTGATGGGAAGAGGTAATGTATTTCAGTTAACATATGATGATATTTTTGAGTTATGTAGAAGGTATTCAAGAGGAAACTTCACGACTGGTAAGAATTCTACGGAACTTTTATCTTTATTTTTGAAATCTGCTGCAAAAACAAGAGTTTTATGGGCGAAAATCAACAATTTATTTGAAATTCCTAAAGCTGATTCACAATTGGGTGTTTTGCAGGATAAGGAAGAGCAGGAGGAAATAAGAGAAGCAAGGGATTTCCCTTTGGATAGTCTTGAAAGGTGTGGTATATGTGACTTGAATCATTCCACAGACCATTGTCCCTCCTTACTAAGGATGAAAGAAACATATCAAAGAGATCTGGGAGTTGCAGCCAACTCATTGCAACAGTCATGTCAACCATGGCCTACATCTATGGTTCAAAACTCTATCCCTCCATTTCCTTACTTTCATACTCAGCCATTGAATACTCTTCCACCATGGCAGCTGTTGCAGCCTCAATTTAACTCTTACCTACCTTATCCACAAGGTTGGAATGGACTATCTTATGATCACACAGCCACTCTCCCTCATGCTACAACACAACTTTGGTCCTTCAATATCAACCTCACAACTCCATCATCTACATCAGCCACATCTATCTTCTCATCAACTTCCTTGGTATCCAACACAATTTTCTGTCCAATCCACCCTCCACCCTAACCATAATAAAGCAGTACAGTATGCTTACAATGTTGAACTGCAAAATGTTCCTACATTTCCCTCTTGTTCTACCTCACCTACACTGCTGTAAAAAGGCTGTGTGTTGTTGTAGCAAATCCATACGAGGCATGAACATGTTTTAAATCCAAGATTTGCAAATGGAGTTTCTTCTAGTCCTCATAAGCAAGCAGATAAGATCAACAAGACACACACAATATTTGATGAAGAACGAAAATTGGAACAAAAAATTGAAGAATCCTTTACATCATTAGATATGAATCTGTTATGCAGTAAGGAAGATCAATTTACTAAGGAGCTTCACAGTGTCACATCCATGAGAAATAAAGGGAACAAAGACTATATTGAAGGTTGGTTTCAATCTGTCATCGGTCTGCAACATCATTCCATACTTCACCAATTCTTGGCACCATCATTTCAAGGGAAGTTGATCTCACATATCCTAACATTTATAAAGTTATATTTTTCTGTTGGGAGTATGAGAATACTTGAGTCGCTTCTTCGAAAGTGGCTCCATTGGAAATATGCATACACTTGAATTTTTTTTTATATTTTCAAGTAGAATAGGGTAGGATAGAATATCAGAATAAAACCATGCTTTTGTTTGTTTTTTCATTTTTGAATAAGTATGCTCTCTTCCTGCGCCTTGTTGCGATTTGGAAGATCAGAAAGTAGAAAGATAAGGAATGGGTATGAGATGTTTTCATGAATGCTTTGGAATTGTTGACTATTTGAACAAAATGCTTAAGTCATTTTTTTTGTCATCAATTTCCCAATTTCAAGTTGTCTCTATTTGTTACAAATAAAAATAAAATATCACGAAAACAAAATAACAGTAATTAGGGAAGACGAATGAAGGATCCATAGGAAAATGAGTCAATGATTATGGAACCCTTCAAGCTTGAAATTTGGCATGAATTTGTTAGCTGCAACACTCAGCTGTGACAATGAGATGCAACACCCGGATGTGACTGATTACTCTTAGTTGTGATTACTCTCAGCTGCGACAGTGAGATGCAACACTAGGTGTGACAGTGAGCTGCAACACCCAGCTGTGACTGTGCTACAGGTAAAAATTTATGATTTTGAGATATGTGTGTGTTTCACATCATGATATGTATTTAGTTTTTATTTTCCATAAAAATACACATGCTTTATTTCAAAATTATGCCATTTTTTTTAAGAATTGCAGCTGCGGCTGCAATAGACCCTGTAAGTCAATATAGGAACTCAATGCTTGAATTTTTTTGTATGGATATGTTTTATATTTAAATTTACATCATTAAAAACATTCACACCTATTTCAATCACTTTTTGGGGGTCAAATTTAATTTATTGGATTTTGGTGACATTTTTGCTTGGAACTTTTACTGGAACACAGTCGGGACAGTCCATTTTTGGGAGACCAAATGGACTTAATTTTAAAACCTGTTTACATCCCAAGTATCCCTTTGAATCTAGTTTCCAAAACAATTTGAATTTTTAAGATTGGGTGTCAAACGAAAATTTTATGGCCAAAGTACTAACAAGGTGTTAACCAGACAACTTAGGAACAGAGCTGGGACAGTCAATTTTTGAATGCCTTATTGGACACATCTTGAAAACATATTTCATTGGTACATTACCCTATTAATATAGTTTACAACACAATTTGAATCACTTCATTCCGATATCGTATGCAAATTTTATGACCAAAATACCGACTGCCTATCACAAAACTGCATTCCTAAAACTCTATTTTCTAGACTATTCATTGGCTTATTTGACCCATCAATTATTGTTGAATTGAAAACTTGTTTCTAGTGGCGATACTTACATGAATCTACTTTCATCTCCAATTGTAATCACATCAATCCATTATCAAACGAAAAAGTTAAGCCTAAAACCATGAATGTTGGTTTAGTCCATATTTCGAAAAAAACACCTTGTCATGCAAGTTGTTACTGAGTGATTTGGAACATCATTACATAGGATTTTAAAAACTTGTTTCTAATTTAAATATACCTATCAATTTACTTTCACTTGGATTTGGAATCACTCAAATTGGACAAAGAACGAAGAAGCTATGATCAGAATACCGTTGGTGAGTCTAGATGGACATTGCTTTCCCGCAGATATAAAATGGATTTTGCTTTTATAAGTAATTGCTTGTTGTTTTTTTCATAAGTGTTTGGTGAAGAGAGACCAATCATCTCTCTTCTTCCAGCATATCATGTTTTATTGCAGGAAATTGCTAGGTTTTTGCAGGTCCTTGGAAGAAAAAGGTCAATGTATGCACGAGTGACTCCTTAAGACTTTTTATCAATTTGCAAATGGATTGAGCACATGAAAAAAAAATGGATAGATTGATGTGCAAACCATACCAATGTTCAATAAGTCGAGTCCCATTGCTACATCCCAAGAATCACTTTTAGACACTTGTCATATCAATTGTTGCCGAAAAAACCCCTCAAGAATCCAATTTCCCTATGGTAGATTCATTCACCCTCCTCATTTCAAAACTCTAAAGATCCATTCATGTCAAAGTTCCATTTTCCACTGCTTATGTAGGACTCACCATAACCATTTTATTTCCCACCACTACTACATCATGACTTCACATATACTTTCCACTTCTGTGTTTCATGTTGGTTCTATTCTTCACTATGATTCTTCACAATCATTTATTTTGTACTCGTATTGGACGATGTGGAATTCATTAAGGTCCACCTTCCAATGGTCTTGTCCCATCGACTCCAACACATCATTTGGGATTGAGATTATATTTTTTATAGTGCCCTAGTATCTACATGAATCAATGGCAGATTTCCTTGTTTTTAATCATGGGGATTCATCAATGCCTCTTGATTGACAAATCTTGCAGGTGACTCGACTCCAGCACATCCATTCGTACCTGTCAACATGCACTAAGGTGATTTAGAGCTCACTGTCATCAAAGGTGAGTTTCTTCACATTGGTTAACGGCATACATTAATGGATGGTAATCCAATGATTTCTTTCCATGCTCGACTTCAGCACATTCATTCGCATGGTAAGAATTGTACCTCGGTTTTGTAGCAGTTGAATATTATGTGATCTAATGCTTTCAACAATGACTTGCAGCATTATTTGTTCAGTAGTTTTGCAATTCCTTTCCATTTTCATTTCAGTAGCTGATTTTCAGAATAAGAGAATGGGATTTCTGCTTCTATGGTAGAATTTATCCTCATCAATTATCTCAGCAGTTAGTCTTACATGCAACCAACACAACATCATGGGTCAAATTCAGTCTCATCCAGTTTCAGCTCTCATATACATATGTCTCGGCATCAGATCGGCCTACATAGCTCCAGCATACACCAGTCCATTCATGTCAACCAAGAATTCCATGGAGGTAACACTTGAGGTAAAATAGCATGAGTTTTTGATTTATTAAAGATTGAGGGAAATGTCATGAAGAACCACTAAGCATTAGCCATTTCCATTTTCTATATAGCATTTTATGTCTATCCATTCCCATCATTTCCCACTCAATTATAACGCTTAATCATTCATGCACATCCCCTTCAAATTCCAACCCAACATCTCACCAACCCAACTAACCAAGCATGAAAAAAAGGATACCTTATTGTTGTCACACAAGAACCAACAATATGAAGTTTTGCTGCTGCCACACAAGAACCAACAGTAAGAAAAGAATCATTGCTACTGCTACATAAAAATAGTGAGGAGAAATAAAGCAGCTGATACACTTATTGAAAGAAAATGATAGGCTGGACACAAGAACCTACAGTAGAAGAAACTGTTGTAGAAGTCATTCCTTCATAAGAGTATGCTCCGATACAATAGGGAAGGAAATGCACTCTAAATTATGATTTGGTTGGTGATTTATTGATGCACATATTAGTTCACTTCCACACAACTGTTGAGAAGTTAGAGTTGGCATCTTGATACTATGGGTTGATATACAGTGAGATTTGATTTACATACTCTCTCATAGAACTTAAATGATTGGGTTTTGTTGATTGGAATTTGGACATACATTCTCACTGCCCAAACAAATATGATGCTTGCTCATTAAAAATAACGATCATTTTTTATCCATTAGTATGAGTTCTGATTTTTATTAATGTTGCTTTCTTCAACAAGTATGCAACTCTCTTGGCATTTGAAAAAAACCATTAATTATCTTCTCATTCATATTGCATTTGGGGTTTCTTGTGCCAAAAAGTTCCAGAAGTTGTCACAAGAAAAAGTGCAGCCAAGAGTATCAGATATAGGAAATTATGGTGTGCATCTTCAACATAGAATGGATAGCATGGGTTCCAAAATCGCTACTGTACATTCAGGATGCTACTACAGTCTTAGAAGGAAGTCTATGGCAGTGTTTGAAAAATGTTTGGCATTATTTGAAGTGTTACAAAGCACTCCACGATAAGGGCATAACCAAAGAAAATTCTAGCAGCCTTCATTCAACGATGAGAATGGATGAAATTTACTGTGGTTTATTGCAATAGAATTTGCCATATCTCTTTTGATTTATGAATTTGATGTGAAATTGGTTCTAAAACTCTTTTATTTCCCATGAATGATAATACCTGTAGTAGAGTTTGGCTTGTGAAGATCACCGTTATCCTTTTTGGCACTTGTGACATATGGAGGGTCTACAAATTCTGTGATTGTTAGATGATATTTGAGTAGCTTGGGTCATCATAAAAGAAAATTTGCAAATGTGATCTCTTGCTGGTACGAAGATTTCCTATGCATTGTCATTTTATTTTATTTTTGCAATACATTATGAGCAATTAACTACAACCATGTGGAATCAAAATCGAGCTCACACAATCAATTTCAAATAGCATACAGTCATTTTTCAGGCAGCCTACAGTCATTTTTGTAAGTCAAGTATGTGTTTCTAGCTAGCACATATATAAAAATTGGATGTTAGTAGTGGTAGTGCAGATACAAGAAAACAAAGTTTCCAAAGTTCACTTGATTTCAGGAATGGAAGGTAAGTTAATGAAAAATGGAATTTAAGAAAAGTTCGCAAATGGATGAACAATGCTCTCACACCAAGTACACCAAATTATGAATAGAGAAGTGGGAAGTAGTAGAAATCTTGTGTCAAGGCAAGCTGCAACAAAGAAGTGAAGTTTTGAGACATCTTGTACCAGGGGAAGAACATACTATCTCTTCCTTTACTTGAGGACAGGTAAAATACTCAATTTGGGGGAGATGGTTGTTTGCAAATAAGATGACAACTCTTCTTTTGCATGAGGACATGCAACGTATTTAGTTTGGGGGAGTGGTTTTTGACATTCTGTGTGCATACCGTTTTTTATTCATTCACAGCTGGCAAAAATGCAGAATGTGATTTAAGGATATATTGCAAACCACGAGCTTGTTTTTCCTAAAATTTGGACAAGAAATGCACAATATCATGAAGAATAACCTTGGCAAGTTTCAGCTCAATTCAGTGCACGGTTTTCAAGAAAATGACCATCATCACCTACCGCCAATTCACATTTTTCTTGAAATTCATGGTGTGAGTTTGTCTAATTTTTGGTGTGGAGATGCACTATAATGGTATTTACTTTCTTGCAAAATTTCAGCCCCACCTAATTTGTAGTTAGTGAAATATGGGTTCAGGAAGTTCAGCTGCAACACATTTTTATTCATGGTCATCTACAAAAGTGTACAAATTGAAATGGGCATATCTTTCAATTGGTAAGTTGGATTCTCATATTTTTGTATAGGAAGTGTATAATACCAATATGAACAATATTGAAAATTTGCATCCCAATCCAATGTACGGTTTTTGAGAAAATGACCATAATCACCTACAGCCAATTTACATTTTTCTCGAAATCCGTGATGTGGGTTTGTCTAATTTTTGGTGTGGAGATGAACTAGAATGGTAGTTACTTGATTGAAAAATTTCTGCCCAACCTAGTTCATCCTTTGGGAGAAAATGACTTCGGAAGTTTTCCATTCAAAAGGCTACAACACCGTAAAATATTGTCATTTCCCGTTTTCCGTCAGCTGCGAGTCTATTTCCCGTTCCGTCAGCTGCGAGTCCATTTCCCGTTCCGTCAGCTGCGAGTCCGTTTTTTGTCAGCTGCGAGTCTCTTTCCCGTTCCGTCAGCTGCGAGTCCGTTTCTCGTCAGCTGCGAGTCTGTTTCCCGTTCCGTCAGCGGCGAGTCCGTTTCCCATTTCGTCAGCTGCGAGTCCGCCAAATTCGTTGCTAAATTTAGCGCTATTTGGGCTGCAACTCCGCCAAAATCTTCGCTAAAACCTTCGCCAAATTCTCTGCTAAAATAAGCAGCGAGTCCACCAAATTCATTGCTAAATTTAGCGCTATTTGGGCTGCATCTCTGCCAAAATCCTCGCTAAAACCTTCGCCAAATTCTCTACTAAAATAAGCTGTGACTTCGCCAAATTTCTACTAAAGAGCTGCGAATCCGTCAAATTTTCTGCTAAATCCTCCACTAAGTGAGTGTGCCAATTTCTGCTAAACTACCCATTTCTTCTAGCTGCAGCTGTGCGAATGATAAAATGAAGGAACAAGTGAATGAGTTTTTCTAGTTGGATGTTACACACATATTGGGTTGCATGAGGACATGCAACAAGTTCAGTTTGGGGGAGATGTTGGGCCCTGGAATTGTCCATTTTTCCATCACTTATCGACATATCTTTCATCTATTTTCTTATCATTATTGCCCATTTATCATTCCATTTTCCATCCATTTGTTGTAGCTGTGTGTAACACAGCATGCTACTTCCATTGATGTTTTAAGTGGTTAATAATGATTATTTTCCTTTATATTTGATGAATTAAAGACTATTATGCATAGTTTTAATAATGATGGTTTGTGGAGTGATTTGTCACGTAGAGAATGCTCATAGCTAGCTATTACAACCTTAACCGAAAATGCATGCCACATAAGAACGCCTTGATTCGCATCTTGATTTGCGAGCAGACAAAAATGAATCTCAAAAATCTGAGACATGGGTTTTGTGCATAACATCCTCATTTACCTGACTTGAAACTAAATCGCCAAACAAAGCCACGGTTTGCGATATGCAGGTGGTTGTTCGAGAGGGTATTTTCCAAATTGGGTGTTGCGGCCGGTTCCAAAGTTACCAGCAGTTACGGCCATGTTTCAGCTGTTATAGAACACAAGCTGGGCATTCAGTTCTTCATTTTCAAGAGATAATTTTATGTATAAATATGTAATCAATCTCATTGAGAAGGGGAGGGAGGAATATGAGAGAACACAATGTTATGATGTAGGATTTGATCCACATCCATTGTAATAGTTCCATTATGATAATACATGCTGGCAATTTCTTAATTCTGGAGTTGTAGACTTTCATTGTGGAGATCTAGCTGTGCTTAGTGGAGGAAGGGCCCTCTTCCCTAAGCAGATGCTGGTAGTGTTGATTGTAGGTGTTTTATTTTATAGATCTGTTATTTTTTAATTCATGCTTTCATGCATTAGATTTATCATAGGTTTTTTATTATTCAGTTCATGTTTTTAATCATTTGATTTATCATAATGTTCTTCTGTTAATTCATTTTGATAGATTGTTGGCCAACATAACACTTCTTTTATATTTATGCAATTAGATCTTGTTTCATGATAATTGATTTTGTTCAAGTGTGATTAGATTTACAGTGTGATTTTATGAGTAGGCTTAGGTTTGATTTCTTTTCAAGGAGGTGTGATCTAGTCTACAAACAGTTACAATTGCATATCAATAGATAACAATGTCAGGTAGAAATTGTGCTTGCATAGATCTTGCACGATAACTTTGAGATAAAAGACTACCTCGGGTTGATAATTTATGTTTAGCACTCTGCATGTTAAGTTTTAATTAATTGACATATAATGGGCATAGCATTTTGGCGCCGTTGCCGGGGAAGTTATTAATTGTGCAAAAGTACATCTGACATTGTTTTGTAGATGCATTGTTAAAGTAGGGCATGTAGGGTGCATGATTGCATTTCAGTTTATTCAATTTATTTTGAGTGTGAATTTTCTGTCTTTACATTCAGTTTTATTTCATTTTCAATCTTTCCAACATAAATCTTATCATTCCCCTTAGTGGTGTTGTAAGCACCACCCATTCTACTAACATGTTGACAGGAACATTCGAAGGAGGAGCCTCAAGATAGCACACAAAGAATCTAATGAAGAGATGGCAGGTAAGAAAGATGCAGAAGTTGTTACCTTCAAATTTCCCATTAGAGATTCGAGAGGAGTGGCACCAAGGAAAAGAATTCCCCCACATGTTCTCCCAAATTTTCACGGTTTGGAAAACGAAGACCCTGATGTATTTTTATTTCAATTTGAAGTACTTTGTAGAGGATATGGTTATTGTGCTAATGATCAAAAGTTGAATGTGTTTCCCCTTACTCTAAAGGGAACATCCCTCCGATGGTTCACGAGCCTCGGTGGGAATTGTATACAAACATGGGAAGACATGAAACATGTATTCTTTAAAAGGTACCAAGATTATTGCAGGGTCAATGAAGACATTTTCAAAATGACACAAGGAGAAGAAGAGAGTATGGAGGAAAACATAGAAGGATTTCAATATAACCTCCAAAGATCCAAACAGAGGAAACTAGGGAAGGAAATCTTAAAAACACTTCTGCTCAAGGGAATCCAAGCTGAATGTTTAGAAATATTAAATCTGATGGGAAGAGGTAATGTATTTCAATTAACATATGATGATATTTGTGGGTTATGTAGAAGGTATTCAAGAGCAAACTTCAAGACTGGTAAGAATTCTAAGGAGCTTTTATCTTTATTTTTGAAATTTGCTGCAAAAAAAAGAGTTTTACTAGCGGAAATCAGCAATTTATTTGAAATTCCTAAAGCTGATTCACAATTGGGTGTTTTGCAGGATAAGGAAGAGCAGGGGGAAATAAGAGAAGCAAGGGATTTCCCTTTGGATAGTCTTGAAAGGTGTGGTATATGTGACTTGAATCATTCCATAGATCATTGTCCCTCCTTACCAAGGATGAAAGAAACATATCAAACAGATCTAGGAGTTGCAACCAACTCGTTGCAACAGTCATGTCAACCATGGCCTACATCTATGGTTCAAAACTCTATCCCTCCATTTCCTTACTTTCATACTCAGCCATTGAATACTCTTCCACCATGGCAGCTATTGCAACCTCAATTTAACTCTTACCTACCTTATCCATAAGGTTGGAATGGACTATCTTAGGATCACAGGGCCACTCTCCCTCATGCTGCAACACAACTTGGTCCTTCAATATCAACCTGACAACTCAATCATCTACATCAGCCACATCTATCTTCTCATCAGCTTCCTTGGTATCCAACACAATTTTCTCTCCAATCCACCCTCCACCCTAACCATAATAAAGCAGTACAGTATGCTTACAATGCTGAACTGCAAAATGTTCCTACATTTCCCTATTGTTCTACCTCACCTACACCACTGCAAAAAGGCTGTGCATTGTTGCAGCAAATCCATACGAGGACTGAACATGTTTTAAATCCAAGATTTGCAGATGGAGTTTCTTCTAGTCCTCATAAGCAAGCAGACAAGATCAACAAGACACACGTAATATTTGATGAAGAATGGACATTGGAACAAAAAATTGAAGCATCCTTTACATCATTAGATATGAATCTCTTATGCATTAAGGAAGATCAGTTTACTAAGGAGCTTCACGGTGTCACATCCATGAGAAATCAAGGGAACAAAGACTATATTGAAGCTTGGTTTCAATCTGTCATCGGTCTGCAACATCATTCCATACTTCACCAATTCTTGACACCATCATTTCAAGGGAAGTTGATCTCACATATCCTAACATTTATAAAGTTATATTTTTCTGTTGGGAGTATGAGCATACTTGAGTCGCTTCTTCGGAAGTGGCTCCATTGGAAATATGCATACACTTGAAAACAAAAATTATATTTCCAAGTAGAATAGGGTAGGATAGAATATCAGAATAAAACCATGCTTTTGTTTGTTTTTTCATTTTTGAATAAGTATGCTCTCTTCCTGCGCCTTGTTGCGATCTGGAAGATCAGAAAGTAGAAAGATAAGGAATGGGTATGAGATGTTTTCATGAATGCTTTGGAATTGTTGACTATTTGAACAAAATGCTTAAGTTATTTTTTTTGTCATCAATTTCTCAATTTCAATTTGTCTCTATTTGTTACAAATAAAAATAAAAATATCGTGAAAACAAAAGAACAGTAATTAAGGAAGGCGAATGAAGGATCCATGGGAAAATGAGTCAATGATTATGGAACCCTTCAAGCTTGAAATTTGGCATGAATTTGTTAGCTGCAACACTCAGCTGTGACAATGAGATGCAACACCCAGCTGTGACTGATGACTCTCAGCTGCAACAGTGAGCTGCAACACTAGATGTGACAGTGAGCTGCAACACCCAGCTGTGACTGTGCTATAGGTAAAAATTTATGAGTTTGAGATATGTGTGTGTTGCACATCATGATATGTATTTAGTTTTTATTTTCCATAAAAATACACATGCTTTATTTCAACATTATGTCATTTTTTTAAGAGTTGCAGCCGTGGCTACAACATATCGTGTAAGTCAATCTAGGCGCTCAATGCTTGAAATTTTTGGTATAGATGTGTTTTATATTTAAACTTACATCATTAAAAATATTCACACCTATTCCGATCACTTTTTGGGGGTCAAATTTAATTTATTGGATTTTGGTGACATTTTTGCTTGAAACTTTTACTGGAACACAGTCAGGACAGCCCATTTTTGGGAGACCAAATGGACTTATTTTTAAAACTTGTTTACATCCCAAGTATTCCTTTGAATCTAGTTTCCAAAACAATTTTATTTTTTACGATTGGGTGTCAAACAAAAATTTTATGGCCAAAGTACTAACAAGATGTCAAGCAGGAAGCTTAGGAACAGAGCTGGGACAGTCAATTTTTGAATGCCTTATTGGACATATCTTGCAAAAATATTTCATTGGTATATTATCCTATGAATCTATTTGACAACAAAATTTGAATCACTTCATTCCGATATCGTATGCAAATTTTATGACCAAAATACCGACTGCCTATCACAAAACTACATTCCTAAAACTCTATTTTCTAGACTGTTCATTGGCTTATTTGACCCATCAATTATTGTTTAATTCAAACCCTATTTCTAATGGAGATCCCTACATGAATCTTCTTTCATCTTCAATTGGAATCACATCAATCCATTATCAAACGAAAAATTTAATCCTAAAACCGTGACTGTTGGTCTAGTCCAGAATTCGAAAAAAAACACCTTGTCATGCAGGTTGTTATTGAGTGATTTGGAACATAATTACATAGGATTTTAAAAACATGTTTCTAATGGAAATATAACTATGACTTTACTTTCATTTGGATTTTTAATCACTCAAATTGGACAAGGAACGAAGAAGCTATGATCAGAATACCGTTGGTGAGTCTAGATGGACATTGCTCTCCTGCAGGTATAAAATGGATTTTGCTTTTATAAGTAATTGCTTTTTGTTTTTTTCATAAGTGTTGGGTGAAGAGAGACCAATCATCTCTCTTCTTCCATCATCTCATGTTTTATTACAGGTAGGTGCTAGGTTTTTGCAGGTCCTTGGAAGAAGAAGGTCAATGCATGCACGAGTGACTCTTGAAGACTTTTTATCAATTTGCAAATGGATTGAGTACTTGAAAAAAAATGGATAGATTGATGTGCAAACCATACCAATGTTCAATAAGTCAAGTCCCATTGCTACATCCCAAGAATCATTTTTAGACACCTGTCATATCAATTGTTGCCGAAAAAACCCCTCAAGAAGCCAATTGCCCTATGGTAGATTCATTCACCCTCCTCATTTCAAAACCCTAAAGATCCATTCATGTCAAAGTTCCATTTTCCACTCCTTAAGTAGTCACCATAACCATTTTATTTCCCATCACTGCCACATCATGACTTCACATATACTTTCCACTTCTGAGTTTCATGTTGGTTCTATTTTTCACTATGATTCTTCACAATCATTTATTTTGTACTTGTATTGGACGATGTGGAATTCATTAAGGTCCACCTTCCAATTGTCTTGTCCCATTGACTCCGACACATCATCTGGGATCGATATTAGAGTTTTTATAGTGCCCTGGTATCTGCATGAATCAATGGCAGATTTCCTTGTTGTTAATAATGGGGATTCATCAATGCTTCTTGATTGACAAATCTTGCAGGTGACTCGACTCCAGCACATCCATTCGTACTTGTCAAGATGCACTAAGGTACTTTATAGCTCACTGTCATCAAATGTGAGTTTCTTCACATTGGTTAATGGCATACATTAATGGCTGGTAATCCAATGATTTCTTTCCATGCTCGACTTTTGCACATTCATTTGCATGGTAATAATTGTACCTCGGTTTTGTAGCAGATGGAGATTATGTGATCTAATGGTTTCAACAATGACTTGTAGCATCATTTGTTCAGTAGTTTTGCAATTCCTTTCCATTTTCATTTCAGCAGTTGATTTTCAGAATAAGAGAATGGGCTTTCTGCTTATATGGTAGAATTTATCCTCATCAATTGTCTCAGCAGTTAGTCTTGGATGCAACCAGCACAACATCATGGGTCAAATTCAGTCTCATCCAGTTTCAGCTCTCATATACATATGTCTCAGCATTAGATCGGCCTACATAGCTCCAGCATACACCAGTCCATTCATGTCAACCAAGAATTCCATGGAGGTAACACTTGAGGTAAAATAGCATGAGTTTTTGATTTATTAAAGATTGAAGGAAATGTCATGAAGAACCACTAAGCATTAGCCATTTCCATTTTCTATATAGCATTTTATGTCCATCCATTCCCATCATTTCCCACTCAATTATAACGCTTCATCATTCATGCACATCCCCTTCACATTCCAACCCAACATCTCACCAACCCAACTAACCAAGCATGAAAAAAAGGATACCTTATTGTTGTCACACAAGAACCAACAATAGGAATTTTTGTTGTTTCCACACAAGAACCAGCAGTAAGAAAAGAATCATTGCTACTGCCACATAAAAATAATGAGGAGAAATAAAGCAGCTGATATACTTATTGAAAGAAAATGATAGGCTAGACAAAAGAACCTACAGTAGAAGAAACTGTTGTAGAAGTCATTGCTTCATAAGAGTATGCTCCAATACAATAGGGAGGCAAACACACTCTGAGTTATGAATTGGTTGGTGATTTATTGATGCACATATTAGTTCACTTCCACACAACTGTTGAGAAGTTAGAGTTGGCATCTTGATACTATGGGTTGATATACAGTGAGATTTGATTTACATATGCTCTCATAGAACTTAAATGCTTGGGTTTTGTTGATTGGAATTTGGACATACATTCTCACTGCCCAAACAAATCTGATCCTTGCTCATTAAAAGTCACGGTCATTTTTTATCCATTAGTATGAGTTCTGATTTTTATTAATGTAGCTATCTTCAGCAAGTATGCAACTCTCTTGGCATTTGAAAAAAACCATTAATTATCTTCTCATTCATATTGCATATGGGGTTTCTTGTGCCAAAAAGTTCCAGAAGTTGTCATAAGAAAAAGTGCAGCCAAGAGTATCGGATACAGGAAATTATGGTGTGCATCTTCAACATAGAATGGATAGCATGGGTTCCAAAATCGCTACTGTACATTCAAGATGCTACTACATTCTTAGAAGGAAGTCTATGGCAGTGTTTGAAAAATGTTTGGCATTATTTGAAGTGTTACAAAGCACTCCACGATAAGGGCATAATCAAAGAAAATTCTAGCAGCCTTCATTCAACCATGAGAATGGATGAAATTTACTGTGGTTTATTGCAATAGAATTTGCCATATCTCTTAAGAGTTATGAATTTGATGTGAAATTGGTTCTAAAACTCTTTTATTTCCCATGAATGATTAATTGCTGTAGTTGAGTTTGTCTTGTGAAGATCACCGATATCCTTTTTGGCACTTGCGACATATGGAGGGTCTACAAATTCTGTGATTGTCAGATGATATTTGGGCAGCTTGGGTCATCATAAAAGAAAATTTGCAAATGTGATCTCTTGCTGGTACGAAGATTTCCTGTGCATTGTCATTTTATTTTATTTTTGCAATACATTATGAGCCGCTTAACTACAACCATGTGGAATCAAAATCGAGCTCACACAGTCAATTTCAAATAGCATACAGTCATTTTTCAGGAAGCCTACAATCATTTTTGTAAGCCAAGTATGTGTTTCCAGCTAACACATATATAAAAATTGGATGTTGGCAGTGGTAGTGCAGATACAAGAAAACAAAGTTCCCAAAGTTCACTTGATTTCAGGAATGGAAGGTAAGTTAATGAAAAATGGAATTTAAGAAAACTTTGCAAATGGATGAACAATGCTCTCACACCAAGTACAACAAATTATGAATACAGAAGCGAGAAGTAGTAGAAATCTTGTGTCAAGGCAAAGTGCAACAAAGAAGTGAAGTTTTGAGACATCTTGTACCAGGGGAAGAACATACTATCTCTTCCTTTACTTGAGGATAGGTAAAATACTCAGTTTGGGGGAGATGTTTGTTTACAAATAAAATGACAACTCTTCTTTTGCATGAGGACATGCAACATATTTAGTTTGGGGGAGTGGTTTTTGACATTCTGTGTGCATACTGATTTGTATTCATTCACAGCTGGCAAAAATGCAGAATGTGATTTAAGGATATCTTGCAAACCGTGAGCTGGTTTTTCTTGAAATTTGGACAAGAAATTCATAACATCATGAAGAATAGCCGTGGCAAGTTTCAGCTCAATCCAGTGCACGTTTTTCAAGAAAATGACCATCATCACCTATAGCCAATTCACATTTTTCTCGAAATATGTGATGTGGGTTTGTCTAAAGTTTGGTGTGGAGATGCACTATAATGGTATTTACTTGCTTGCAAAATTTCATCCCAACCCAGTTTGTATTTTGTGAAATATTGGTTCAAGAAGTTCAGCTGCAATACATTTTTATTCATGGTCATCTACAAAAGTGTAGAAATTGAAATGTGCATATCTTTTGATTGGTAAGTTGGATTTTCATGATTTTTGTACACGAAGTGTATAATGCAAGATGAACAAGCTTGGAAATTTCCATCCCAATCCAATGTACGGTTTTTGAGAAAATGGCCATAATCACCTACAACCCATTTGCATTTTTCTCGAAATCGGTGATGTGGGTTTGTCTAATTTTTAACGTGGAGATGCATTAGAATGGTGGTTAATTGCTTGCAAAATTTCAATGCAACTCAGTTCGTCGTTTGGGATAAAATGACTTCAAAATTTTTCCATTCAAAAGGCTGCAACACACCCTAAAAATATTGTCGTTTCCTGTTTTCCATTAGCTGCGAGTCCGTTTTCTGTCTGCTATGAGTCCATTTCCCATTCTTTCAGCCTGCAAGTCCATTTCTCATCAGCTGCGAGTCCATTTCCCATTCTGTTAGCTGTGAGTTTATTTCTTGTTCCATCAACTACGAGTTCGTTTCCCGTTCCGTCAGCTGCGAGTCCACCAAATTCGTCGCTAAATTTAGCGCTATTTGGGCTGCAACTCCACCAAAATCTTCACCAAAACCTTCACCAAATTCTCTGTTAAAATAAGCTACGAGTCCGTCAAATTCACCGCTAAATTTAGCGCTATTTGGGCTGCAACTCTGCCAAAATCCTCGCTAAAACCTTCACCAAATTATCTGCTAAAATAAGTTGTGACTTCACCAAATTTCTACTAAAGAGCTGCGAATCTGTCAAATTTTCCGCTAAATCCTCCATTAAGTGACTCTGCCAATTTCTGTTAAACTCTCCATTTCTTCTAGCTGCAGTTGTGCGAATGGTAAAATGAAGGAACAAGTGAATGAGTTTTTCTAGTTGGATGCTACATAGATATTGGGTTGCATGAGGACATGCAACAAGTTCAGTTTGGGGGAGATGTTGGGCCCTGGAATTGTCCATTTTTCCATCACTTATCGACATATCTTTCATCCATTTTATTACCATTATTGCCCATTTATCATTCCATTTTCCATCCATTTGTTGTAGCTGTGCGTAAAACAACATGCTACTTCCATTGATGTTTTAAGTGGTTAATAATGATTATTTTTCTTTATCTTTGATGAATTAAAGACTATTATGCATAATTTTACTAATGATAGTTTGTGGAGTGATTTGTCACGTAGAGAACGCTCATAGCCAGCTGTTACAGCCTTAACCGAAAATGCATGCCACATAAGAAAGCCTTGATTCGCGTCTTGATTTGCGGGCAGAAAGAAACAAATCTCAAAAATCTGAGACATTTGTTTTGTGTGTAACATCCTCATTTACCTGATTAGTGAGGAAATCACCAAACAAAGCCACGGTTTGCGATATGCAGGTGGTTCTTCGAAAGGGTATTTTCCAAATTTGGTGTTGCGGCTGGTTCCAAAGTTGCTAGTAGTTACGTCCGTGTTTCAGCTGTTATAGATCACAAGTTGGGGGTTCGGTTCTTCATTTTCAGGAGATAATTTTATGTATAAATATGTAATCAATCTCATTAAGAAGGGGAGGGAGGAATATGAGAGAACACAATGTTTTGATGTAGGATTTGATCCAGATCCATTGTAATACTTCCATTATGATAATACATACTAGCAATTTCTTAATTCTGGAGTTGTAGACTTTCATTGTGGAGATCTAGCTCTGCTCAGTGGAGGAAGGGCCCTCTTCCCTGAGCAGATGCTGGTAGTGTTGATTGTAGGTGTTTTATTTTATAGATCTGTTATTTGTTAATTCATGCTTTCATGCATTAGATTTATCATAGTTGTTTTATTATTCAGTTCATGTTTTTAATCATTTGATTTATCATAGTGTTCTTCTGTTAATTCATTTTGATAGATTATTGGCCAACACAACACTTCTTTTATATTTATGCAATTAGATCTTGTTTCATGATAGTTTATTTTGTTCAAGTGTGATTATATTTACAGTGTGATTTTATGAATAGGATTAGGTTTGATTTCTTTTCAAGCAGGTATGATCTAGTCTACAAGCAGTTACAATTGCATATTAATAGATAACAATGTCAGGTAGAAATTGTGCTTGCATAGATCTTGCATGATAACTTTGAGATAAAAGACTTCCTCAGGTTAATAATTTATGTTTAGAACTCTACATGTTAAGGTTTAATTAACTAACATATAATGGGCACAACATTTTGGCGCCGTTGCCGGGGAAGTTATTAATTGTGCAAAAGTACATCTGAAATTGTTTTGTAGATGCATTCTTAAAGTAGGGCATGTAGGGTGGATGATTGCATTTCAGTTTATTGAATTTATTTTGAGTGTGAATTTTCTATCTTTACATTCAGTTTTATTTCATTTTCAATCTTTGCAACATAAATCTTAGCATTCCCGTTAGTGGTGTTGTAAGCACCACCCATTCTACTAACACGTTGACAGGAACATTCGAAGGAGGAGCCTCAAGATAGCAGACGAAGAATCTAATGAAGAGATGGCAGGTAAGAAATATGCAGAAGTTGTTACCTTCGAATTTCCCATCAGAGATTCGAGAGGAGTGGCACCAACAAAAAGAATTCCCCCACATGTTCTCCTAATTTTCATGGTTTGGAAAACGAAGACCTTGATGTATTTTTATTTCAATTTGAAGTACTTTGTAGAGAATATGGTTATTGTGCTAATGATCAAAAGTTGAATGTGTTTCCCCTTACTCTAAAAGGAACAACCCTCCGATGGTTCATGAGCCTCGGTGGGAATTGTATACAAACTTGGGAAGACATGAAACATGTATTCTTGAAAAGGTACCAAGATTATTGCAGGGTCAATGAAGACATTTTCGAAATGACACAAGGAGAAGAAGAGAGTCTGGAGGAATACATAGAACGATTTCAATATAACCTCCAAAGATCCAAAAAGAGGAAACTGGGGAAGGAAATCTTAAAAACACTTCTGCTCAAGGGAATCCAAGCTGAATGTTTAGAAATATTAAATCTGATGGGAAGAGGTAATGTATTTCAGTTAACATATGATGATATTTGTAAGTTATGTAGAAGGTATTCAAGAGGAAACTTCAAGACTGGTAAGAATTCTAAGGAACTTTTATCTTTATTTTTGAAATCTGCTGCAAAAACAAGAGTTTTACGAGTGGAAATCAACAATTTATTTGAAATTCCTAAAGCCGATTCACAATTGGGTGTTTTGCAGGATAAGGAAGAGCAGGAGGAAATAAGAGAAGCAAGGGATTTCCCTTTGGATAGTCTTGAAAGGTGTGGTATATGTGACTTGAATCATTCCACAGATCATTGTCCCTCCTTACCAAGGATGAAAGAAACATATCAAAGAGATCTAGGAGTTGCAGCCAACTCATTGCAATAGTCATGTCAACCATGGCCTACATCTATGCTTCAAAACTCTATCCCTCCATTTCCTTAATTTCATACTCATCCATTGAATACTCTTCCACCATGGCAGCTGTTGCAGCCTCAATTTAACTCTTACCTACCTTATCCACAAGGTTGGAATGGACTATCTTATGATCACACGGCCACTCTCCCTCATGCTGCAACACAACTTGGTCCTTCAATATCAACCTGACAACTCAATCATCTACATCAGCCACATCTATCTTCTCATCAACTTCCTTGGTATCCAACACACTTTTCTGTCCAATCCACCCTCCACCCTAACCATAATAAAGCAGTACAGTTTGCTTACAATGCTGAACTGCAAAATGTTCCTACATTTCCCTCTTGTTCTACCTCACCTACACTGTAACACCCCAATTTTGACCCCATTTGCATGATGTATATAATGTAATTAATCGTGGTGAAGAGCTAAAGGCAAAAGCCCCACCATCGATTTGGTTGTGTATGTTTCGGCAATGGGGATAGTTGCCGATGGTATATCGTGCTATCTGGCACATTATAGTTTGGCATCATGTAAATACACACATCAATTAAAAATAAACCCACAACCAGCTAAGGCAGTGCAACGTTAAAAATGAAAAGGGCATGATTCCAAAGGATAAGGGTGGGGAATGTCAAACCTTAGTCTATGGGGGGGGAACCCATGTGTTACCACCTTGTTTGATTTGCCATCTTCCCTTGTCTCATCCAACAATTTAATTTCTTGTTGAGTAGTTGGGGGCAGTTATTACTGAGTACTGGTGGGTGTGGCAGGACTGTCCGTCCTTTCCCACGTGCCCACTCCACCAGCAGACTCTCCTCTTCACGTTGCGTGGGGGCAGAAGGAAAGGTTCACTCCACTCTCCCACGATTCCACCCTCCAGAGGATTTGGTCTTGCTCATTCTCATGCAGAAGGGGGGTTTCGGCTTCCTCATGTGCACCGTTTGGGGGGATTCTTCATCGACTGATCGCCCTCATGCAAAGGGTTGTTCTCTCTCCCCTTCTCACACACAGGAATTTTGTGTTGGTTTTCCTCACGCAGGGAGCGGGTGAAATCGTGGCTGTCACTCAGGATTTTCGGGTACAGGAGCCATTCACGCTCGGGGCTGTCTGCCTGTGTGTTCCATACCGGTTTCGGTGGTATGTGTATGTCTCCTTGTCAATTGTGGTTGTGTATGCTATCTGCTGTGGTCTGCGTTTGTGTTTTTCCTTCTGTCCATGCCGAGAGTCTGATTTCTCTCCATTGTCGGACTGTGTAATTTTTCCGCAATTTAATTGTGAGACTGGGGCTGTTGTCTTCCCCACATTTTTGTTGGCTGTGGTGTTCAATTTCGTTTTGGGCCACTGTGGATTCTTAGTGAGCCGTTTTCTGCCATTCACGATTTCTGGTGTGGGGGTGTGTTTCAATACCGATTTTGTGGTCTGTGCATATGCTTTTCCCTACCCAGGCTGAGAGTCTGATCACCTCTTGTGTTTCGGGTTGTGTATTTCCCGTTGTTTCCATGTTGAGATTGGGGCTATTGCTTTCCCCACGATCTGTGGTTTGATGTGGGTTCTTTTCGTTTTGGTTGCTGTGGCTATTATTGATTCGTTTTGGCCACAATAGGGCCAAGAACGACTCAGGAATCATATTTCCCTACCCAAGCTGTGAACCTCTTGTTTTGCTGCGTGTATGCAGTGGTTGGTCTTCGGACTGTGTTGGCTTGGCCAATTGGTTGATGGCCCGATAAACCCAACTGTGTTGGTTTGGCTGATTGGCAAACCTTGGCTATGTGTAAGCCTGCGTTGACCCTTATTCCTTGAGGAATCATGCCCAGCTTGGGGGTGGCAGTGTTGCTGAGAGATTGATGAGCACGATGGCCTATGGTTGGGTGGAACGTTGCAGCGACATAGCTAGTTGCGGGGCGAGTTCTTCATTAAAAGATAAGTACTTCTCACTATTTCATATCTGCAATTTAATCTACTGTTTCATGAATTATGATGAACACGTTAAATGCTGGAATGTGTGTGTTGCTTCCGCTGAATGTTGAGGAACTGTGCATCTTTGTATGATGGATTATGCATCCTATTAGGTATTATGTTTAAGCTTTTAATTTCAGCATTGATGACTGTTTCAACTTCATGGGGTTGTTTGCCCGGTTGTTTGTGGTGTTAGTCGCGTCCTCTTCGCCGGTCAGAGGGTCGGGGACGTGACATACACCACTGCAAAAAGGCTGTGCATTGTTGCAGCAAATCCATACAATGCCTGAACATGTTTTAAATCCAAGATTTGCAGATGGAGTTTCTTTTAGTCCTCATAAGCAAGTAGACAAGATCAACAAGACACATGTAATATTTGATGAAGAACGAACATTGGAACAAAAAATTGAAGCATCATTTACATCATTAGATATGAATCTCTTGGGCATTAAGGAATATCAGTTTACTAAGGAGCTTCATGGTGTCACATCCATGAGAAATCAAGGGAACAAAGACTGTATTGAAGCTTGGTTTCAATCTGTCATCGGTCTGCAACATCATTCCATACTTCACCAATTCTTGGCACCATCATTTCAAGGGAAGTTGATCTCACATATCCTAACATTTATAAAGTTATATTTTTCTGTTGGGAGTATGAGCATACTTGAGTCGCTTCTTCGGAAGTGGCTCCATTGGAAATATGCATACACTTGAAAAAAAAATTATATTTCCAAGTAGAATAGGGTAGGATAGAATATCAGAATAAAACCATGCTTTTGTTTGTTTTTTCATTTTTGAATAAGTATGCTCTCTTCCTGCGCCTTGTTGCGATCTGGAAGATCAGAAAGTAGAAAGATAAGGAATGGGTATGAGATGTTTTCATGAATGCTTTGGAATTGTTGACTATTTGAACAAAATGCTTAAGTCATTTATTTTGTCATCAATTTCCCAATTTCAATTTGTCTCTATTTGTTACAAATAAAAATAAAAACATCATGAAAACAAAATAACAGTAATTAGGGAAGGCGAATGAAGGATCCACAGGTAAATGAGTCAATGATTATGGAACCCTTCAAGCTTGAAATTTGGCATGAATTTGTTAGCTACAAAACTCAGCTATGACAATGAGATGCAACACCCAGCTGTGACTGATTACTCTCAGTTGTGATTACTCTCAGCTGCGACAGTGAGCTGCAACACTCGCTGTGACAGTGAGCTGCAACACCCAGCTGTGACTGTGCTACAGGTAAAAATTTATGAGTTTGAGATATGTGTGTGTTGCACATCATGATATGTATTTAGTTTTTATTTTCCATAAAAATATACATGCTTTATTTCAACATTATGTCATTTTTTTTAAGAATTGCAGCTGCGGCTGCAACAGACCGTGTAAGTCAATCTAGGTGCTCAATGCCTGAAATTTTTGGTATGGATGTGTGTTATATTTAAATTTACATCATTAAAAACATTCACACCTATTCCGATCACTTTTTTGGGGTCAAATTTAATTTATTGGATTTTGGTGACATTTTTGCTTGAAACTTTTACTGGAACATAGTCGGGACAGTCCATTTTTGGGAGAGGAAATGGACATATTTTTAAAACCTGTTTACATCCCAAGTATCCCTTTGAATCTATTTTCCAAAAAAATTTGAATTTTTACGATTGGGTGTCAAACGAAAATTTTATGGCCAAAGTACTAACAGGGTGTCAAGCAGACAGCTTAGGAACAGAGCTGGGATAGTCAATTTTTGAATGCCTTATTGGACATATCATTCAAACATATTTCATTGGTATATTTCCCTATGAATATAGTTTACAATGCAATTTGAATCACTTCATTCCGATATCATATGCAAATTCTATGACCAGAATACCGACTGCCTATCACAAAACTGTATTCCTAAAACTCTATTTTCTAGAATGTTCATTGGCTTATTTGACCCATCAATTCTTGTTGAATTCAAAACTTGTTTCTAAAGGAGATACCTACATGAATCTACTTTCATCTCCAATTGGAATCACATTAATCTGTTATCAAATGAAAAAGTTAAGCCTAAAACCGTGACTGTTGGTCTAGTCCAGAATTCGAAAAAAACACCTTGTCATGCAGGTTGTTAGTGAGTGATTTGGAACATCATTACATAGGATTTTAAAAACCTGTTTCTAATGGAAATAGACCTATGAATTTACTTTCATTTGGCTTTGGAATCCTTTTTCCGTCAGCTGCGAGTCTGTTTCCCGTGCCGTCAGCTGCGAGTCTGCCAAATTCGTCGCTAAATTTAGCGTTATTTGGGCTGCAACGCCGCCAAAATCTTCGCCAAAACCTTTGCCAAATTCTCTGCTAAAATAAGCTGCGAGTACGCCAAATTCACCGCTAAATTTAGCACTATTTGGGCTACAACTCCGCCAAAATTATCCCGAAAACCTTTGCCAAATTCTCTGCTAAAATAAGCTGTGACTTCACCAAATTTCTACTAAATAGCTGCGAATCCGTCAAATTTTCTGCTAAATCCTCCGGTAAGTGACTCTGCTAATTTCTGTTAAACTCTCCATTTCTTCTAGCTGCAGCTGTGCGAATGGTAAAATGAAGGAACAAGTGAATGAGTTTTTCTAGTTGGATGCTACACAGGTATTGGGTTGCATGAGGACATGCAACAAGTTAATTTTGGGGGAGATGTTGGGCATTGGAATTGTCCATTTTTCCATCACTTATCGACATATCTTTTATCCATTTTCTTACCATTATTGCCCAGTTATCATTCCATTTTCCATCCATTTGTTGTAGCTTTGCGTAAAATAACATGCTACTTCCATTGATGTTTTATGAAGTATAACTTTCTACTCTATAGTGTATAACTTACTGCTAGCAAAACCAATCAGATGATCAATTTCTCTGTCTCCTGGTTGCGTCAATACCACTCCAAGTGCAACAGAGGATGCGTCAACATGAGCATGGAATTATTTTTTCTAATCTGGAAATACAAGTATAGGTGCAATAGCCATTTTTCCTTTTAGTTTATCTAGACTCTGTTGGCATTCATATAACCACTGAAACTTAGTGTCTTTTTTTTTATAGATATTTTTCCATCGGGGAAGTTACTTATGCATATCTTTTAAGGAACTTTCTGTAGTATCCCATATGTCCTAGCGTTTCTCTTAACTAATTAACTATGGTAGGTGGTGGTAAGTCCAGGATAATGGTGATTTTAGCTAGATCAACTAGAATTTTGTCACGATAGACCAAATGGCCTAACATAGCCCCAAAAGGCACATAAACAATATACTTCCTCAAATTGAGGGAAATTTGGTACTGGTGACATCATTCCAACATCATTCTAAGAATTTCTATGTGATATTTTATAAGACCGAATACTGTCTAGTCATCAAAGTAGACTTCTTGAAATTTATGTATGAAATCTTTAAATGCGAAAACTAGAATTCTAGAAAATATTGCAGGTGCATTCTTGATTCTAAAGGGAATTACCATGTATTGATAGCGTCCCCACTCCATTGCAAAGGTAGTTTTGTATCGATCTTCTTTTGCAATTCTTATCTGATGGTAGCCCAAGAATCCATCTGTAAATGAATGCATTTCTTGTCCTCCAACATTCTCTACTACTTCATTTGTAAATGGAGTCAAAAATGGGTCATGCAAACAAGCATCATTTAATTTCTGGAGGTCAACACAAATTCTCACTTCTCTCGAATTTTTCTTGTCCTGTACTACGATGGGGTTGATCCATTCGGATTCTTCAACTAGTTCTATTACACCTGCTTCTAACATTTGGTCAAGTTCAACTTTAACTTTCTCTTTGTAACGCGGGTTTAACATATAGGGTCATTGCTTGACCAGTTTTGCATCAGGCTTCAGGGGTATCTTCATTTCACCAAGGTATCCAACTATGCCTTTTATTTCAGAAAACTTTGTAGGGAACAGATCCTAAAATTCATGTAGTAAGTGAGTGATATTTCCCACATTCTCTTCATCCCAGTAATATCCAATATTATCAAACTTTGGGTTTTCAGACTACCCAATGTTTACTTTCTGAATTGAGTGGTTTTAAAAACTAGTCATTGGAGATAGGAGCTCCCTCCATTGCTTATATACCTTCTAAATCAGGTATATTTATCTCAAGTGGGTCATCATCATCCGGTTCTCCCGTGAGATTATAACACTACATCTAGTTGTGTACATTCATGTGTCCTTGATGCAAATTTGTGTCAATGACCGGTATTTCTTCGAAGATCTTCTCCTTTATTACCTATAGTGCATCATCTACTATTGGGTATTGACTTGTAAACTCAAATCTATGGGTGAACCTTACGGCTAAGATTTCCCATTCGGAGGTTCCTCATCACAACTCTACTTATGTGTACCAACTTATTGGTACCATTTCGAAGGTATGGATGAATCAATGAACCCATTCTTGTTGCAGATATTCTTGCCAACTCCTACGACAGTTCTCAATATGTTCCACAAGATTCATCAGTCCTGTATATTTCTGATCACAGCAACTAATCTGTTCTCCAAATATGATCTCCATTAATCTTCTACACTGTGGTCATTCGAAGATAGACTATTTGTGTGTACCCCACCATCTAGCAGGCATAGCTTTCAGCATATATTCCAAAGCGAACAGTCCTTGTGATTATGTGACCTTTTTCCAAATTCTTCCAGAAAAGATGTAAGGTTAGGTAATCCTTCATATGTAGGCGGTGCACTTGCTTCAACTCCTACTATGCGTACAACTCTTGTAATTTTTGCACATATTCTCATTGATACTTCATGTAGCATATTCTTCCAATTTTCAAGGGCATCACCTACGTCAGACATGCACGAGCTTAGACTTTGTCAACGCAGGTTTCCATCAGGTGTTAGGTTAATATAGTCTTCCTTCGAAGACATGATTTTGTAGAGCTGATCTAGATAATTGTCTTTCCCTTCACTATGCACATGTCTAACATATCTCAGTCCTTCTAACGGATCAATTGGAGAAACCACTCTTATTTCAGAATTTTTGAAAGACAAGATCCTCTTCTTGAATTTTATAATAGTTTGGTTTTATATTTCCCAATCAACTCCTAGAAGTCTAGGATATGGGTTCGTGCCATTGACAATGTCAATAAATTCGAAGTCGGCATATGTTCTTAAGCCTTCAACTTCCATGGGTACTTGAGTTAGTCTGCCAATTTGTAGAAACTTCGACTGGTTCGCAAGCCCTAGTTGAATGGGAGACCAATGCAGTCGCGACTTATTCATGCTCTCCCATGTTTGTCTTGTCAATATATTGAAATCCAATCCCATATCTACTATGATATAATCCATACCATGGTCTCCTATATATGCAGTCATTCGCAGTTCCCGTCCTGTCTTCAATTTTCTCCCGATATGGTTAACTCTTTTTTTCAAGTTGCAGGTCTTTGGTAGTTTCTTTTATAAGTGCTTTCAGTTCTGTGACAGAATGTTTATCATTTATTAGTACTAAATAATTTTTGAAAAATTGTTTAAGCTTACTAACCTTTTTCATTGGCGGCTTCGTGATTAGTTGTTCAAATCGTTCAAACATAGCTCTAAATTGTCCATATTTCGACGACTGATTGGTATCATAAAATTATATTCGCACTTCCAATAAGAATTATTTCTCTTGTTGGATGTCTAACAGAGATTTCCTTTGTACTGCAGGGTGCACCTGCGGTTGTTCTTGCTATGTATTTTGGTCTTCCCCTTCGCAACACCTCCGAGTCTTCTAACTACAACAATGTGGGGTTGTATTGGTTCAGAACAAATCATCTAAATATTTTGATTGGGATCCGGATTTTGATTCTGCACTGGGTTGGGGTTTATGACATTTCTAGCCTGTCATTTCACAATAAGTTGCGAATAGTATTCAATAGTGTGATCAAATGCTTTACAATATGTACAATTTTTTTCCCGACTTTGAAAACATCGGGAAAAATGTTTTGATTTCCCACAATTATAACACACAATTTGGCCTCTTCCTCGACCAAATCCTCCTCCCTGTTGTTGTCCTCGACCTCTAAAATTTCCTCCCCACCTTTGCGGAGGGTATTGTTTTTGTTGGGGATACTGATTATGCTGATATTGCGGTTGAGGATATTGTTGTTGTTGATATTATGTAGGCTGATATTAAGGCTACGCTCATTCAACTTGCATTTGATCATCATTTTTCATTAATTAGGTATCCTTCGTATTTTCTTGCAGTAGCTAAAGTGCTCTGCAGTCTTTTTCATCTTGACCTATTGATATGTAAAATTCACAATAAATACTAGTTGGCATATTTACAATATTCTGTAAGTATAGACATTCTTCGAACTTGTGGCCCCTAGTCTGGCATATTCTACACCAATGCATTCCTTGGGTGTTTAATGGGTTTGGCGCACCTACTGTGACATAGTTCATTAGCGTCAGGAAATTATCTTTATGGTTTTCGTCTGATTTGCATCTGGTACACCAAAGTTCTTCTTGAAATTCCTTTTCACTTTTGATGTCTTGGAGATGCATCGTAAGATTGGCAAGATGCAACTAAATTTGCATCATTCCCGAGCTAGTGTCTCCAATAGGCGAGGCTTCTAACTTAATTTTTATTTCCAGAGCCTCTGTCTGCGACATGAGTTTCTATTGCATCAACGGAGTTCTAATATGTGGTAGCAATGTATCAATAAACCATTCCTTGTGTTACACATCCAACATTTGGAAACTCACTTTGGCCATTTATGGTCAAAGTCCCAAACAGATTTTGTTGGTTGCTGCTTAATCTATTTGATTTCAGTGATGCATTGTGATTTAGACTTACACTTTTTGAATTCATCTATCAAACCTAGTCGAATCTCGTTGAGTGTTTCTGGGACAAATCCTACTGGAACTATTAAGAATTTCATATACCAATCCAGCACACGACATCACAAAGTCGTGATCATCTGTTCTTTTTTTATATTCTCATCCTAGATATGACTCACGGTCTAGACAAATTCACAAGTAAACCAGCATTGTTCTGGGTCTTCCAACCCATTTCCATTGAATATTGGCAGCTTAATGTCACCTCTAGTCATTGTATTTGTTGTTGTTACAGTCGGAAAAAAATTTGGACTAGTCATACTTCCTTGTCTTCTATTTACAACGTTAGTACTACTCGTATTTACAGAATTACTTGGAGATGGATCTTTCGATCTTACCTTTGGTATTGTAGGTGAGTTGTAAGCACGTTCTTGTTCTGGGGTTTCGACCAACTCTTATGATTCTTCATCTCCTTCTGAGATAGGTTGGTATTCTTCTTCTTCGTCATAGGATCCTTCATCGAGATATGACGTAAGCTCGTAGCCTTCTTCTTCTTGGTCTATCCCGCGATTCCCTCTTCTGAGTAGAGTTTTTCTTCATTTGTTAGACATGAATCTTCTTTTGCTTCTTGAAAATCCTGGTTCTAGTTCAATTCCGCTATCTCTTAAGAACATCTCACTCTAGAGTTTTGCTGAGACATAACCACTCTATTTATGTATAGACTTGTTACATTTGGAGAATTCCTTTCTCACGAATAAGCATTTTTATCCACGTCTTGAAAGGTGATAGGTATCTGCTGAACATGGTCCTTGAAAAAAAATTCTCCCTGCCTCACTATATGAGTTTATTGTCTCAACAACAAACTCAGTAATATATCCTTCTAGGAGACTATCTACCCAAAAATACACAGCCCTTTATATAGGGTTGTTTATTATTTTCAGCCACTCAATCAACTGAGGGATCCACTCTCTCGGTCTCCTCCTTGAAAATTTGTTTGTTCAATTTCCAACTTACACAACCTCTCATACAACACAATGTGAAACTCATCAAAGAAAATATAGCGAATTTTTGAATGAATGTATTGAACCAACCACTTTGTTGATGTCCACCAAGTTCCTTCACTTTCTTTTTGTGCAAACTCTAACTCTTTGGCTTCCACCCAATATTATATTTATGGTTTTGTGGGTTTCCACAACATATCCCTCACCACAAAAATTTAAGGTTTATGCAACGAAACCATTTTTTGTCTTTCTTGCATCTTAATGTCCCTCTCTCCAAGGACCTATACCTAGGTTCAGTCCCCTTTGCTTAGCACAACAAAGCCCGAGATATCGACCCGATAGAGTAGATCTTAGCCAACAACACCTGCAACACAAATTTCATCTCACCTGAGATATCTCTCTTATGGGTAACTTCCATAACCAAGTTTTCACAGTTGCGTGGGAGGGTGTTTTAGTACCTTGTATCTATGCTAAGGCTTCCCGCGAAGATAGAGGAGGTGGATTAATTGTATGCATGGTATTTCAACACTAACTTGTGATCGAATCCTTCTTTATGCCCCTTAAGTAAATAAACAATGAACATACAACATAATCATATTCATCAATGTAATGCGGATTTCATACATTTATCCATTTGCAAACATAATAATCAACCAGTCAATCAACACAACATTCACACATCTATCTAAGCTGCTTCAACATTCACACATATACACGACATATAACGTGGAAACCCATCCGGGTGAAATCCACAAGGTGCTCTTCATCTAGCATGAGGAAATAGATGAACCTTTTGTTTGCACACAAAGCTACAAACTCTATTCAAGGTCTTCTCTTCCTATATTTACACATTTTTCCTCCTTCTAATGCTCTATGATCTTCTCTCTTTCTCTTCCTATTCTACTCCTACTAGCGATCTGCACACAACCAAAATCAAATCAATCTCCTCTACTCGTCTGCGCACTCAGTTGTAGAACCTCTACTCTGATGCACTCAGCGATACAAAGTCCTTATCCAAAATCCTACCTCTAGTCTAGCTCAAGCATCTTTCCAAGAGTCTAGAGACTACTTAGATGCTAACATCGGCTAATCAGCTAACCGACTAACCCATATATAGATTTTGTTCCTTCTTTTATAGCCCCATTATAGACTCGATACAGTTCCCATACATGCTTTACAGACTCAATACCAACTCAATATAGACTATGATAGATTCATTACGGACTCCTTTTATGTCGCTATCTAAGCCGACTTACTATATCCAACAAATAGGTTGTCTTTCCTATTCTAGCATTACATAACAAGAGGCAATATCGCCCTTACTTACAAAGATTCCTTCATGCGTGTGGATTTCATCAACTTTAGCCGAGCTCATACACATGATTTTCAAGGGTTGTCTCTTTCTCAGCATTTATGCCTTACTGTCATTTTCTAGCCATTACACTTATTTGTACACCTACTTCTGCTAATATTCTTCCATGTCATCTCGTATCTCGTTTGGTCCTTCTATCGTAGCTTACTCTTATGGTGCAACTTCCTCTTCCAATGCCTTCTCTCTTCCTTCTTCTTCTCTTTCCTTCTACTGTCGCATCATCCTTCCCTTTATCTTTATGTTTCTTCCTTGGTTGTATCTCCTTCCTCTTCTCCTTTATGTTCTTCTCCATACTTAGGAAAAATTCTACATGAATTCTGCCATACTTTCCCTAGGCCCAACACTGAGTCTATATATATGTAATAGAAGAAGATTGTAAATAAAAAAAGAGGAGATGGCATTGTAGAGTGTAAGAGAAAACGTGAAAAATACATAGACAAAGGAGAAGAAGGAAAAACTCTTAGAAGAGTTCGAGATCCCAAGCTCTTTTGTTCTAGAATGTATTTAGAGTTGAAGCTCTGTAAAAGGTGAAACATCCTTGTAGTTTTTCAAGTTTGTATTGGCGACTATAGTTCTCCTATAATATTGAGACAATATATAAATCCATATTTTATGGTTTCTTACATGTCTTGTTTATGCCGCACATACTCTCCAAAATCACTTATGTGAATGTTGTTAACATTTGTTGTTTATGAAGTTAGAGTTTTTATCTCAGAGTACTCAACACAAGTCTTACAATATTTCAGGCTATATGTTATTGTGAGTTGTCCCAATAAACCAGTGTCAAGGTTCATGTGTTAAGAAATATCCTTCATAAAGTTCCACAAAAGTGTCCCGTCAAAGTAGGAGTTGGTTGTAGGAGTTAGTCCCGGAAGTTGGTCACAACCAATCTGTTGTTGCATGCTTGTCTGTTGAAGAAGCCAAGTAGGTTCCTATCGAGATAGAAGTGTTTCGAGACAAAAGTTTGTAAATATTATGTAGGCAAGAAGTAAAGTTTGTCACACACAAGTCCGTTGCACACAAGTATGTCACACACTTTTCAGTCGAAGCAAAGTATGTCATCGCACACAAGTTTGTCGCACACTTGTAAGTCGAAGCAAATCTTGTCACACACAAGTCTATCACACATAATTCTATCACACATAATTATGTCGCACACTTATCAGTCGAAGCAAAGTCTGTCACACACAAGTATGTCACAGATAACTATGCCGCACACTAGTTCGTTGTACGCTATCTTGTCGCAAGTTTTCAATTGAAGTCAATTTCGTCGAAGTAAAAGTGGGGTTTCCCAAAGGTCACATGTCACACCGCCATAAGTGAAAGAAAAAGAAAAGAAAAAGTTTTGTTGCACAGTAACCCAAGTTAATTGTCATGTCTATCCTCTCTCCTCTTAATTCTACATTGTCATCGTCGTTGTGTTCGGTCGACTCCGATCACAATTCATCTTGCGTTCCCTCTTCCAAAGATATGGTATCAGAGCAGGTTTAGGAAAGAACCCTTGTTTTAAAAAAATGGATTCCACTTCTGGTTCACACATGTCCAATTTACAAACTCCAATATTCTCATGAAAGAAATATGAGTATTGGTTTCTAACAATGAAGTCTTTGTTCAGAGGTCAAGAAAGTTTGCGAGATAGTAAAAAATGGCTATACAAAACCAACAAATCATGCGACATATAATAATCTCATGCAAGTTGAGAAGGATGCCCTAAGGAAACAAAGGAAGAAAGAAGGAAAGGATTTTGTAACAACCCGGTTTTGACCCCGTTGCATTAGATGTATATGATGTATATATTGTAAATGATCATGGTGTGGAGCTAAAGGCCAAGGCCCCACCATTGATCAGTTATGCTATGTTTTGGATTTAAATTTGTCACCAATGGTATATCGGGGCATGTGGCATATATTACGTTGGTCATCATGTAAATATGCATCTATAATTAATTAAATGAACCCGACCAGCTACGATCGCAGCAACTAAATCGAAAGGGGCATGATTTTCACAAGGATAAGGATGTGGGGGAAATTTGTCAAACCTTGGCCAATAAAGGAAAATACCCATGTGTCTTCTTTCCTTGTTTTACACAACCACTTTCATTAAGAATTTCTGCTGGCAGCTGGGGGGGGGTTATGGCAGTTACTGTTTTGGGAGTGGGGTGGCAGGACTGTCAGTCCTAGCATACACCCTTCATTCAATTCGTCCTCATCATTCATGCAGACCTCCCATTCTCTCCACTTCGCACGCCTCACAATTTTGTTGCTCATCCCTCACGCAGACATTCTTCTGAGCTCCACGAGTTTGCTGAACACCCACGCACTGCAATTTCGCGTCCTCCCTATGGTTTTTCACCTTCATGCACTTCCAATTGGCTGCTCACTGTTTTCATGCACAGGAGTTTCCTGGTTTTTACCCACGCCATTTTCCTCCATGGATTTGTGAATGATGTGGCTGAATATTTTCCTCGTGGGCTAATTGTGGGGGTCTGCGTTGTTATTCCTCACGCACAGGCTAGGAGACCGTAGTTTCTTCCTCTACGTGGTCTAGGCATGTTTCCCGGTGACTTCATTGCCCAAGGACGGGTTGAGTCTTCCCCACGATTGTGAGTCGTGTCCACTGATTCATTTCGGGACTGTTAATTTCCCCAGGTCGTGGGCTGAGTTGCTGTTACGTTTGGGGAATTGCTGTGGATGGTTCAGATTCATTTTTCCCTGTTTAAGCTATGGCAGCTAAATTAATTTCCTGAGTGCAATGGTTGGTCTTCGGACTGTGAGAGGAGCAGGGATGTTGGCTTAGTTTGCTTGATAAACCTGGTGGCTGGAAACCACACAGACAGAGCTAGAGGGCTGGCCTTCTTCTCCATCACCCCTGAATAGCACTGGAAGGGAATGTAGGGCCTGAGGGACTATGTAGCAAATAAGGGACTGATTCCTTGTGTTGGGTGTGTTTGGGTGTCTGAGAGGTCAGGCTAGTTCTAGTGTAGGTGTTCTTGGATCTGTAATGAGCTCACCGGCTTAGCAATTTGCCTTCTCCAGCTCCTTGATGGCCTAATAAACCCAACGTGGTTGGATTGGCTGTGTATTTTGTATATCCTTGGCTATGTGTAAGCCTGCTAGTTCCCTTATTCCTTGGAGAATCATTCCCAGCTCGGGGGTGGCAGCGTTGCTGAGAGATTAAGGAGCACGCTGGCCTATGGTTGGGTGGAACGTTGCAGCGACGTAGCTGGTTGCGGAGCGAAGTTTGCATAAGATAAGTGATTTGTCCATTTTACTTCTGCAACTATATTTACTGTTAATGGATGTAATGAAAATGTGAATGAATGTTGTATGAATGCATGTATGAATGGATGTTGAATTCCACTGTGTCTGACAAAGAAATATAACTGTGTAACTAAACAATCGCATAACTGCATGTTTACTTCCATGTATTTTTTTTTAAGCATTATGTGCTCAGCAATTTTGTGCAACCACATGTTCATGGGGCTCTTAGCCCGGTTGGATAAGTACTTGGGTCGTGTCCTCTTTGCTGGTCGGAGGCTTGGGGACGTGACAAAATGGTATCAGAGCCTGGGTTGCAGCAATGGGCCTCTATGGGCCGAGAAGGAGCAACTGACAGAGGTGTATCTCATTCTGCCCATTCGAATCAGTGAAAGACTGTAAGAATTTAAAAATTTTGTTGAAATGTTGAACAGTCGGGCCATTAGCAGAATTGACTTCCGCCGTTGCGGAAGAGTTAGAAGTTTCCCCCATCCGCCCTTGTGGAAGACCAAACCGCCAAGTCTTCCGATGGGAAGTGAACTTCCGATGTAGTGGAAGAGTTAGCAGTTTCCCATCCGCCGTTGCGGAAGCCAAAGTCATTTGGCTTCCGATGTAAAAGGCTGCCGACGCCGCGGGAGAAATTTTGAAGTGAGTCGGAAGTGTTGGAGCAGTCGGAAGAGTTGGCGAAGTGAACGTCTGCCGTTTCGGAAGACAAATTCATTTGGTTTCTGATGTAAAAGACTCCCGCTGCCAGACAAGTCAGTTCACCAATCGGAAGAGAAAGTGTTCGTCCGTCCGCCGTTGCGGAAGCCAAAGTCATTTGTCTTCCGATGTAAAAGACTGCCAATGCCGGTCAAGTCAGTCACCGATTGGAAGAAATTATTGTTTGGAGTGTCGTCGTTGCGGAAGCCAAAGTCATTTGGCTTCCGATGTAAAAAGGTTGCCGACGCCGATGCCAGTCAAAAATCAGTTCACCAATCGGAAGGAGAAGTGATTTGTGTGCCGCCATTGTGGAAGCCAAAGTCATTTGGCTTTCGATGTAAAAAGACCGCCGACGCCGAAAGTTGAAATTTTCTAAGGCATAAAATCGTTGACTGTCGGAAGAGAAAGTGTTCCGAGAGCCACCAATCGGAAGAGAAAGTGTTCCGAGAGCCACCGTTGCGGAAGAGAAAGTGTTCCGAGAGCCGCCGTTGTGGAAGAGAAAGTGGTTCGAGAGCCGATTCTGCGGAAGAATAATTTGGGAAAGAGACCCGATTGAACAAAGGAAAATTCAGTTGTTTTTCAGAGGAATTTTCAGTGGATTTTCATGGGATGAGAGGGAGAAAAGTGGCAGTGATCTAATGCGCCAGATTGCGCGAAAATCAATAATTTACAAAAAAAAAAAAATGAGGGCGCTGCCCTCGACCTGCCCATCCACAAGGGGGAAATCCCCCTTGACCCCCGTCGTCCCCCTCAGATAGACGTTCTTAATGAAGAAAATTTTGTGTGTTTGGGCAAATTGTTATTTTATGGTTATTCCCGGAAAATGTAAGTGATTATGATTTATATCAATGTTATGCATCTAACAATTGTGTTATTAACACATTTGCAGAATCATAGTCACCTTCAAGAGAAGTATTCCAGGTAGTACAGTTTGGTAAGTAAGTTGTGGTTTAGTCATGAGAAACCATGATGGGTATGATGCTCGAGATTCCTATGAGCGAGCAGAAGATGCCATGGGAGAAAATGCCCGTAATAGAAATGATGACATTGAATCTAATGGAAGGAGATTCCAAGAGACACCGTCAGATGTCGCAGCCACAATGAGAAGCTTGATTAAGGCCCAGGAAGAGAAGCATTAGCTAAATGCTGCTATGTTGCAGAGTTTGACAGACTTGCATAAGAAGATAGACTCTGGATGAGGTATAGCAAGACCAGAAGGCAGTAAGAGCAGTACTAGGAGAAGGAGAAGGACTCCTAGTGGATCATCTGATTCTGAAGAATCCAGTGGGGATTCAAGTTCTTCTTCCCATAGAAGGAAAAGAAAGAGACACCATAGGGATCGCTCTCGAGATGAATTCAAGAAAGCTAAACCTCCTACATTTGATGGTGAGGTAAAGACTGGACAAGAGGCTGAATCTTGGCTTCTTGGGATAAAGAAGTACTTTCAAGTGCATGATTATTCAGGAAACATGAAGGCAAGAGTTTCCATATTCAATCTAAATGGAAGAGCATCCATTTGGTGTGAACACTTCAAGCAAGTGAAGAGGATCAGTGAAAGGAGACTTAAGTGGAAGCAGTTCAAGAAGTATTTTAAGCAGAAATACCTCTCTAACAGGTATTATGATGACAAGATTAAGGAGTTGCATGAGCTGAGATTGGGACAGCAAACCATGGAAGAATATGCGAATAAGTTTTTGGAGCTATTGAGGTATGTCCGGTACATCAGATATGAAAAAGTGAAGGTCCAACATTTTCTAAGTGGATTACCTCAGTCTTACAGGGATAGAATTGAGTTTTATGAACCTAGAACTCTTGAAGAAGCAATAAGAAAGGCTAAGTATTGCTATGAGCAAAGCAATGGTAAGCCAGATTACCATAAGGCATGGAAGGACAAGAAGAATGAGAAGTTTGACCAAAGAAAGAAAGGTTTCAAACCTTCTAACTTCAGGAATCAGCAGAAGCAGCCATCTCAAGCTGCGAGTAAGCCAGTTGGAGTGACCAGAGAAAAGCCTAAGGATCCACAACATATTAGAGGGCCACTTCAATGTTGGAAATGTGGAGGACCCCACATACGTAGAAATTGTCCACTCAAAAATGAGAGTGCAAGACCAGCTTATAACATTCAAGAAGCAGAAACAGTGGGTCAAGTAGCAAGGGCAGTACCTAGGATTTATGTAGAACTGGAGGACCATCAAGCAGATCACCAGTCAGTTGTAGTTGAAGTAGCAGGTAAGATTGTTGAGCAATCTATTTCTATTTTGATTGACCCTGGTTCTACGCACAGTTACATTACTCCTAGAGTAGTGGATATTTGTGCCTTTAAGAAAGTAAAGCATAGGAAGTCTTGGTTAGTTCAGCTAGCCACTGGAACTAAGAGAAAGGTCAGTGAAATGGTAGAGAAGTGTCCATTGGTCATGAATGGATTGGGCACTTGTGTAGATCTGAATGTTCTACCGCTTGGTTCCTATGATGTTCTCATTGGAATGGATTGGTTAGAAGCTCACAGGATGAATCTTGACTGTTAAAATAAGACTTTCGAATGCACGAATGAAGAAGGGAACCTTGTAGTTGTGAAAGGTATTCCAAAGGTGATTTCAGTGAGGCAGGTTTCAGCAATGCAGTTAAAGACGTTCTGTAGGAAGGGTTGCCAGTTGTATGCAGCTCAGATTTTGGAGGAAATGAGAGATGAAACTCTGAGGTTGGAGGACTATCAAGTGTTACAGGAATTTAGAGATGTGTTTCCTGATGAGATTCCAGGGCTTCCTCCAAAGAGGGACATTGATTTCACAATTGAACTTGTGCCAGGAACAACACCAATGTCCAAGGCACCCTACAGGATGAGTACACCGGAGATGTTAAAGTTGAAGATGCAACTGCAAGAGTTGTTGGAAAAGAAGTATATCCGACCGAGTGTGTCTCCTTGGGGAGTAGTAGTTCTGTTTGTAAAAAAGAAAGATGGTACACTCAGGTTATGTATTGATTACAGAAAATTGAACAAGGTTACTGTGAAGAATAAGTATCCTTTGCCCAGGATTGATGACCTCTTTGATCAAATGAGAGGAGCAAAGGTATTTTCTAAGATTGATTTGAGGTCTGGTTACCATCATGTGAGAATCAAGGATGAAGAAATTCATAAGACAGCCTTCAGGACAAGGTATGGGCATTATGAGTTTGTAGTGGTACCATTTGGTCTCACAAATGCACCAGCTACATTTATGTGCCTTATGAATAGTGTCTTCAGCAAGTATTTGGACAAGTTTGTGCTTGTTTTCCTTGATGACATTCTTGTTTATTCTAAGAATGAGAAAGAGCATGAAGAGCATTTGAGATTGGCATTGAGTTTGCTCAGGGAGCATCAATTGTATGCGAAACTAAACAAGTGTGACTTCTATAGAGATAGAATTCAGTACTTGGGTCACATTATCTCAGAGGAGGGTATATCTGTGGACCCTGAAAAGATTGAAGCCATTATAAATTGGCCTACTCCTAGAAATGTGACAGATGTAAGATCTTTTATGGGACTTGCAGGATATTACCGGAGATTCATTGAGGGATTCTCCAGAGTTGCACATGCCATCACTTCTTTGCAAAAGAAGGGAATGAAGTTCGAATGGACATCAAGGTGTGAAGAAAGCTTCCAGAAGTTGAAGAGTCTTCTCACCAGTGCACCAGTATTGAAGGTTGCAGATCCAGAAAAAGATTTTGTGGTATGTACCGATGCATGTGGACAAGGGCTTGGAGGAGTCCTTATGCAAGACAACCATGTGATATGCTATGAGTCAAGAATGCTGAAGGAGCATGAGAAGAACTATGCCACTCATGATCTAGAGCTTGCAGCCATAGTACATGCTCTCAAGATGTGGAGACACTACTTGATGGGCAGGAGATTTGAGCTCAGAACGGATCATTGTGGACTAAAATATTTGTTTGATCATCCTACTCTGAATGCTAGGAAAGCAAGATGGCTGGAGTTTTTATGTGAGTTTGATTTTGAGATCAAGCACATAAAAGGAAAGGAGAATAAGGTAGCTGATGTACTCAGCAAAAAAGTGCAAGAAATGCATGTGGCATCTCTTAGTAATTGCCAGTCAGATTTGAGGCAGCAGATTGTTAGTCATGCTACTGGAGATGAATTGTATGAACAGGTAAAAGACAAGTTGCAGCAGCAAAGTCTTGAGAAGAGGTATGAGGGATATAAATTGGAAGAAGATGGAATTCTCACTTTCAAAGGCAAAGTTTATATTCCAAATGTAGCAGATTTGAGGAGAGTTGTTATGGATGAAATCCATCAAACTCCGTATTCTGGTCACCCGGGATATCAGAAGACAATTGCTACAGCTAGGAAGCAGTATTTTTGGCCAGGCATGAAAAAGTACATGGCTAAGTACATTTCAAGGTGTATGAAATGTCAACAGGTAAAGGTTGAGCATCAACATCCAGCGGGTTTGCTGCAGCCTTTGCCAGTTCCAGAATGGAAATGGGAAGTTATTTCCATGGATTTTATTACCGGATTGCCCATGACTTGGAGACAACATGATTCTATCATGGTTGTGGTAGACAAGTTGACAAAGGTAGCACATTTTATACCGGTTAAGTCTACATATGAGGCTGGTGACATTGCAAAGATCTTCATGAAGGAGATTTTCAGATTGCATGGATTGCCTAAGGCAATAGTCTCTGACCGAGATGTCAAGTTCACTTCCAACTTTTGGAAGGGGTTGTTTGTAGATTTGGGTACAAAGCTAAACTTCAGCATTGCATACCATCCTCAGACAGATGGTCAGACTGAGAGATTTAATCAGGTGCTTGAAGACATGCTTCGCATGTATGTGATGGACAAACCAACCAAGTGGGAAGATTACTTGCACTTGGTATAGTTTGCTTATAATAATGGACATCAAGCATCCTTGGGGATGAGTCCGTATGAAGCTTTGTATGGAAGAAGGTGTAGGACACCAGTGACTTGGGATAATCCAGTGAACAGGATTGTGCTTGGACCAGAATTGCTCAAGGAAATGGAGCAAGAGGTTGTAAAGATTAGGCAGAATCTGAAAGCAACGCAGGACAAATAGAAGAGCTATGCAGATAAGCATAGGGTGAACAGGGAGTTCAGTGTTGGGGATCGTGTTTACCTCAGAGTGAGGGAAAGGAAGAGTTCCTTGAAGCTTGGAAGTTGTGCCAAGTTGTCACCGAGATACTGTGGGCCGTTTGAAGTGCTTGAAAGAATAGGGCCAATTGCATATAGATTTGCATTGCCTGCTAGCACTAGAGCTCATAATGTTTTTCATGTTTCTTTTCTTAAGATATATGTACATGATCCTAACCATGTGATAAATTGGGATGTGATTCAGGTGGAACCTGAGGGAGAGTTCTGAATCGAGCCAATGTGCATCCTCGACAGGAAGGTCACAATGCTCGGGAACCGGGCCATAGGGCAGGTAAAGGTGCAATGGGAGCACTATGGGCCTAAAGAGGCTACATGGGAGCTGGAGGATGCCATGTGATTGGCACATCCATTTTTATTCAATTCTGCGGAACACTGAGGCGATACCAGTGTAGCATTTTTGTTCAATTTTGTAAAGCACTGAGGATAGTGCTATTGAAGGGGGAGGGGAATGTAACACCTCGGTTTTGACCCCGTTGCATTAGATGTATATGATGTATATATTGTAAATGATCATGGTGTGGAGCTAAAGGCCAAGGCCCCACCATTGATCGATTATGCTATGTTTTGGATTTAAATTTGTCACCGATGGTATATCGGGGCATGCGGCATATATTACGTTGGTCATCATGTAAATATGCATCTATAATTAATTAAATGAACCCGACCAGCTACGATAGCAGCAACTAAATCGAAAGGGGCATGATTTTCACAAGGATAAGGATGTGGGGGAAATTTGTCAAACCTTGGCCAATAAGGGAAAATACCCATGTGTCTTCTTTCCTTGTTTTACACAACCACCTTCATTAAGAATTTCTGCTGGCAGCTGGGGGGAGTTATGGCAATTATTGTTTTGGGAGTGGGGTGGCAGGACTGCCAGTCCTAGCCTACACCCTTCATTCAATTCGTCCTCATCATTCACGCAGACCTCCCATTCTCTCCACTTCGTAGGCCTCACGATTTTGCTGCTCGTCCCTCACGCAGACATTCTTCTGAGCTCCACGAGTTTGCTGAACACCCACGCACTGCAATTTCACGTCCTCCTTGTGTTTGTTCACCTTCACGCACTTCCAATTGGCTGCTCACTGTTTTCACGCATAGGAGTTTCCTAATTTTTACCCACGCCGTTTTCCTCCACGGATTTGTGAATGATGTGGCTAAATCTTTTCCTCGCGGGCTAATTGTGGGGGTCTGTGTTGTTATTCCTCACGCACAGGCTGGGAGACCGTAGTTTCTTCCTCTGTGTGGTCTAGGCATGTTTCCCAGTGACTTCATTGCCCAAGGAAGGGTTGAGTCTTCCCCACGATTGTGAGCCGTGTCCACTGATGCATTTCAGGACTGTTAATTTCCCCAGGTCGTGGGCTGAGTTGTTGTTACGTTTGGGGAATTGTTGTGGATGGTTCAGATTCGTTTTTCCTTGTTTAAGCTATGGCAGCTAAATTAATTGCCTGAGTGCAATGGTATGTCTTCGCACTGTGAGAGGAGCAGGGATGTTGGCTTAGTTTGCTTGATAAACCTGGTGGCTGGAAACCACACAGACAAAGCTAGAGGGTTGTCCTTCTTCTCCATCACCCCTGAATAGCACTGGAAGGGAATGCAGGGCCTGAGGGACTATGTAGCAGAGAAGGGACTGATTCCTTGTGTTGGGTGTGTTTGGGTGTCTTAGAGGTCAGGCTAGTTCTGGTGTAGGTGTTCTTGGCTCTGTAATGAGCTCACCAGCTTAGCAATTTTCCTTCTCCAACTCCTTGATGGCCTAATAAACCCAACGTGGTTGGCTTAGCTGTGTATTTTGTATATCCTTGGCTATGTGTAAGCCTGCTAGTTCCCTTATTCCTTGGAGAATCATGCCCAGATCGAGGGTGGCAGCGCTGCTGAGAGATTAAGGAGCACGCTGGCCTATGGTTGGGTGGAACGTTGCAGCGACGTAGCTGGTTGCGGAGCGAAGTTTCCATAAGATAAGTGATCTGTCCATTTTACTTCTGCAACTATATTTACTGTTAATGGATGTAATGAACATGTGAATGAATGTTGTATGAATGGACGTTGAATTCCGCTGTGTCTGACAAAGAAATATAACTGTGTAACTAAACAATCGCATAACTGCATGTTTACTTCCATGTATTTTTGTTTAAGCATTCTGTGCTCAGCAATTTTGTGCAACCACATGTTCATGGGGCTCTTAGCTCGGTTGGATAAGTACTTGGGTCATGTCCTCTTTTCCGGTCGGAGGCTTGGGGACGTGACAGGTTTGTTCTATATACACCAAGCCATACATGAAAGCATACTCCCAAGAGTAGCAGCAACAACTACCGTCAAGAAGGCATTGGACAAATTGGAAATTTCTTATCAAGGATTAGACAAGGTAAAGAATTCTAAATTGTAGATTCTTACAAGATATTTTGAATCTCTGTTAATGAAAGACACATAGTCAATTGGATTATTTTACACTAGAGCCATTGGTCTGATAAATCAACTAAAATATCATGGATAGAACATGGGAGACATAACGGTTGTTGAAAAATTTCTCAGAATTCTTCCCCCAAGATTTGAATCCTTGGTAGTGACCTTGGAAGAAAACAAAGACTTGTCACAGTTTAGCATTGATGAGTTACAAGCCTCACTCATCAATCGTGAAAACAGAATCAGTAGACCAAACACATCATTAGAAAATGCATTCGCAACATAGTCTTTCATAAGCCGTGGAAGAGGCAGGGGGAAATATAACTATAGAGGTAGAGGAAGAAGTTTTTCCAAAGGAGGACGCAAGAACAACCCCACAATCAGAACTCTAGTCATACAAGTGGTCGTAGGTTTGATAAGTAAAAAATACAATGGCATTATTGCAAGGAATTTGGTCATAATGCATATGAATGCAGGAAGAAGTAGTATGACCAAGGAAAGCAAAGACAAAACTAGTCAAGCAACAATAGCACTTCGTCGAGCACAATGTTGATGGGATGCACATCCCTAATTGAATGTAATGTTGTCCAAGAAATTCCATGTGACATATGGTATCTAGATTTAGGATGCAACAATCATATGACTGGTAATTTAAATTTCTTTTCTAATATAGATAAATCAGTTCAAATTGATGTCACACTTGGAAACAATGTCCAAATCATTGTTTTTGGAAAAGGTATTGTTGGTATTATGATCGAACATGGGGAGCATAAGATTATGCTTGATGTGTATCATGTCGAAGGTATGAAACACAATTTTTTGAGCATTGGACAACTGATACAAAAGGGTTATAGAGTCTACATGGAGGACAATCACTATGTAATTAAAGATATGCATCCAAGCAACCAACTAATAGAAAAAGTGCAAATGACAAGAAATCACTCATTTTCATTTAGGATAGTTCTAGACATGAAAGGAAAGGAAAATACATGAGTTTCTTTCAAGGAAAAAAGCAAAGAAGCAAATAAGCCATGCGACAAGGAAGAAAAGGACAGAACTAAAATTTAAGCAACATTTCAATCAGAAGTTCAAGATGAGTCCTGGCTGTGGAATTTCATATTTGGGCATCTGAACTTTGGTGGGATGAAGCTATTGCACATGAAGAATATGGTGAAACAATTGACATTGGTCGACAAACTAGAGAGAGTTTATGAAGGATGCATTTTTTGGAAAGCAACATAGAGAGACTTTTCCAATCAGGAAGTCATACAGAGCACGCACACCACTTTAGATTGCAAAATATGATATGTGTGGCCGAATGCAGACATCATCCATGGGAGACTGCAATTATTTTCTTGCCTTTATGGATGACTTCACAAGAAAAACAAAGGTATACTTTATGAAACATAAATATGATGCATTTAGTTGTTTTCGGCAGTTCAAGGCACTCATGGAGAACCAAGATAGACAAAGGCATTGAATATGTCTTGAATTCTTTCTTAAATTTATGTAAGACCGATGGCATGCACAAGAAATTCATTGCATGGTATACACCTCAGCAGAACGATGTCACAGAGAGAAAGAAAATAAACATTAATATGGAGATGGCGCACATCATGATGGAAGCCAAGCATTTTCCAAATGAATATTGGGTTGAAGAAGTCACAACTGCATTTTATATAATAAACCGGTGTCCAACAAAGACCATGAAGAAAAAAGTCCCTCAAGAAGCATGAACAGGTATGAATCGCAATGTTTCTCATTTAAAAGTTTTTGGTTGTGTTGCATATGCTCATGTTCCAAATGAGCTGAGAAAAAAACATACAAAAAGGGACATAAATGTATTTTGGTGGTTACTCTGAAGATGCAAAATCATACAAGTTGTATGATCTTGTCGCAAGGAAAGTGATCATGATTCGCAATGTTCAATTTGTTGAGAATGAATCATGGGATGGGATCGTCGAGAATAATGCCAATATTGTGTAGACTATTGAGCATGATGACATGGCGGAGGAAGTGGTTCAAATACCACATGTAAGTCAACCTGTTGCAACACTGTCAATTCCTAGGACGCTACAACATGGTTCAACACAAGGAACGTCAACACAAGTCGCATCTCAAGCTATGTTAACAAGCACACCATGAGGTTAGCAAACTCCAACAAGCAGTTTCTTTATATCACCATCAACATAACCAATGAAGACAAGAAGTCTGCGTGAGATATATGAAACTAGCACACCAAATTCATTCTCTCTCTTCGCATTATTTTCTCAAATAGATGATCCACTAACATTTGGGGGAGCTGTGAAAGATGAAGTATGGGCACAAGCCATGGATGAAGAAATAGAATGCATTGAGAAGAATCAAACATGAGAGTTGGTAGATGTACCAAAAGATAAGGATGTAATAAACATCAAATGGATTTACAAGACTGAGCAAGATGATGATGGGAATGTGCAAAAGCACAAGGAAATAATGGTCGCAATAGGTTTCACACAACAGCCCGCTGTAGACTTCATTAAAACTTTTGCACTTGTTGCATGCATGGATATAGTGATAATAGTTTTGGCCATTGATGCACAAAACAAATGACATGTTTATCAAATGGATGTTAAATCGACATTTCGGAATGGTTATTTGGAGGAGGAAGTGTATGTGGAACAACCATAAGGCCATGAAGTTCCATGTTAAGAGCACAAAGTGTATAGGATGAAAAAGGTGTTCTATGGTTTGAGGGAAGCTCCTAGAGCTTGGTACAATCACATTGATTCCTATCTCACCCAGAAATGATTTCATAGAAGTGAAAGTGAGTCGAAGCCATATACCAAAGTCAAAGAGAAAGGAAACATGTTAATTGTCTGGCTGTATGTAGATTATTTAATATTTACTGGTGGTTTTGGCATAAAGGATTTTAGAACAGTCATGGAAAGTGAATTTGAAATGACTGATTTGGGGCTTATGAAATTTTTCCTGGGCATTGAAGTCCAATAGTATGAGAGTGGTATATTCATATCATAGTCGAAGTATGCAAGTGCAGTTTTAAAAAGATTCAATATGTTTAATTGAAAGGTAGCCTCAACACCAGTAATAGCAGGTTTAAAATTGTGCAAGGATGATTATGGATCAACAGTAGATCCTACGTTGTTTAAAATGTTGGTTGGAAACCGTATGTATTTAACTACGACACAACCAAACATCATGTATGGAGTAAGTTTGATCACAAGGTTCATAGAGTCACCAAAAGAATCTCATTGGAAAGAAGGTAAAATAATTCGGAGGTATGTAAGTGGCACAAAGGATCTTGGCATTATGTATTCAACCTCAAAAAATTTTAATCTCATTGGATACACTGACATTGACAATGGAGGCACCACGGATGCCATGAAAATCACACATGGGTATACATTTCATTTTGGTACAGGTGTTGTGTCATGAGATTTGAAGAAACAACCCATTGTGACTCTGTTTTCAGTAGAAGTAGAGTATGTCGCAGCTACAATTGCTACATGTCAAGTCATGTGGATGCAGAGGATTTTAAGAGACCTGTCACAGAACCAACAAGAACCAACAACCATTTTCTGTGACAACAATTCAACCATTGCTTTGCCAAAGACACATGTATTCCACAAGAGAACCAAGCACATCAACACAAGGTATCGTTTCTTAAAAGAATTGGTGAACAACAAATAGATCTGTTTACAATTTTGTAGGTTTAAAGATCAACTATCAGGCATCTTTATAAAACCATTGGCAAGGGATACGTTCCAGTATCTATGAAGTTACTTAGGAATGACAAGTTATGCTGAGTGAACTCTGTCATGCACATAGCAAGTTTTAGCTCTGAAACATTTTGTAAAATTTTTGTTGAAGATCCCCATCTGCTCATAGTTAAGGGGGAGTGTTCGAAATATTAAATACTCGCTGATCATGATCACATCTCAACAGACTCTCTCAGAGTCTATAACGGTTCAGCTTCTGTGAGACTATCTCACATAATGAAGTGTTCACATCTCTCCATATATAAAGAAGGAGAATTAAATTTTTGCAGTTAAATTTCTAGGTAGAAAGTTATTACAGTCTTTAATGTAAGTCGGTAGAAGAGTCTCAGTCTATCTATATGTAATAGGAGAAGATTGTAAATCAGAAAAAGAGGAGATGACAATGTAGAGTGTGAGAGAACAAAGGAGAAATAGAGCGTAAGAGAGAACATGAGAAAGACAGAGACAAAGGAGAAGAAGGAAAAACTCTGAGAAGAGTTCGAGAGCCCAAGCTCATATGTTCCGGAATGTATTGAGAGCCAAAGCTCCCTAAAAGGTGAAACATCCTTGTAGTTTTTCAAGTTTATATTGGCGACTATAGTTCTATTGTAATATCACGACAATATATAAATCCATAGTTTATAGTTGATTGCATGTCTTGTTTTATATGCCGCACATATTCTCCAGAATCACTTATGTGAATGTTGCTAACATTTGTTGTTTATGAAACACTTATGTGAATGTTGCTAACATTTGTTGTTTATAAAATTATAGTTTTTACCACATAGTACTCGACACAAGTCTTACTTAATATTTCATGTTATATGTTATTGTGAGCTGTCGCAATAAACTAGTATTGAGGTTCATATGTTAAGAAATATCCTTTATAAAGTTCTGCAAAAGGGTCCCGTCGAAGTAGGAGTTAGTCGCAGAAGTTGGTCGCAACCAATGTGATGTGGCATACTTGTCTGTCGAAGAAGCCAAGTAGGTGTCGCATACCATTTACAATTTAAATAGTAAAATTAAGACATACATGATCTGGAGAAGCAAAAAGGAATTCATACTCTATTTCACATAATTTATAGACTTTTCAAGAAGAAGAGGTTACAGGAAGGCAATCTACAGGCGAACTGAGCGTTTATCTACACCAATGCACTTGCATTGTTTTGGTTTGTGTTTCAGTTACACAGATCAAGTATAGTGAAATTTTAACAAGCTACACATTACCAAACGAATGTACCTATGGTTTTCCTTTTCACCATTATGTTTATAATATCATTATATACAATCCCAATGTTTCAACAACGCACTGCAGTCTCTAATATATTACACAAGAAATGGGATCATGCAAATAGAGTTCGTGAACAGTTACTTACGAAAAACATTTCTTAACAAAATTCCACCTCGCCTTTTCCTCTTTTTTGATTCGATCGAGAATTACTACGAGAGCCACAACGAACGCATAATCGGCTCCCGGATTGACAGTGACTACAAACGTATCCCTTCCCAACAACACATTTGAAATCGTACGTTTAGGCTTCATCTGCACACAAACACAAGAAGTTATTATGAGACATCAAAGAAATCTGGATTATGATTTATGCGTGTTTTGGTATGTGGTATATTGAGACATAGGCCAAAGGGTTAGCTTTACCGGTTGTGTCAATGTTACTGTATATTTACTGAGTCTTCTAATCTTGTGTCAAGCTTCGCAATAAAATAAAATAAAAAAAAGTCAAAATGCTCATTGATTTGGAGTATTGATAATTAATAGTTCAGAATTTGAAAACCTCTTAAAACCTTCTTTCAAAATTGGAAAACCTTTTAATACCTTCTTGCATTAGGAATACATCTTGGATCACGACATATATGAAATTGTTGCTACATTGTTTTTATAAAAGTACCTCTTAATACCTTCTTGCATTATGAATACATCTTGGATCATGACATATATGAAATTGTTGCTGCATTGTTTTCATAAAAGTTCTGTTTGCTACAAAATCTAGCTTATTATGACATTGGCTTTTCCAGTGCTAGTAATTACCCAATTTGCTAATATGGATCCGCTCAGAATAACAAAACCTCTCAATACCTTTATCCGATCATGACAAACATGAAATTGTTGCTTGATTCTTATCTACTTTATGATCTAGATCTTTTTTTAAACTTTTTTTAAACTGTGTAATATAGATCTCGCCATGAATATATAAATGAAATTGCTTGATTTATATCAAATTTATGATCAAGATAGGTTTTCTATTTTTAAGTTGATAGACTTTTTTATTTGAGATTTGGGGTGGACCATCTTTCGATACTTTTTCATTTACAGATGAGGATGAGACAAGTGTATACTATAAAGATTAGATTGATTCTATGGCAGTAGTTCAAAATTTGAAATAAGCAATTATAAAAAATATATATATGCATAACTGAACTGATAGGGATGCATAGATAACTCATAGCTGATGAATGGATAACCAGCAGATAACTAGATAACTAGAAGAACTCCATATATATATATATATATATATATATAATAACTGATAGTTATTAAATGAATAATAACAAGAATGTCACTGATAAGCATGAATAACTCAGAATTGAAATGGTTTAACTAAAAGAACATGAGGAATAAAAAGAATCCAAAATGTTGAACCATCATTATCTCTCGACCATTTAATCCCTATGGATGAAGTCACAAACTATGTGAATATGTTAGTAATATTTCATATTCAATTTCAATACTATTTAACTTAGTATGACATCTATTTCAGTGCAATTAAGTACCCAATTTAAATAAAATAGTTTTACTAAAAATACAACATCTGGCTTTTTACTTAAATATTGCTTAAGAGAAAAAAAAAAAGGTAGAATTATACCTCTGCAATGATGGCTGTGCCTTGATAAATTGTACACGACCGTGCAAGGAACCTGCCCTTGACCTGAAAATCAACGTGTTCATTTGAGCCCAAATGCACCTCCAGAGAAATCCTTAGCTGAAACACTGATGACCTCCCTACTGTGAAAAGCAGATTATCTTGGCTTGTTCTCTCTCCCCGGTATGCTTCCCACCCCTGGTGAAGGCTCAGCAACTGATATAACAGAAATCATTAAGAGGGAGCTGAGAAAAAAGTAGGTAGATGACAAAATGTATCCATAACAGAAATCATTAAGAGGGAGCTGAGAAAAAAGTAGGTAGATGACAAAATGTATCCATATTTTTTGTGAGCTTACCTGCTTCCTCATGGTGATAAGGATATTCCCTGCTTGATCTCTCACAATCCGTCTGTGTCTTAGAGACATTACCCGGCCTTCGACGGTGAGAATCTGGTTTCCATTGCTGTCCAAGATTTTGAAATCGCCATTGCTGAAGCTAAAGGTTCTCTTTTGCACCGTTATTTCGATGGGGTAAGGTGCACAGAATTGTTGCCCGATCACTGCCTGGTTTTGAAATTGCTGCAGCACCATTCTGATTTTTTTGGAAGCACTCTGGTTCAATTGTATTCACTAAAGGTAACGTAACTGGTTCAATAGCATTTAGTAATAAAGGTAACCTAATACAGTCGTTGGCATTTGTTCCAGGGAAGGCTTTATCCAATGATTCCAAGCCACAAGGAATATCCAATGATTCCAAGCCACAAGGAATTTTAGTGAGATTTTAGTAACAGGTTCTATAACCGTGTAAATATTATTTAAGGAATAAAATATATATAATCAAATGCAGTTTATATTGGGCCAAGCTGCCCTCTACAACCGAGTATGGGGAGATCTTGTAACATGATGTAAAGTTAGTGACTTATAGTGATAGTGAATATTATGGGAGATCTTGTAATAACTTGATGTAAAGTTATTTTTATTAATAAAAATAAATTTTCTAATATGCCAAAATAAATGTGCCCCATAAAAACAATATAATATGGGGAGATGTTTCCTACTTAACAAAAACAATAAAAAAGTAAAAATTTAATTATTCTTAAAAAAAATATGTGGGTCAAGAAAAAAACACAAAATTGAATTATTAACAAAAAAATGTTGGCTTTGCACATGGTTTTAAAACTATGTGTAAGGCATTGTAAACAACCCATGATTTTATTGTATATGGTTTAGGAGGTGCAAGGCCTCCTAAACAACCCATGGTTTTATTGTACATGGTTTAGGAGGGCCTTGCAAATGGTTTTAAGACCATGTGCAAGGTCTCCTAAACAACCCATGATTGTAGGAGGGCTTTGCATATGGTTTTAAAACCATGTGTGGGGAAATGATGCAATGTTTGTATTAAAAAAAAAATAATAGAAAATATTATATGTCGGTCATAAATAATATTAAATATTAATAACAATAAAATTATATGTGGACCTTAAATAAAAAGATGTGTCTTTTGGTTTGAATCAAATCAATGCATACCTAAAAAGAGGTTTGCACGTGGAGAGATTTGATCCATCTTGGCCATCTCGGTGCTTGATAGAGCCTAGGATTTGGATCTAAGCTCGTTTATAATGCACTTGATATTATTTATAAAAATATTATTGTAGCTGAGATATACATAACCCTAAGTTATTTCACAAATTTTAATAATAAAAAATAGAATTAATATTAAAATAAAATAAAATATAAAATAATAAAAAAATTAAGTTTAAGCATATTTACCTATATTTTAATGAAAAATTATTTAAAAAATTCATATTTTAAATATTGAAGCACCAAACTTAACGAGGATCAAATTTATTGAGGTGTAATTTTTTTCAAGATAAAAAAAAACTTACATTTCAAGAAATTGAAATCTTGTGGATGCTTTATAATTCCTTGTTTAAGATGGATCTATACTTTAAAATAATAAAAATAATATTAATCATTATGTCTATTTTATAATATATAAAAAATTACTAGTTATTAAAAATGATGGAAATAACATTAATTATTATGTCTATTTTTAAAAAAAATTAAATTTATTTATTAAATCATTTATATTTTAAAATAAAATAAATTTTTAAATATAGTGTTTTTTAAATTATAAACATTAAACAAATTTTAATAAAAAATTAATGTTTACTTTTAAGTATTCAACCCATTCTTTTAGAAAGTCAACTGATGGAATCTTCAAAACCCATTAATTAGTTAGTTATTTCATGTGCTCGCGATTTGTTTATACCCATGCTTCACGATTTGTTTATACCCATGCTTTTAAGAATTCAACTTGGTGCAAAATTCAGCCTTAATTCAGCTTATATGAAAAATAACGGAACATAAACTCAACAAAATCCAAGAATCTAAGGAAACTTTTGGATGCTTCCTTTCACCACCAGCATTGTCCAATCAACACGAAGGTTCAATGCCGATGACACAAGAGGCTAGGAACTTTTTCCATCACCTACACCAGGCCTATATGTGGCCACTTCCCCACCGTCTCTTTGGAGGAGCTAAACATGTCACACTTTTGAGGGAATCAAACCCTGGCAGTGGTATATCACCATGCCTGCTTGTCCAACCGGTTATGCTCCCAGTGACAACTTTCAAACTTAAACTGCCTTATTTAAAAAAACATGGAACGTAAACTCAAAAAATCTGGGAACTTAAAGGAAATCTTTGGATGCTTTCCTTCACTATCAACGCCGCCCAATCAACACCAAAGTGGAATGTTCACAACGACATGGGCTATGAACTTTTTCCATTGCCTACACCTAGCCTGTAGGTGCCATGCCTCCCCTCCTTTCGGAGGAGCTAACCACGTCACACTTTTGGGAGAATTGATCAAGCTCCTGCTGACAAATTTGGGAGCTTAAACTTGACAATAACTAGATAAATTTAGCAATAGCATGGAAAAACATGACAAACTCAGAAATAACTTGCAAGTTTGACCAAAATGGGGTGAGTTTTGACCTAAATTTCAACTCATACTTGCTAAGTAATTGTCATATTTAGAGTCTTGTTACAGAGTAGAAGCTGTCTTAAGTAAACTTGTGTACGTTACAACTTTGGCCAAATGCATGAAGTACTAGGTTTCAAGAGATAAACGATTGAATCTAAATAGTTTTTGAATAAATTTTTACTAGTAAATTTTGAAATATGTCTCAAATTTCAATGACTATTTTTAAAGAATATTGGGTTCTCTTTGTTTGACTTAGTGCCCTTATACTCTGCAATTTTACTCGTCGTGTTGATGTGTAGGTAGAGGAAGCATTTTATTAAGCATGCAGTGGACCGGAGGTATGCGCTGGCTGCAGCTCATGTAGCATACATTCAAGCTCTTAACGCCAGCTACTATAGAATTTCCAAAATTGTGAAATATAGGATACGAGGTTTTTATAGTCATAGAAACATTTTTCAGATGTCATTCATTCTTTGGTGCATCGCACCGTACTTTTTATTGTTCGGCACCTCTTCTGCACTAAGAATTGGAGGTGAACTTGGTGTACTTGGACTCGAATCCTTATCGGCGCACTGCAATTGATAACATCATTACTATGGCGTTTTAGCAGGTATGCGAATGTTGCTCCTGGGTATAGCTTTAGGCCTCTTACACGCAGACTTCCAAAGAACAGTTATTTAATTCAGTTAATGTGTCTAGAAGGGGATTAAGTGGTAATTAGATAAAAGTTCACTATGCTAGAACTCTTGCCAGCGGTATGCTCACAGTATACCTGCAATAATAGCTCTGGGACTATATTTTGGGTCCTTAAAGACCGTTCTTTGAAAGCGATCTTTGTAAATTAGTCTAATCTTTTGACTTACAACGCTGGTTAATACCTGGGTTTCCAAACTTGAAATTTTTTAATAAAATAGACCATAGGTCTGGGACTGTTGATTTCTTCTTCTTTTTTTAAACTGAATCATATACTCAATGGGTAAATACGAAAATTAATTCTTTTCTTAATTAAAACATAAAGAAATTGAAGGTTTCTAGCACAACAACTCCATCCATTTTCCCATACCTGAGATGTAGATGTCACCACCTCCATTGCAAAAGAAACGTTTTTGTTCTTCCTTCCGAGAGAGCATCGATGGTAGCAGCATTACCCTGCAGAGGATACGTCTTGGGCTTGCGAAATTGGAAAAGATTTAACAATGCCAATGCTTCCCTAGAACAAATGCTTTAGGTGTATACTCTTGCAAGAAATACATATAACTTTGCTGCAAATATAATGCAACACCATACCGATACTGTGTGGATGCTCTTACACAGGATGATAACAACATCCAGTGATGGTTCTATCGCTTGGGAAATCCATGGCCATATATCTATACTGACAATTATTGTCATAACGAAAATTCAAGCTACCAGCGTTACTACACAGGTATTTGCTTGAAATAACATATATTATTTTATTAAAACAAATATTATTATTCCAGTATTTCCTCATTCTCTAAACCATTTTATTTAATTTATTCATATCTTCACTCCAGCGTTTCTCTCAAGAGCTTCCAGTCATGCGTGCATGATACTCCATAAGCTAGTGCAGGATGAAATTTTCATTGCCTAGCCATTTAATTAAGTGGAAAAACAAAGCCAATACTTTGGTAATTCTATGCATATGCAATTCCAACTCTAACATAATAAAAAAATGGAAGTGTTATCACATGCTTGCAAATAATTGCATACAAAATTATCAGTAGATAGGGCAAAGGAATGTTGCCTGGAATTCCAAAGCTCAACGCCAGTTCCACACCTATTCTGGACGCACCAGTATTAAGCTTCAGATCAACTCTCCCTAGTACAACTTGGCACTACTAACGAATGACCCACCACTGAGTTTCCTATCGCAGACATATCCCGGTGAAGAAAGACCGTAACTGCACTCAACACAGGTGCAATCTAATCGAGTGTCTGAAATGAGAGTTATCTCTTGTGCCAAATGCAGGTGACCCTCTTGATTTATACTTCACGAGTTTCGTTCACTGTTATGTCTCTGGTTACTGGGAGTTATTGCTACATATCCTCCTCTATTTGTTGGAGTGATACATTCCCTTCCTCGAAGAAGAGGTAGTAGGAGCAGTTATTGCCTCCCCTCGGATGTAAAGCACCGGTAGCAAGCCACATATTATGTAGATTGCCCCGAAGCCGGGTCTCAACAGGTGTATACACATGACAACATCTGTCAATCGCAGGTTATCTCATGAATACGTTTAAATCCCAACTCCAAGTGTCCAAGAGTTCACCTACCTCATGGTGGGTGAGAAACTTACACATGGATGGTCAAGGTACACAATGGAAGCCCGAGATCACTTCCATTGTAAAATGAAACTTTTAGGAAAATCAATTAGTAACGTAATCTTTGGAGACTTTGCCATTATTAATAATTAGATATTTAAACTTTGTCTAAATAAATAATTTTAGTAACTCACATCATAAATATTGCTTTAAAAGAAAATTATAAGAAATATGTAACATATACATGTTATAAATATTAATATGGTTATTTGATATTTTCGTCATCTTCTAGAAGTATTATTTAATAAATATTTAATTTTTATTAAAAAATAATTGATTTCTCTTTCCGATTTTTCTCATAATCTTGTTTTTGTTTCTTGGGGTAGGAAACTATGTTATGGCTTAGAAAAATCTTAAAATGAGATAGTTAGTTTGCTCAAGTTTGCTACTTTTCTAAACCATTTGAGCCATGTTTTGATCAGACAAATGGACGGCAAGATTTGAAGAACGGAGAGCTGGGAATAAAAAATGAAATCCTCTTTTTCAAATGTTTGCGAGCGCCACATGGATCAGTGGTGTCACACGTGGCTTGTGTATGATTACGCTTTCCTGCTTTGCATTTTATAATATCTGGCTACTCGGGCCACTTTCCACCGACCAAGGGAATGTGCTGCGAAGATATGGGAATCAT
>LPNX010375607.1:287854-382035 GCA_001517045.1 Pseudotsuga menziesii
TTTATTAATATGTTTGTTTATTTATTGATTGATTGATTTTTTTAGTTTTTAAAACATTGTTTCCATATTAAAAAATCATATTTGAAAAGTAAATTTAATGATATTGAGTAATAAAACATATTTATTATTTTGTAATCTAGTCAAATCCATCTAGTCAAAACTATTTAACATCAACTTCCCAAAATTAATTTATATAATTAATTTATGAACTTAAATTTTAGCTTTTTAGACTTTAAAAGATTAATTTTTAAAAATATTATTATAAATTTAATTAATTCTATACTAACTATATATTTACTAAAACTACCAACACAATTAACAATTATATAGTAACTATATTTATTAATTCTAGATTTTAAAATATTCATTTAACAAAGACATAAGTTATTCTATATTAACTATATTTACTAAGAACACTAACAACTTATATATAAACATCGCTTATTGTAGGTGGTGTGAATCATGGTATATTTTTCCATTTATAATACTGCAATTTGTGAAAATTTGGGAACCAATAAGCATGAATTATAATTCTGATATCTTTTTTATTAGAAAAAATTCGAATATAATGGTCTCCTTGCAAATTTCTAGAACAACTTCGATAGAATGCTTTCATTTGGTTATCAGCAATATTATATTTTCTTTATTATTCTATACACCTAATGCTACTTTTCATAGATTAATGGGTTTTTTAATGTCAGTTTATTGTTATTGTATACATGAAGCATTTTTTAACTTTCTACCTTTTTTCAATCTATTTTCGATTTCTCTATATTTTATTTATTTATTTACTTATTTAATAATAGCATATTGACTCTAGTTCTATTTTTAAATAGTAAATTGACTCCAATTCTATTTTTAAATGAGTAGTCTAAATGTTAGGTGTTTTGGATATCCTATGTGTGTTTTTCCAACTTATATTGAACAAAATAGGATAGAAAATTTTGAGAAACTCTTGAAAAACTATATGACATATCTCAATCTTAATAATTGCTCTATTAATTTNATTTCTCTATTAATTTTGTAGTTAGACAACCATCAGTACAACTACAACCATCTTGGGCTCCTACAATCATACCACTTATTTGATTTTAGAATTAAATTGGCGAATTNACTTATTTGATTTTAGAATTAAATTGGTGAATTAACCCATGATGTTAAATATTGGTAAAATTTTATAGGTAATAAAGATATGAAAATAACAATTACTTAACAACAACGTACTAATCTCTAATCCACATGGTAGAAATTGAGTTAGCAAAATTCCACCATTTGTAAACAAGTTTTGTTACTATATCTAATGTAAAATATTTTAAAATTATATATTTATTATTTTATAAACTATTCAATTTTAAATTATTAAATTCAAAGTTCATTACTCCTATCTAATTAAGGAATGCAATTGAATTTTATCTTATCGAGTTCTAAAGCAATGAACAAACATTAGTTTATTGATCTCACCAATGCAAAATACACCTAAGAAATTAACAATTTTTTTAATAGCTATATAACATTGAACTAGTTAAAATTGAAGTAATTTAAAACCATAAACTATTTAACAAACAAGTAAATGCTTCCATCCCTAAGCTAACTTAGCTTATTATTACTTTTTCCAAACTTTTCTTAAGCGGCAGGTACTAAGTGACTTTGTTGCTTATTCCACTTGTTTTATATTAGTTCTTAATATTATTTTTTCTTAATAAAATTGAGTTTTTAAAATTAAAAAATAACATTTATTTTATTATAACATAAAATTATTTATCTGATATTTTATTAGCGGTAGGTGTGACATTATTAAAGTGATATATTGTAATCAAGTTAAGTTATTTTATATTAGTTCTTAATATTATTTTTTTTAATAAAATTGAATTTTTAAAATTAAAAAATAACATTTATTTTATTATAACATAAAATAATTAATCTGATATATTATTAGTGGTAGGTGTGACATTATTAAATTGAACTTTTAAAATTAAAAAATAACATTTATTTTATAACCATCTTGGCACATATCATGCCATTTAATAACCATCTTGGCACATATCATGCCATTTATAACCGTCTCGGCACATATCATGCCATTTAATAACCATCTTGGCACATATCATGCCATTTATAACCGTCTTGGCACATATCATGCCATTTAATAGCAATTTTCCTTTGGAAAATCAAAGGGATGAGAGCCATGATTGAGTGTGAATAATTTGGCTATGGCAAAGACCATTAATACAAAGTATTAAATCTATTAATTAAACAAGAGTAATTAGTTGGAAAATGTTCTTTGATTTTGATAATAGAATGTTTTGAAATTTAAAATAATTTTATTTTGTCAATGACTAGTTTATCAATTTATTTGGTTTCATTTTTTATTGTTTTTTATTTATTGTTGAGTTGGGTTAATACACACTATACAAAAAGAGTGAATTTTAAATATTAAATGGTTCACTTGCATGTTATTTGACCATTTATTTATAAGTATTCAACTTTAATAGTAAGTTTTTATAGTAGACTTTATAATAAGTCCTTAGATTTTGGTTTTGGTGAAAAGAGCCATCAAAACCTATTAAAGTATTGGAGAGATATGAAATTCTTAACCAATTCAAATAGCAAAATCAACTTGAACAATTAATCATTTAAAAGTGAAACCCACATAACTTTTCAAATAATTAGGCAAATTATTATTATAAATTATGTCAAAAAAACAATTTCCAACCTCAGAAATTATTTTAAAATAACTTGATAATATAATTATATATAAATTTAACCTCTAAAAAAATAATTATAATGGCCTAAAATTGTATCTCAAAATAGAATTTTTCTTTGATTTATCTTTCAAAAAAATAACTCTAATTGCTAAAAATACCATTTTTCTTCAATTTATGTTGAAATAATCTTTATGTAAACTAAAAGTGTTTTTTTTTAAATGAGAGAATCTTTAAACATGGAATATTTTAAATTAAATGATCTTTAAAGAGTGAATTGAGTAATGTAGGATATGTTAGATTTTTGTTTATTTATTTTAAATTTTGTATAAAATAATTATTTATGTTTCTAAATTGGTTGATAGGGATACAAAGTGTTCTTTTTTGTGACTAAATTGTAATAATATATTTTCCCTCTCTACAATAATTGATGAATTCAATGACCAACAAAATAAACCATTAATAAAAGAGAAACACAATTTGTAATCAAGAAAAAAACTAGAAGAATGAAACAAACATGAAGGTGAATTCAATGAAAACAACAACAAAAAAACCATGAATAAAAGAGAAAAACAATATGTAATCAAGAGAAACATTTTTTCATGAAGGTCTAGTGAACTTTCACTTTGTGCCTGTAGAAAGTTGAACTAACCAAGATTTTTCAAACTTATATTGTTGTAACTTATATAGCTCTACAATTCTTGTCGATACATAACTTACACTTGTGCCTTGATTAATCAATATAGAAATGGGTTTGTCTTTTAACATACCTTCGATTTCGACCATAGATGTTTGATGATCTACTTGCATGTTCTCCAATGTTGCATTGATTCTAGGCATGCTTCTTGCTATATCTCCCATTGTAGTAGCTCTTTTTTGTAAGCAAGAAGATTATATTATATAAAAGCCTTCAGTCAAAAAAGTCAGGAATTTTGGGGCCTAGCTTGCCCCGTATTTTTGCATGACTATCTAAACACATTCATCACAAAAATTGTTGTTCCCCTTATTTATCCCTGCAAACTAACTTATCATCCCTCCCCCCCATTACAACTTGTAACACCTCGGTTTGACCCCATGGTACTAAAATTGTACGTGATGTAAATATTGTTATTAAATCATGGCGAGGAGCTCAAGGCCAAGGCCCTGCCATCGATTTGGTGTTTTTATGTATCGGCGATTAAAGATCGATGTCAATGGTTATAGTGCTTGTCGTGCACAATATATTTTGAAATATCATGTAAATATGCAATTTAATAAAATACCAACAACTAGCTATGCACTACAATGAAAGAGATGGGGGCATGATTTAAGAAGGAATAGGGAGAGGAGTTATTCAAACCCCTGAGCCGTAGGGTGAGGCCAGTTGTCAATGGAAGAAGCCATAAACTCTCAACTACCCTTTTTGTCCTCTGCACTCAATCATCCAATTCTTCCAGAAGTTGGATGAGGCAGTTAATGCCTTAGGCAGGGAGAGGCATGGCATTCGATGTCGTGCATGGGCAATACCATAGTCTCTGGAAACCCGTATTCTTTCTTCTCAGGCAAGAAATCAGAAGAATGTGTGTCCATTCCATACTCCTCATGGATAGAGAATGGGGGATTATTATTCGCTCTTCCTCATTCACGCAAGCAAGAGGAAGAAGAAGAAGACGACTCACTCCATCATCAGTTCATTTGACCCCGATCCTCACGCAGAGGATATCATCTCATAAACGCAGCAAGAGCTAGCAGAGGTGTTAGTTTCTCATTTTGAAATGTATCTCTTCATCTACCCTTGGCTAAAACCTTGTTTCGTAGTATTACAGAGGGGTTGGGAACCCTGTGGTCTATGTTACAAACTGGAACCCTTTTTTGTTGTGTCACCTTGTGGTTGGTTGATATGTGTACCCTGGCTTGGGTTTGAATTGTATGCAAGACTTAGGAGTGGAAGAGACGCATAATTGGCTTGATAAACCTAGTGTAGAGAGGAACCTCACCAAAAGATAATAGTGGCTGGTGAATCTCCTATGCACACCCTGAAGAGAATTGGAAGGGAAGGTATGGCCTGAGAGACTGTGTAGTAGAGAAGGGGATACTTCCTTGTGTTGGGTGTGTAAGTATTGTGGATACTCGGCCAGATAGATCTTGTGGAGGTGTCCCTAGCTCTACGAATGAGCTAACTAGTTTAGCAATTCTTCCTTTCCACTGCCTTAGCAGTCTTATAAACCCAACTGTTAGTTGGCTTGGCTAATTCTTAGCGTGCATATGGGCCATGTGTGAATCACTGCCTTAGCAGCCCGATAAACCCAACGATGTGTTGGCTTGGCTGGACAACCTGATAAACCCAACTATAGGTTCGCTTGGCTATGCTTGATATATTATGGCTATGTGTGAGCTTGTTGTTCCCTAGTTCCTTGTGGAAATCATGCCCATCTCAAGGGTGGCAGTTGTGTTGAGAGATTGATGAACATAATTGGCCTATGGTTGGGTGGAATGTTGCAGTGACATAGCTAGTTGCGGGACTACTTCATCTTCAAGATAAATATTCGCTGTATAAATTCCACAATGTATTTGTTTAAGAATTATTATGAATGTGTTGAATGCTTGCTAAAGATTCAAGTAAAGTTTACCGCTGTTATGTTTTTCACGTATTTTACATATGCATATGCTTATTGGTTCCAAAACAGTTCGTATGGGGAATTTAAGAAGGCAAATCCTCCTACGTTTGATGGTGAGGTAAAGTCCGGTCAATAAGCTAAAGCTTGGCTTCTTGGGATGAGAAATTATTTCCAAGTCCAAGACTACTCTGGAAATATGAAGGCAAGAGTAGCCATCTTCAACCTAAGTGGAAGAGCATCCATATGGTGGGAGAACCACATGAAAGTGAAGAAGATCAATGAAAGGAATATTGTGTGGAAGAAGTTCAAGAAATATTTCAAGCATAAGTACCTCTCTGATAGGTACTATGATGATAAGATTAAAGAGTTTCACGAGTTGAAATTGGGACAGTTGACCATGGAAGAACATGGAAACAAATTCTTGGAACTGTTGAGGTATGTCAGGTATATCTGAGATGATAAAGTGAAAATTCATCATTTTCTAAGTGGATTACCTCAATCATATAAAGATAGGATTGAGTGTGATGAACCTCAGACTCTGGAAGAGGCTATAAGGAAGGCCAAGTATTTCCATGATCAAAACAAAAGCAAACTCGATTTCCATAAGGCATGGAAGGACAAGAGGAATGAGAAGTTTGACCAAAGGAAGAAAGGTTTCAAACCCTCTCACTTCCCAAATCAGCAAAGGCAACCATCACAAGCTGTGACTAAGCCATCAAGAATGATGGGAGACAAGAAAATATATCCAAAGGATCCAAGAGAACCACTCCAATGTTGGGGATGTGGAGGAGACCATATGCTTAGGAACTGTCCACATCGGAATGGGAATGTAAGCCAAGTTCACATAATAAAAGGAGCTAAAACTGTGGGTCAAGTGGCTAGGAGCATCCCTAGAATCTATGCAGCGCTAGAGGACTTATAGGAAGATCATCAATCAACTGTGGTTGAAGCCGAAGGTAAGATTGCTAAGCAATATGTTTTTGTTTTGATTGACCCTGTATCTACTCACGGTTATATCTCTCCTAAAATTGTTGAGATTTGTGCTCTTAAGAAATTGAAGTATAGAAAATCATGGTTAGTTCAACTAGCCACTGGAACCAGGAGGAAAGTTAGTGAAGTGATAGAGAAATGTCCATTAGTCATGGACAGGATATCCACTTATGTAAACCTGAATATTCTACCACTTGGTTCCTATGATATTCTCATTGGAATGGATTGGTTAGAAGCACATAGAGTTACACTTGACTATTATAGAAAGACTTTTGAATGCATGGATGAAGAAGGAAACCCATAGGTTGTAAGAGGCATTCCAAAGGTGATTTCTGTTAGGCATATTTCTGCAATGCAGATAAAGAAGTTATGTAGGAAAGGTTTTAAATTGTATGCAGTCCATGTGTTGGAGGCAATGGAGCATGAAGCTCCTGGGGTGGAGGACTTTCATGTATTGCAATAATTCAGGGATGTTTTTCCTGATGAGATTCTAAGACTTCCTCCAAAAAGAGGAATTGATTTTACAATTGACCTTGTGCCTAGAGAAACACCAGTGTCTAAGACACCCTACAGGATGAGTGCACCAGAATTGCTAGAGCTGAAAATGTAGTTGCAAGAATTGTTGGAAAAGAAGTATATCAGGCCAAGTGTGTCCCCATGGGGAGCACCAGTTCTATTTGTGAAAAATAAATATGGGACACTTAGGTTGTGTATTGACTACAGGAAGATGAACAAAGTCACTGTAAAGAATAAATACCCATTACCTCGAATTGATGACCTTTTCGATCAAATGGAAGGAGTAAAGGTATTTTCAAATATTGACTTGAGGTCTGGTTACCATCAAGTAAGAATCAAAGAGTAATATGCTCATAATACAACCTTTAGAACAAGGTATGGGCACTATGAGTTTGTAGTGGTACCATTCGGTCTCACAAATGCACCAACTACATTCATGTGTCTCATGAATAGTGTTTTTAGCAAGTATTTGGATAAGTTTGTTCATGTCTTCCTAGATGACATTCTTGTTGATAATAAGAATGAAGAAGAGCATGAAGAACATATGAGAATGACATTGCAATTGCTAAGGGAGCATAAGATGTATGCAAAGTTGAACAAATGTGAATTTTATAAAGATAAAATCCATTATTTGGGTCACATTATCTCAAACGAAGGAATATATGTGGACCCTGAAAAGATTTAAGCCATTATGAATTGGCCAACTCAAAGAAATGAGACGGATGTGAGATCTTTTATGGGACTGGAAGGATACTACAAGGGGTTCATTGAAGGATTCTCCACGTTCACACATTCAATCATTTCCTTGCAAAGGAAGGGGGTAAAGTTTGTATGGATACCAAGACGTGAGGAGAGCTTCGAACAGTTGAATAATTTTCTCACAAGTGCACCAATTTTGAAAATTGGGGACCCAGAAAAAGACTTTGTGGTGTGTGCTGATGCATGCAATCAAAGACTTGGACGAGTTCTTATGCAAGACAACCACGTGGTATGCTATGAGTCAAGAAAGTTGAAGGAACATGAGAAGAGCTATGTTACTCATGATTTAGGACTTGCAACCATAGTACATGCTCTAAAGATGTGGAGGAATTACTTAATGGGAAGGAAATTTGAGCTAAGGACAGACCATACCATTGTGGTCTGAAATACTTGTTTGATTAGCAAACTTTAAATGCTAGACAAGCTAGATAGTTGGAATTTTTGTGTGAATTTGATTTTGAAATCAAACACATAAAAGTAGAATAAAACAAGGTGGATGATGCACTCAACAGGAAGGTACATGAAATGCATGTGGTATCTCTTAGTATTTTCCAACCAGATTTGAGGCAGTAGATTATTAACCATATTTCCGAGGATGAATGTATGTACATATAAAGGACAAGTTGCAGCAACAAAGCCTTGAAAGGAAATATGAGGAATATAAATTGGAAGAAGATGAACTTCTTACTTATAAGAAAAAAAAAATATTCCAAATGTGGAAGACTTGAGGATAATTGTCATGGATGAAATCCATGAAAATCCATATTTTGGTCACCCAGGATATCAAAAAATAATTACTATAGCCAGAAAGTAGTATTTTTGTCCAGGAATGAAAAAGGACATTGCTAAGTATATTTCTAAGTGCATGAAATGTCAGTAGGTGAAGGTTGAGCATCAACACCCAGCAAGTTTATTGCAACCTTTACTAGTTTTGGAATGGAAATGGGAAGTCATTTCCATGGATTTCATTACAGGATTGCCAAATACTATGAGACAACATGATTCCATCATGGTTGTGGTAGACAAATTAAAAAAGGAATCACATTTTATACCGGTTAAGTACACATATAAATCTGATTCCATTGCAAATATTTTCATGAAGGAAACTTTCAAATTGCATGGATTTCCTAAGGGAATAGTTTTTTACAGAGATACCAAGTTTACTTCCAATTTTTGGAAAGGTCTGTTTGCATATTTGGGTACAAAGTTGAACTTTAGCACCTCCTACCGTCCTCAAATCGACGGGAAAACAAAGAGAGTGAATTGGGTGCTTGAATACATGCTTTAGATGTATGTAATGGACAAACCAACCAAGTGGGAGGATTATTTACACTTTGTAGAATTTGCATATAATAATGGACAACAAGGATCATTGAGAATGAGTCCATATGAAGCTTTGTATGGAAGGAGGTGTAGGAAACCAGTGACTTGGGATAATCCAGTGAAAAAGATTGTGCTTGGTCCAGAATTGCTTAAGGAAATGGAGCAATAGGTTGTAAATATCAGGAAGAACCTGAAAGTAGACCAAGATAGACAGAAGAGCTATGCAGATAACATAGAGTGCACCAAGAGTTCAGTATTGGGGATCATATTTATCTTAGAGTGAGGCCAAGGAAGAGTTCCTTGAAGCTTGGGAGTTGTGCCAATATGTCACCTAGATATTGTGGTCCATTTGAAGTGCTTGAGAGAATAGGTCCAGTTGCATATAGACTTGCATTTCCTGCTAGCACTAGAGCTCATAATGTTTTTCATGTTTCTTTTCTTAAGAAATATGTACATCATCCCAACCATGTGATTAATTGGGATGTGATCTAGGTGGAACCCGAGGGAGAGTTCCAAACCGAGCCATTGCACATCCTCGACAAGAAGGTCACAGTGCTCCAGAACCGAGCCGTTGGAAAGGTAAAGGTGCAATGGAAGCACTACGGTCTCGATGAGGCTACGTGGGATCTGGAGGATGCCATACGAGTGGCACATCCATTTTTGTTCAATTTTGCAGAGCACTGAGGACAATGCTAATGAAGGGGGAGGAGAATGTAACACCTCAGTTTTGACCCCATGGTACTAAACTTGTACATGATGTAAATATTGTTATTAAATCATGGCGAGGAGCTCAAGGCCAAGGCCCTGTCATCTATTTGGTGTTTTTATGTAATGAGGATTAAAGATCGATGTCAATGGTTATAGTGCTAGTCATGCATAATATATTTTGAAATATCATGTAAATATGCAATTTAATAAAATATCCACAACTACCTATGCACTGCAACTAAAGAGATGGGGGCATGATTTCACAAGGAATAGGGAGGGGAGTTATTCAAACCACTGATCCATAGGGTGAGGCTAGTTGTCAATGGGAGAACCCATAAACTCTCAACTACCCTTTTTGTCCTCTGCACTCAATCATTCAATTTTTTTAGAAGTTGGTTGAGGTAGTTAATGGCTTGGACAGGGAGAGGCATGGAAGTTGATGTCATTCTTGGGAAAGCTTGTAGTCTCTGGAAAACTATATTCTTTCTTCTGAGGCAAGAAATCATAAGAATGCATGCCCATTCCATACACCTCATTGACTGAGAATGGGGGATTATTATTCTCTCTTACTCATTCACACAAGTGGGAGGAAGAAGAAGAAGAGGGACTCACTCCATCATTAGTTCATTCAACCTCGATCCTCACGCAAAGGATATCATCCTGTAGAGGCAGTAAGAGCTAGTAGATGCATTAGTTTCTCATTATGCAATGTATCTCTTCATCTACCCTTGGATGGAACCTTGTTTTGCGGTATTACAGAGTGGTTGGGAACCCTGGTGGTCTATGTTATAGTCTGGAACCCTGTTTTGTTCTGTCACCTTTTGGTTTGATTATATGTGTACCCTAGTTTGGGTCTGAACTGTATGCAATACTTAGGAATGGAAGAGACGCAGAATTGGCTTGATAAACCTAGTTTAGAGAGGAAGCTCACCAAAAGATAATAGCGGCTGGTGAATCTTCTATGCACACCTTGAACATAACTGGAAGGGAAGGTATAGCCCGAGGGACCATGTAGCAGAGAAGGGGATACTTCCTTGTGTTGGGTGTGTAGGTATTGTGGATTCTAAGCCAGATAGATCTTGTGGAGGTGTCCCTAGCTCTACGAATGATCTCACTAGCCTATCAAATCTTCCTTTCCACTGCCTTAGAAGCCTGATAAACCCAACTATTAGTTGTCTTGGATGAGTCTTGATGTGCATATGGGACATGTGTGAATCACTGCCTTAACATCCTAATAAACCCAACGGTGTGTTGGCTTGGTTGGACAACCTGATAAACCCAACTATAGGTTGGATTGGCTGTGTTTGATATATTATGGCTATGTGTGAGCCTGTTTTTCCATAGTTCCTTGTGGAAATCATGCCTAGCTCGAGGGTGCAAGTTGTGTTGAGAGATTGATGAACACAATTGGCCTATGGTTGGGTGGAACGTTACAGCGACATAGCTATCTGTAGGACAACTTCATATTCAAGATAAGTATTCTCTATATAAATTCTGCAATGTATTTGTTTAAGAATTAGTATGAATGTGTTGAATGCTTGCTAAATATTCAAGTAGAGTTTATTGTTGTTATGTTTTTCATGCATTTTACATATGCATATGCTTCTTGGTTCCCGATGCATTTTTTCTTCAGTTCATGGAGGCTAGAAGCTTGGTTATAGAGTTAGAGTGCATCTGACCTAAGCGTTTCCGTGCCTCAGAATATGCCACGGAATGCAAAAGGTAGGAGGCAGAGATCAAAAAACAGAAATGGAAATAAGGAAATGTCAAAACCCCAAATTTCTGAAAAATTTAAAAATTTTAATTTACATAATATTAACATAAAAGAAATTAACTAATCATTTAATTAGTTAAAGTTTATTAGCTTATTATTAGAATTCATCTGTTACTTGCATCATTTGATAGAACAAAACTTTTCAGTTTACTGACTTGTTTCTTTTTGCGAACATAAGGTGTGGCTGTCATGAAAAGAACTGGGATTACTTAGCTTTCGAGCTAATGCAGAAAGTTCCTTCTGTCCTTACAGATTACAGGTAAGAAGATTGGCTGCTGCAAATAAAAATTTTAAAGTCTTATGTACCAGTTTGTTTGCAGTTCAAATTTCAGTAAGACATTAGTAGCTAAGCACCTACCAATGCTTACTGAGGTAAATCTATTAATTGTTCTTCATTCTAGTAGAGGTAGATTATAGTTCTTACGGTTACTGAACTGTTTGATATCTACCATAGTTATCAGTGATAAAATATATTTATATAAGATTGTTTACAAATAGAATATAAAACTCAAAAGTCTATGTTTAAGAAAGCACAATCATTCTTTACTTTGTAAAGTGTATAAATAAGAGGTTTACAATTTATTGTTTCTAAATTCAAACTATCCACTGATAGGGATATACTCATGATGTTGCACTAGGTTTTATTTACATTACCATTGATTATCACATACTAAAGCTTATCTTAGGTCTGAAGAATAACCTACTGCAAACTAGTTATTATTTTTAATCATTAAAAGAATGTACAACATAAAGTTTCAAGGTCTAACCATTACATTCATAATCTTCCTCTTAAATGGCTTCACCTCTATATGTGATAAATTCTAAGTTAAGGACATTTAATCCAGATGATGCATTCATTAAATTATATAGTTGCCAATTCCTTTTGGAATCTTTTATCCAATTTAGATGACTATGGCAAGACCATAAAGGTTAACATTATAAAACAAGAGTTACTATGGTTGAATCTACAACCTCTTTAAAGTGTGCCAATAGCATATTCTATAAAAGTGTTGGTGGAATTCTTGTAAGAATAATATTCTTACTTAACCATACGTATTATATTTCCCTCCTATAATCATGTTACAACTTATTCTATTAAGACTGTAAGGTGTTAATGACAAGTAGTCATTTACCTGGATGAACACGTCATAATCGAGTCCATGACAAATTCAAGTTTATAGTCTTATTCTCAAGATGACTATTAAAATCCTTACCTTGGCATTTCAAGTTTGTAAACAAGATAATGTTATTGTACTTACTACTTTAAATATATTGTCCCTTAAAACAAAAGTTTATTAAATACAATATCATATTACAAGGTTCTTGGCCATAATGCGGGCTGTATCACGATGAACATAGAGTTATCGTTTGGTTGCATCACATGGGATTATCATATAATATAGGTGACAATATATTATAACATAATGTAATGATTTGCACTGGTAAAAAGTTCCAAGGTAAAGTTTCTATGGGTTAACAAAATTCTTGTTATTATTTTCCAATAATAGGTTGACTTCCGCAGGTATTAAAGTGTAACCTTCGGGACAGCTCAATGATTGATTACAAAGGTTCCGCGTGACTTGCTCAACCAACTATGGAAAAGCTACCCACTGTAAGTGAATATTTAGCAGGGCGACGTGGCTTTGTATGAGCCAAACATCAAGAGATTTAAATGAGTCTTCTACAAAACCTAGTTCATTAATCTTCCTCGCCTTCGGGCTCTTGTCCATCCTCTGTGAAGAAACCCCACCGCTCCGTCGCCTGTGTAGTGCTGCGATTATCCATGGATTTTCCCTGGTTAGCTTGCCCCATTGCACCAATGTGAAGGCTGTCTCACGGTGTTTCTGCTCCTCATGCATTATTCATGCTCCTGTTTATCTCTTCGCTACCTCCATTGTTTAAACCCGAGCCCTGGACTGTGACAGTCCTTACCATTCTCCTTCAAATTTCCCAATGAGAGTGGTTCTTCCTTTAGAGTATCGTGGCTTGTGTTGCACTGCTAACTGTGTGTTATGTAGTAGAATAACATCACGGTTTTTAGGGTTTACCTGTCCACCGAATAGCTAGGGTTCTCGGCTGTTAGTGGTTATTAAGTATTTGTAAAGCCGCTTCTTTTTCAATTTGAAGGGCAGACTCCTTGCTCGTGCTGGTCTCATGTTGGTCACTGATCGATGCATTGTTGTTAAACTTTTCAGTTGCTAAGGTAAGAATATTTATCGTTTTCTTTTAAAGATAAAACCCATTTCTTGTAAACACATTCCTTTGCTTTTAATAAGTATTAACCACCGGTTGTGTGATGGTTTTGCAGATACAATCCATCTCTCATCTCTGTCTGCACGAAGAGTACAGGGATTGTAGCGATAAGGGCCACGGTAAGCCCTGGTTTCTCCATGGCTCATCCACCTTGTGTAAACCCTTATGGGGTAATGAGGGATTGGTCGTTACGGCCTATTAAACCCTCATGGTTTTTCGGTTGTTTTTTCGTTGTTTAACCTCGTTTGGTTAAGACCCTAGCTCTACTGCAGAGCTCTCCGGCTACGGCTGTGAGTGTAATCTTTTGTTTTATAAATATTACTGTGTTAAGATAGGGAACAGGCTATAAGCCTTCATGTGTAAATTTGTAATACGGCCGTGAGCCAAAATGCTGAACTGAGCTTTACAGGTATTAATTTTGTATATTTTGAGATGCTTAGGGTTTTTACCCTTAAACCAATATCATAGTTGTTAATACTATTTTCTTTGCAATATTCTTGGTTTATGTTATAGCCCTGAAATTTATATAGTTGTTTATATTACAAAATATCATTAAATCTTGGCAGTGACATATTATTACTGCAATTAGACTGTTTCTTATAATATGCCTCTGTTTGATTATGAGGTTGTATAGTTTTTACTGAAGCTTAATAATATTAAACATTCGGTCATTCTGCTAGATTAGTAACAATACATTAGTGTATTGGATTTATTATAAATTAGTACAGGATAAAATAAAACACTTAAAGTCCTAAAAGGATTACTTCAATCACCCACAATGATTTCTCTTCTTACAGGTGTAGCAGTTACAGTTTAATTCTTATTACTGTATCCAAAATGATATTGTTTCTGTAATTAGTACCTAAACTGCCTGCTTTGTTTATACAACATCTATAATAGAAGGATTATAATATAATAGAGTAGATATATGATATAAGACTAATGTCTTATCTATGTGTGCTGTAGCTTCTATTAATATGTATACTTAGTTTATTTTTGTAAGTATATCGAAAATAGTACTTGTTATTTGATTCTAATGCTATACTATCTATATTCTGTTGTAATTATTATGATATTTATTTATATAAATATATCCAGAGTTTATCTTGTAAGCACAATTATTAACATTTATTCATATTCTAAATAAAATAATAACAACTTTGGAACTTGTTCGAACTCAGTCCTTATATATAAAAAGAAAATAATGAAATGAATACATCACAAAACATTCATAAAGTCTAAACCAGATTGGTTTGACAGTAGCATCCAATCATTATATAACTGTTCTTATTTTCAGTTTGTTATTAGACATTTAATAGTGAAGTTAATCTAATATAAAAGAAAGGAACTGTATAGTAAACAACAATAAATTTAGTCTAAAATCTACTATCTATTCTTTACAATATAAAATTACTGGAAACAAAATACAGTACAAAGAAGTAGTTTATAACTAAGAACTCATACAACAGTCAATAAAATATCTTTGATAAAGATAGATAAATAAACAACTACTCTGCAATCTCATCTTGCTATTCTTATTTAAATTTACCCCTGTGCTGGAGTACGGTCTGGTAAAAACCCAGATGTGGAAAAACACAGAGGGTCTTTATCTTTCATCAAAAGATTTAATTACTGATAAACTAAAACATTTACATTACTAAACCAGCTAAATATTCTGTCATATAAAATAAACATAACATTCATCCATTCACATTCATTAAAACAAAATAGTTAAGTGACAGAACCTATTTGAACTGGGACAACAACAGCAATGGGAAGCCGTTTCTCCCTACCAATTCCTGGAGAGCGCTCAAACAACGACTCCTCAGGACCCCCGAGCTTGCTCTGGTCTCCCTGGCTGGAACTAGGTGCAGCAAATGTCAGATACCAGTCTTCAAACTCAGTATTAATCCAGAACTTGTTAGTAAGTTCTCCCAGCTAACAAGATGTAATAAATCAAGTTACTACAGCATTCCACTCAGAACAACTTCCTTACTGTTTTTCCCTTTTTCCCTCAATGAATTTCCTGAATATCATTCACCTGAATGAATTCTCTCTGGAAAATACTTGAGCAGCCTCAGCTCTCTTCATTGGGTACTTTTAAAAGATTGCCTAGGTCTTTTTGGGTTAGTTGTCATTTAATGGGCCACCTGCTATGATCCCACTTTCTTGGGGGATCATGACCCCAAATATAGGGAATTTGCCACCTGCAACTTAGGAAGTGTTTGAGGATGCTGCCACTTGTCTTTTTCCCTCCACCTAGTTCCATCCACCAGTTTGACCAGTAACCTCTTTTTAACAGCTCTCCCATGCTGTTGTCTCCACAATTTATTTATTAATAATAAAATATTCTGAATTACACTCCACTTCTGTTGACTCTGCTGAGTCATCAATTCCTACTTAGCATTAAATTTAACATAATGTCTCGGGAATATAATTAAATAATTAACATTATTTTACAAAATTGGGGTATGTGATAGGAAAAATGATTGTTTTTTCACACCCTGGAATCCGCAGCAGAATGCGAAAGGTGGAAGGCATAAAGTAGGAAGCCAAAGGATAAAGGTAAGTATTTTGGGATTTCCGCACCCCAGAATCCGCAGTAGAAAGTGGAATGTGGAAGGAGGAAATCATAAATCCAAAGGTGAATGTAAATTATTTTGAGCTTTCCACTACCCGGAGTCCGCCCACAGAATGCGAAAGGCAGAAAGCATAAAACGAACAAATGACTACGTCAAAAATTGAGTTCCGATACCTAGAGCCCGCCCATGGAAAGCGGAAGGAAGAAGTCAGAAAGGTCATGTGAAGGGTGGAAAAGACTCTTCGAGCTACGGAATGAATATGTTAAGGGTTGAACGACTGTTACATAAGCATATGAGCTTCAAAATGAATGATTTAGGATGTTACATGACCCATGGATGTGTTTAAAGAAGAAGAAATATTTTTTATTTTATTTTGCATATCAGTCAAGTGTATGGGTTCATGACACAACTGGCTACATCAGTGTCTGTCATATACATCCTACAAAAAGAGGATACATAAATTCATTCCATCTTACTACAAAAACAACCATAAACATAACTAAATGCATAACAAAGGTAAAAGCTAACTTCATCCTAGGCAATAAAAGACACAACAAACAGATAAAAAGTAACCCCTAAAGCAAACCCGAAACCCATCACTTTGAATCCTGGGGAACATTCCAGTGAATCACATTCCTTGAGCAAAGACCACCAATCTTGGTATCCTTCGCAACATCATGCTAGTACTTCAATCCATGAATAGGGAATGAACCCCTGAAACGAGCCACAAATGTTCCTGCATCTGCAACTTCAATCTTCGACGTGATTTCAAGCTTCAATTCAATACTATCAATTTTTTTATGCATCATGCGGTTGTCATGGTAGAGCTCCTTCTATGATTTAACATGTTCATCGACTCCCAATTCTTTGTTCTCCCTATCCATCAAGACGTGGGCTACCAGTTCCTTAGTGACCCAATGGGTAGTGACCATACGGTCATAGCTGGAGAGTCTTTCATTTGTGGTAACAGGATCACTGATCCATTATTCCACCTCTTCCTTGATGGTTTTCATATCCATGGCCTGCACTCGGTTCCATAGGTCACGCTCAACCCTCACAATTTCCTCTCGAATTATAGCAGGTATACCCTCTCTGAAAAAGCGAGTCGCCTTTCCAGCTTTCTGCATTTCACGGGATGGATTTTTCCTCCCTCCATCGCCTCCCTTCCTATCCCCCTGTGCCATTGTAGTATATTTTTGAATTGAATGGATATTATTAATATTTTTCCTTCTTACAGGGCAATCTTTAAAGTAATGTGGTTCACCACAATCCCAACATTTTAATGGTTCCCTTTGTGCGGTATTTTTATTAAAGGCAGTGGGTGTTTCTGTTTCTTTGATTGCTGTAGGATTCTACTGTCTATAATTCTTAAAATTATTTGCTTGGTATCCCCGATAATTATTCCTAGAGTTCTTATAAACTTAGTACATTTCTTTTTTTGTTCAAAATTTTCACGCCTTTTATTTTTCCAATAAGGTATGTTCTCTCGTTTGTTTTTATTTTGATCATAGTAGAAATTTGATTTTCTCATTGCCTCTTCCAAATTTTTTGAATTATCATATTCGATTCTCTCTTTAGACATAAGAGGTAAACAACTAAGGAAACACTGAATTTTTGTTTTTTCATCAATAATGTAAGGTACATAACGTAATAAACTTAAAAATTTGTTGCAAAGTTCTTTCGTAGTCATTGCGCCTAATCGTAATTCATAGAATTCTTTAGTTTTTTTCTCGTAATATTGTTCTGAAAAATATTTTAATTTAAAATATTTTTTAAAAGTTTTCCAAGATACATAACGTTCTTTAATACCTTTTACTTTCGTTATATCTTGCCACCAGATATCAACCTTTATTTTCAAGTTATAAATTTCCATTTTTGCTTTTAGTTTGTCAAAATAATTATAAATATGGAAGTACTTTTTCATCTCAGATAGCCAAGCTTGTGCTTCTTCTCCTTTTTTGATTTCTCCATTGAACATAGAAGGTTTGATCTTTTTAAATTCTTCAAAAATTTCTTCATATGATATGCATTTCTTTTTCTTCTGGTTACTGTCACTACTTTCACAAGAATCTTTATATTTTTCATTATTATGTTTAGTTGATTCTTCACTTGAAGATTCAGTCTCGTGATTAGAACATTATAGTTTTCTTACCTTACATTTATAAGGTGCAGTTCTTGCCATATTTAATTCGGGTCCTTTATTTTTCTCTTCTTCATTACTATGCAGTTTAGTCAACATAACATTATTTAATTATTCCCGTGCTTTTAAATGTGTTCATTATCTTCCTTAACTCGTTTCAATTCTTCCCTTAAATATTTTATTGTTTGTAGGAGTTTAGATGGGTTATCATTCCTACTTTCAGTCAGATTTACCCATATTTCACCATCTCTGATGTTACCTTCTTCATTGTTTTCTGGATCTTTAGGATGTGACTCTTCTTCAACAAACATTCCCACTTCTACCATGATTTCTGCAAAACAAGGTTATTCTTCTCTGCCTCTTTGTTAAGAGAGTCAAACCATAAAAATAATATTAGTTTCATGTTTCATATCAGTTGAGTGTTGGGATTTTCAGGCAAGTGTTGTAACCAGGCTCTGATACAATTCTGTCACATACCCGTAATTTTCATAATAAAAAAAATAATGTTTATAATTTACAAAGCTTACTTGTTGCAATACATATTTCTTAGTCGTAACATGCTTTTTACTTGTTTGCATGTATAAGATTAATTAGAGATTTTAATGTTTTAATGACAAGGATTATCGTCATCTCCGCGTTGACTCCAATTGTAATGACAACTTGGTCGTTTCCCTTTACAAGGTGATGTTAATGTTTAAAAATCATTCAGATAAATGTTTTTCTTATCTAGGATTTAATACTAGAATTTGGACCTAGTCCTAACTATGCTTGTTATACATAAGGTTTATGTGTTTCAAACCTTATGTTTAAACCTTCCATACATACGATTTGGCATATGTGGGTATGTATAAATATATTTAATTCTTTGTAGCTTTGCTAGAGATGAAGGAATATATAAGGGGAGGCTTTGACCATGATATAAATTTTAAGCCATAGTTTGTTTCATGACCCCGGGAGTCACAAGGTGGAGGCATACTGTGAAGATTTTAATGTGGTTTTTTAATGACATTGTCATAAACCCTGGCCTTGAGTTGACAACACAACTAGGCTTATTGATTGACATGAATGTTACGCATGCGTTTTAGGGAGAAGACTGATCCTCACCCTTTACATGTCCTTGATCTAATTATTTTCATTGAATAGGTTATGTAGGGTTTTAATATTGAATTCAAACTATCATGAGGGTTTTTTTCTGATTTAATGTAATGGTGGTTGGATATTTTTTTTGCTCAACCACTCCATGGTGTTGCCCTGCAACTAATATTTTGCTTCGATGGTCTACAATAGTTGCTTGGTTTATACACTGTGATTTTGAGTTGTTTAAGGGTTTTCTATTAGTGTTTAATGGCTGAGTGGCTACTATTTCTTCCCTGCACAGTCTCATCCATGTTTTTGCACATCGTGTGGTTAAGTGGAGACTCAGTTGCTTGCCTTCGATTTTGTGCAGAGGCTTCCCAAGCCTGCAAGGGTTATTAACATGTATGAAGTTATATTTCTTGTTTTCATCTCATTAATGAGGTTTGTAGTTTTTTAAACAGAGATAACTAAAAAAATGGTTATGCTGGTGTAGGGAAGAGGAAGGAGAGGGAAGCTAGGAGGAGAAAACCCATGGCCCTCTGTCCGTTGAGTGAAGGTAAGACTCTTTACTAGTACCATTGTTTATTTGAATTTTCTTTTTCATATTTAAATAGAAGTTTTAATATCGTGACTCGATTTTGGAAAGTGAAGCCAGGGTGCCAACGCAAGGGTTCCCTGAGGCTTGGGATAAGCGTGCATTGCATTCATGAACCCCATCCCTCCATCCAGGTAATGTTCATGGTTAACTTTATAAACCTGCTACAATTTTAATAAAAGATGAAATCAAATAAATTTTAACTCTTGAATAGTGATGAGGGAATGGGGTTCACTTAGTGAACTTGTTCCATAGCACGATTGTTCACATGATATTAAATAATATCCTTAATTTAAATAAATATTGGAAAATGCCTCCTAAAATTGTAGTGTTGAAAATCCCTCCCAATATACCTTTCCAAGTAAGGAAACCCCTAGTTTCACCATATATTGTAGGTATCCATTTTTATCAACCCATTTTTAATACCCAGTTTATATCATATTATCAAGTTAAAACAAACATGATCCCTAAAGTATCTTAGTATAAGGAAATATGATGCTAAATAAAATAATTGTATAATACTCATCATTGATCCCACCAGAATTGTAGGGGTGGCTGATCGATTTCTAGCGTTGGATAGTAGAAGACCCAATGAAAAAGTAATGGGGAGTAAAAGACAACCCAACATAGAGATCAATGTAATAAAGAATGTAAAAGACTGATGGTCTAATAGTCAGTGCAATTCTTAGAAAATATGATAATTGTAGATGTTTCACACCATAGCCTACTAATCTACCAATTTTATATCATCTAAATACAAGTATAGCCATTAAGAGCTCATGTTTTCTATAGGCTTAATAAATTAAATTCCATAAAAATGCAAAATTGACACCCTTTCCTCGATGGAATTCCCTATTTCCTATAAAAAAAAACGTCATTGATGTTTGAAATCAAATGAACATAGGAAAAATCCTCTTACTATCCAATAACACTATATGATCATGTGCATACCTTGAATTAGGTCATTCACAAGATGGAATGAATTGCCTCCACTTCTTGTACATTCATTCTTGCAATCAAGGGAAATAACAACATTTAGTTACATTTTATTGGGATATATCTACTTCTTTTTACCTTTACACGAGAGGAAAAAATCCGCATTGTTAAGTTTCAAGCATGTAATAGTTATAAAGATACACAAATGCTGAAACTTATATCATACCATTTGATGGTAACCATAACACAAAGGGTATGTAAATATAGTATTATAAATATGGTAACGATTTTATTACTATGTCAAATTAAAAAAAACCCCTTGACCCCTTTATTCGAGGCAATATATTTTTGATATTTTTAGGAGTATTCAAACCCCCAATATGAATTGACGTGATATGATATTGCCTCACTAGTGAACCCCCCGTGGATGTGGGTGTAGGATTGGTGTGTGGCCATATAAGAGTGGAAACAGGGTTACCTCCTCTCAAGTTTCATCATTCTCTTCCTTGAGGTGAGGAACCCTATCCTTCACTCTATTTATTAGGTAGAAATTTATAAATTAAAAGAATGTGTTTTATACTAATGCTAGAAGTTTTTATATGCATGAATGCACTTGGTGTAGCGCCTGCACTGTACACTCACATCAATGCAACAACATTAAGGTATTATTACATTTGATTATATGTGGTTTGACTAGGGTTATTCTATTTTCAAAGCATTGGGGAAGGAGAGGGACTCGCATCCTATATTGCTTAATATAAGTTCAAAATTATTACAAATGGTTCGATCTATAGATTGATTTGATTCTAATATGATTTGGATATTGTTGGCTATTTGGTAGATGACTATAGAGTGGTTCAATGATTGGCATACCTCCATCGTATATTTTATAATTTATATTTGGTTGTTATAAAGATTCGAATGTGGGTCGATTTAGTGGATAACCAGTTCTTAAATATTGATTTGATTTGGTTTTTAATCCAGCTATATTTCCTAATATCCTAAACTAGATGTATGTTTAATTTTAACTTGATATCTTGGTTCTGTTTTAATTAATTATTTATCTTAGATATGTCTATTTCTTGGTATGGAAGCCCAAAACAAAGACTAGTAAAAATGCATGTTGATTTAATTTTAAACAGAATTAAAGTTTGTGTGGAAATCCTTCGTCTCATAGAGGATGTGATTGGTTTACCTAGATCTAAATGGATTCATACCAGTTTAAATCTAATTTAATTAGTTTGATTCATATATATGTTTACTTTTCTTGGTAAACATTGCGACTAGTTATCTTATTTAGATCTATTATTATATATGAACATGTTGATATAAGAATGTTGAAAACATAGTTTTGTGTTTGTTTAAAACAGAGAAGGAATCTCCGTGGGAAATCTCTCGGCTCTAGGATGATTTGATTTATAGTTAATTTAGTTAATTATACCTTAAAGACTATATGTTGAAGCCTCTCGTCTCTCCCTATTAAATCTGCGATTTGTTTAAACAATGTTGGGTTTGGTTAATAGTTTGAATAGATTATCATTGGAACATTCTAGAGAATATTTATTTACAGTTTAAAATTCTGGTATATAGAAAAGGTAATCTGTAATAAAAGTAAATGACTACTAATATCGTATAAGAAATAATTTACAATAATCATGGTAAAAAGAATATTTATTAATACATTGTAAAATTCTCAGTTTATGATACATTTGGAAATAAAATCTACTTCTGGACTGTAACTACTAATACTAAAACAATAGATGAATTGTAGTAAAGAACTTGTCACCACTGTTGGGAAAACAGAACTGAAGCTATCGTTCCTCCCAACCAACTCCTAGAGAAGTCAAAATTTACTTGCTCCAAAACTCCCAACCCTAGTTGTTGAACCACAAGGGAAAATTACGATCAATGCACCATATCTTTACATCAATAGATTATTTCCCCATCCATCCCCAGCCTCCTGCTTATTCGATGGACATACTATTTTATAGTATTTTTCCTAGGACCTTTTCATTTATGAGTCTCCTACTCTTTATGGATCCACAAGGATTCTTGACCTTATTTTGGGGTAGATTCCTCCTTCATAACTTGAGTTCTCACTAAACAATTTTCTCCATTTTTCATTTCCCCTTGTAAGTCAACACACACTCTTTTAGAAGCTACTTCAATTCTGATTCCTCTCAGTATTTTAATTATTCAATAATAATAATCCATTACATTCATTTTTACTTTATTGTCAAAATATAAAAAATAATATTCAAAGTAATAAATAATTAAACAATTGCTTGGTGTATTACATACACCTCCCCTTAAAGGATAACACCATCCTCGGTGTTATTGATATTATTTTATTTGTCTTTTTATTCTTCCATTATTTCATCTTGAAATAGAACTGGATATGCCTCCCGCATATTACTTTCCAATTCCCCAGCGGACTCCTCTGGACTAAGGTGCTTCAATTGCACCTTGACTTGTCCAATGGTATCATTCCCAAGTAAAAGTTCTCTCGTGTTGACAATACATTTTGGTTCCACTTGAAATTCTCCTTCAGGTTCTACCTATATAGCATTCCAATCAATTACACGAGTAGCATCATGAATGTATTTCTTTAAAATTGAAACATGAAAAACATTATGTACTTTTATTGCACGTGGTAATGCTAATTGATTCTACCGGTCCAATTATTTGCCAAAATTTCAAATGATCCACAATACATGGGCACCAAATTCCAATTTTGAGTATTTTCCCAATCTTAAGGAGCTTTTTCTAGGTTTTACCTTTTCATAAATATGTTCTCCTACTTGGAGATTTTTCTAAGTCGGCATAAAAAAATTTCCTATCCTGGGAAACCTTCAAATTATGTTGTACTTGTTTCACTGTTAGTTCCATATCCTTCAATAATTCAAGTCCTAACATTAATCTGTTGATGAGAGTTCTTGAAGAAATTGGAGTATTACATTTTTGTTTGAAATTTATTTTAAACATAAAGATATGCCTTCTTTTGAGGAACAAAGGCCAAATTAACAGTTCTCTCACTACTTCACAGCAAATAGGGCCCAGATTGTTCAGCACATCCTGAGGCATTCTTGTGAGTGTGAGCTCACTTCTCTTAAAACTGGACTCGTTCCTTTCCTTACAGGTATTGTATATGAAGCAATTTTTGTTACAGGTTTCTTTGTCATGGCGATTTTCAGTACTGTAGTCTGTGTCTCCCATCGAAGATGCATCTCACAACCTTCAAGTTTGTCTGCTGGTAGTATTTCTCACATGGAGGGTTCATTCACATAGAGCAAGGTTTTTCTTGTGGGATCCACACTCACACTAAAAAAATCATTTACATAATCAAACAATTCATTTGAATAATCAAACTTAGAACCTCATATTTTGGTGATACTCATATTATATTTACAAAAGTTATTATATAATTGGTTTTTAACTTCCATTATTTACAAGTTATAATAACTTATATATTTTTCACTATACATTTTTTATATATTAATAAGATTGATCCAACCAGCTACTGACAGGTTCACCTTTTACAGGTTCGACAGGCCAACCAATAGGTTTTCCTTTGACAGGTTCGCCTCGACAGGTTCACCTTCGACAGGTTTTCCTTAACATGTTTAGCCGACAAATTCGCAGCTGAAAACATATCAACATGCTTTGCAATGATTGAAATTATGACTATTATAACTTCTTGTAATTGAACGTAGCGGGTAGTCACCTAAACATCTCAGCATCCTCTATATAAGCATGTACATTATGTAATATAGAAATATTTCTGATCATCATATGATTCCTCCATCTTTCATGGAGCAGAAGTAATAAATTGGTTCGAATTCTTGCATATTGTCTGTGTGTATATTTCTTGTTGACCTAGTGTGTTTTCCTGCTTTGCTGTATCCATTCATATGCTTCCACCATAATAGAGCTTGACTCATTCATTTGATTGTTGTCCCCAGCATGCACCTGGCCATGACCTGGATCATTGGTATCAGAGCAATATCTTGTCTAGAGCTTAAGTTACATAAGCACTTCCATCGAATTTATTTAACTTATGCCTGTTCAAACACGCTCGCAAGCCCAAAAACACAAGCAGACACTTTCTTCGACTTCATAAAAGATGAGTGGAGAAATAGACAATAGACATGCAACTAACGAGATAAAGTAACTCATAGAAAAAGAACTGGCTCGCTAGTGAACAAAAATGTTCGCCTAGTTCAGTGAGATTCTCTATAGAGTCACTACAAACTCTGGGGAATCCTCAACGCGATATCACTCCGATAAAATCAGCCCCTTCAAACTGCAAATGAATTTGGACATACCGAACCTTGAAGGAAATATTGACGCAGAATCCATCGACAATTGGTTGCAACAATTGGAATATTACTTTGCGGTAAATCAACTCTCCAAAGTGGAAAAGATCACATTTACATCCTTGAATATTTCAACATCCATACACTGTTGGTGGGAGAACCTATCGACAAAAATGGAAAAATAAGAATGCCCCATCGACACATGGGTAAAATTTATCGAATATATCTGAAAGGAGTTCTATCCGCCCAAGTACATTGAATAACAGTACAAGAAGTGGAAGAAACTAAGGCAGTAGAAAGACTAGTCCGTATAGATTTACATTGACGAGTTCTACCGACTCATTACTAGACTTGGAATTCAAGAAGAAGAGAAATTGCTTGTCCTAAAATACGTCAGCAGTTATCCCCATACACTCAACAAGAGATGGAGTTTCTGACTGTCAGCACGCTTGCGGATGCATTTCATTACGCCAACAAGATTGAGTCTAAACAAAAAGGAAAGATTGTTTCATGAACAATCCAACAAATCGAACATCCAACAAGAAGTCGCCAACCAAATTCGACAAGTTCAAGAAATCTTCTCAGTAGAATCTGCCAAAGCCTGATCGTCAAAAGAAGAACTTTCAGAAAGACAAGAGGGATCGCAACAAATAGAACCCTACCAGGAAATGGTGTGATTATCACATTTCATCATGGCATGATACGTTAGAATGAAAATATCGAAATATTTTTTTATAAAAAGTGTCAACATCTGACTCTTCTTACAGAACCCTGGTAGAATTTGATCCAGATGCATTAACCCTCCTCACTTCGACCTCGACCACTCTGACAACCTCGATCATTGTCGATGAGGTGGAACAAGAGCGTGTATTCCATACATGGATATGGGTTCATAACAATCCATTACATATGATTATGGATAACGGTAGCCAGAAGAACTTTGTTTCTAAATATATTGTGAATAAATTAGGTCTTTTCACCACTCCACATCCTCAGCCTTACAATATCGGTTGGATGAAGGATGGGCAGGAACTAAGGATCACACGACAATGTCAACTCACGTGATTCATTAAGCCTTTTGAAGATGAAGTACTCTGTGACATAGAACCAATTTTCATAGTCGATTCCCTATTCGGTAAACCCTACCTATGGGATCGACACGGTACATATTAGTCACGGCCTAATAAGGTGATTATCAAAATCTGAAACCAATGGTATGGCATATCAGAGAAAAAACCCACATCAATGGTTTCTATGATATCTTCCAAGAAAACAAAGAAGCTTATCAATCATGCTCAAAATTTCACATTAATCATGATAAAGCCTCAACATTCCAGGAAGAATGCAGAAACGAGTCGACTCACCGACCAACGCAACTCCTGACAACAACAACAGATTGACAATGTTCTTGAAGAATACAAGAAAAAAGAAGCTTATCAATCATGCTCAAAATTTAACATTAATCATGATAAAGCCTCAACATTCCAGGAAGACTACAACAACATATCAACAGAGTTCTTGAAGAATACCATAACATATTCCAAGCACCAGATGGAGTACCTCTGCACTGTCAGGTAAAACACTCCATTTAACTTGTTCCTGGTTCCTCATTACCTAACGCATATGTTTACAAAAGATCCATTCTCGAAAATGAAGTGATTCACAGACATATATAGGATTTGATCGACAAGGGTCTCCTTGTGGAAGCCCAGTCGTCTTAGTTCCAAAGGAAGACAAGACTTGGGGCATGTGCATCGACTACCGGGATCTCAACAAAATTTCAGTGAAGAACATATACCTTCTTTCACGGATTGATGAACTCATCGACAATCTAAAAGGTGCTAAGTTCTTTATGAAACTCAACCTCAAGTCGAGATACCACCATATTCCAATCAAGTCCACTGATGTATGGAAAACGACTTTCAAAATCAAGGAAGGATTGTTTGAATGGTTAGTCATGTCTTTTGGCTTAACTAATGCACCTGCAAGCTTCATGAGATATATGGATGACCTTCTACGACCTTTCATCGGTAAATGTGCCATTGTCTATCTCAACGATTTTTTGATTTTCAGTCGATCATGGGAAGAATATTTCAAGCAACTTCGACAAGTTTTTGACACTCTCCAGCAACATCATCTATATCTGAACATGGACAAATATTCATTTTCGATGACCAACATCAAGTATTTTGGGTATGTAATTGACTCTACAGGCATTCGTGTCGACCTAGAAAAAGTACAGATCCTCAAAGATTGGCCCATTCCTCAAAACATTCATGAACTAAGAAGTTTTCTTGGTTTGGATAATTTCTATCAACGATTCATACTTGGCTTCAGTCACATCGCATGGCCTTTGAATTAGTTGACGAAAGGAAATGGGAAAACTAACTTCAAATGGACACCGACACAACAACAAGCTTTTGAACAAATAAAAAACAAGCTTTGTACTGCACCAATACTTGTGTTACTTGATTTGCATTAGCCCTTTGAGATTGAGATGGATGCATCGGACTATGCCCTCAGTGCAGTGACCACTCAGTCAGGTCACCCAGTCGCGTTTCATTCTGAGACTTTCAGCGACACAGTAAAAAGGTACTCGATGTATGAAAAAGAACTATACACCATTGTGCAAGCTCTTAAGCAATGGAGACACTACATTCTTGGCAGAGAAATGGTCATCCTCACCGACCATAAGCCTTTGCAATTCACTCTGAATCAGTCGAAACTATAGACAACTCGACAACTCAAGTGGATTAATTAACTGCAACAATTTTAGTTGTTAATTAAGTATCGGAAAGGAAAATCCAATGCCGTGGCCGATTGTCTCAGCAAAACACCCATTACTCTACTATTTATAGTGATGAGTATGCATGGTTATGACACCACTACTTGGCCGCAATTGTATTCAGTAGACTGTGATTTTTCTACAATTTATCGACAGCTTCAGACCGACAAGTTGTCGACTGCTGACTACTTCCTAAAGGACACCTTGCTATACAAGCTTGGATAGCTTTGTGTACCGAATGGTGAGCATTGAAAGAAGCTCATTTGGGATGCACACTACAGCAATACCGTGGGACATTTTGGAGCCACAAAAAGACTCATTATCCTACAAAATTATTTCTACTGGGGCCTTCACTTAAATATGACGTCAACAAGTACATTTGATCATGCGTGGTTTGTGCCATTGATAAATCGCTGAAACAATGACAAGGACTGTATACACCCCTTCCAGTTCCTATTCAACGATGGGAATCTATTTCTATGGATTGCTTGACGAGATATCCTACTACCAAACATTAGCAAGACGCAATACTAGTAGTAGTCGATAGATTTTCCAAGATGGCTATACTCATACCATGCAAGAAGACTACGACAACACATCAGACTGCTAAGCTCTTCTTTGAACATGTGTGGAAACACTATGGCCTTCTTACGACCATTATTTCTGATAGAGATGCTAGATTTTTCAGCACCTTTTGGAAAATTCTCTGGAAACAACTCGACATGAGACTTTCTTTGTCGATATCCTTCCATCCATAGATAGGAAGACAGATGAAACTTGTAAATGACGTAGTCATATAATTGCTTCGTATGTACAACCACAAGAATCGTCAAACATGGGAAGACATCCTTTCATACATATAAAACAACTACAATCATGCTCAACACAACTCTATAGGCAAGAGTCCATTTGAGAACTGTTATGGATTTCAACCCTCAGCACCTATTGACTTAATCAGTTCATCGACACAGTCAAATGATACCGACTTCGGAGGATGAGGAGTGGAGAAAACATTGAAATTCAGATATCAAATATACAACATCCAGAAGCAAGCACATGAAATGTTACAATGCACAAATACAAAAGCTAAGGCCCGACATGACAAGCATCGTATTCCTCATGCATTCCAAATTGGGGATCAGGTTTGGTTACATCTAAAGAAGGAGTGCTTCACTTATCCATACAGAAATATGAAACCTTTGTGATATGGTCCATACAGTATCCTTAAATAGATTGGAGAAAATGATTTTCATCTCGACATTCTTGCATGCCTTGGACTACATCCAGTTTTCAATGTAGATCTACTTTGATCATACCATGCACCATTGTTGGAACAAAATGATTTGCAGACAGCGGAACCCAAAGACATCCATCGAGATGTTAAGGAACCTCTTCTTTGTGACACCATTGTGGGACGACGCACGATGCCTTACAAGGATGAACTCCATTCCCTTGTTTCAAGTGGCTAAAGCTGGATAGGTCCCTGCACAAGGAAAATGGTACTCTACTAATGAAGTCGTTGACATTTTTCCTCACCTCAATGAATACACAATGGAGACCATTGTTTCTTAAGGAAGGAGGAATGATCAAACCAGCAGCTGACATGTTCTCCTTTAACAAGTTCACCTGGCCAGCCAACAGGTTTTCCTTTGACAAGTTCACCTCGACAGGTTCACCTTCGACATTTTTTTCTCGACATGTTCAACCAACAAGTTCGCATCTGATAACATATCAACATGCTCTGCAACTATTGAACTTTTGACCTTTATTACTTCTTGTAACTGAACGTAGCGGGTAGTCACCCAAACATCTTAGCATCCTCTATATAAGCATATACATTATGTAATATAGACATCTTTTTTATCACCATATGATTCCTCCATCTTTCATGGAGCATAAGTAATAAATTGGTTCGAATTTTTGCATATTTTCTGTGTGTATATTTCTTGTCGATCTAGTGTGTTTTCCTGCTTCATTGTATCTCTTTATATGCTTTCGCCACAATAGAGATCGCTCATTCAGTCGACTGTTGTCCCCAGCGTGCACCTGGGAACGACCTGGATAAAAAAATAATTCTATATTATTTCATTTTAAAATTAATTAGTTAAGATACTGTATAATTTTATTCATATCAATTTTTTTTTTAATAAATATTCAACCAATATAATTAATTAAAATTATATTGGGATTGTTTTTTATTTAATTTAAACATTCAATATTTTTTGGGGGTTTTTGACTCAAACATTTAAAACCAACCATGCTAAAGGTTGATGTGGGATTTTGATGGCTACAAAGCTAGTCCCAAAAGCCATCTACAAACTAGGATACAAACAAAATATTAAAATAATTCTAAAATTAAAATATTAAAATATTAAATATTCAATGCTTATGTGATTTGCACAACTTGTAAAAATAATTCTTAAATTCTATCTTTAATGCAAACACAAACCTAAACATAGAGCATGATTGAGAGTTACGCGCTACTCCCTTTCAATGTTGAAGAGTGCCATTGAATAAAACCAAACACAAACCCAAACATAGACCATGATAGAGAGTTACACCCTACTTCCCTAAACATAGACCATGATTGAGAGTTATGTGCTACTCTCTTTCAATGTCAAAGAGTGACATTGAATAAAACCAAACGCAAAGCTAAACATAGACCATGATTGAGAGTTACACCCTACTTCCTTTCAATATTGAAGAGCGAAATGGAATAAAATCAAGGGTCTACATAAGATAAGAAGTGGTTTGATTTGGGATTCATAACTTATTAGCTCTCAAGGGCTATGGAATAAGGAAAACATTTTTTTTCTTTGATGTTGAATATAAATTATTATTAAATAATACCAAAAACTGATAGTTGTTTAATGTTCAATTAGTAGATAAGAAGGTTGTCATGGATTTCTCAAGATCAATTTTTCTACTTGAATCATCACATAGGTATTTTCCTCCTCCTACTTCATGTGGATACTTATCTCTAGTGGATTTTTTTTATGTCGGTTAGGCATTGTATCTCAGAAGTAAAACAAGGTGACAACGTGGGTGAGGGTTTGAAAAGAGAGACTACTAATGATATGTTTCCATCGAAGGATCTTTCAACCCACAAGGGTAAGACTTTGGTTCCTCTATCACAAATGGATAGTACTGAAATATAAGGTGCAGGAGGCAAAAATTCTTAGGGGCTATCGAACCACAAACACTTGAAAGATATAAAACTTAGATCTCATAGTCATGCATTAGTCTTCATCCAATACATTGACATGGAAGAAGTTTCTACCTTTTACCGCCTACATTGGTGGGGAATTTCAACTACTGATCAATGGCCTAGAAGGCTGTTAACTGGTGGATTAAAGAAAAATGGAGTCCAGTCCTGGGTTATGCTCCCTTTCACCATACTCTTGTAAATGGATGGTATTGTTTTTATTTTTGAAATGGGGTGGATGCCACTTGTATTTTGGGGGTCTCTGGATATGTGGAAAGAGTATTTTAATGCTTAAGATATGGTATGCATCTTTTGACCCTTTGAAGGAGAAGTTTGTTTTGAAATATATATTGGTTTCATTTCTTGCTTTACCATTGCATCTCTAAAATAAATAGGAATTCATGGTGGTTAGCAACAATATTTGGAAATTCCTATTTTTCGACGAATGCTCACTGACAGCAAGTGAGAAAAGACTTGGAAAGGTCCTAGTTGAGGTGGATATAAGTCAAGGCCTTCTGGGTGAATTAGAGATTTTTTGGTGAGGATGAAGGTTTTAAAAAAAAATAGACTATTGGAAAGTTCCTTTCTGGTGTCTAAGGTTTGTTGAAGCCTCAGATGTGTAGGTTGCTGGAATGGGTTCCTAGGCTCACAACAGAAGATGAAAACCCAACCAAAGGCTTCATATAATCCTACACAAGTGTTATCCTATCCTTGAGCTGTTTGGTGTGGTTAACACCCACGGATACTAAGGCCTCCACTGGCACTTGTGGTTCTTCGATCCTGAAAGGATCTGTTTTCCAATGAAGGAAAATTGAATGTGTAAGGAAGTGAAAGGAAAATTCATTCTAATTGTAAAGGAAATGGAAACTAAGTCTATACTAATCTAAGAAAGGTGGTCTGGTTTGTTCTCGTATTAACCTGAGATGAAATACTGACAAGTATTTGATCAGATTTAACAGAAATGTAAACAAGATTGATTACTTATCAATTCAATTTACAATCAACCAATGAAAGTTTGACTGACAGTAACTTGAAATTAACACATTCAAGGTTAACCTGTAATCAGTATGTCAAATGAAAAATTAACATATATAATCGAATTTACTGTGTAATCATTTGCAGAAATAGATAAAGATTTTAATAGGATAAACTCGTTTAACAATTTATCAGTACATGAATCATTAGCAGAGAGAAATCAAGGCTATAAATAAATGGATTTATTGATGAAAAAAGATTAACAATAACAGTGATCCATCTGAAATGGAAAAATCATCATTTTTCAAGGAAACTTAATCAAATAAACAGAAAGAGATATGAAAGAATAGGAATATTGTATTAGGTAAAGTTTGCAAAAAATTACAAAACCAAAAGTAAATAGAGTATCTCCAATCTCTTGTCCATATTTTTTCCTTACAGAAAATCATCCCCTAGTACATGTGAATTCCACCCTTTAAATTAATTATTACAAAGAGTAGATCCCCAACAAACTGGGATCGAAAAAATATAAATAAAACTAATAATCAAGAAAATCCTGCCATCTATTCCAAATCCCTAACAATTCCTCGATGTTGGGATAGTTAGCTGATTTGAACCCAAGTTGAGCATCACATTTATAATTATCCATTTCGTTTTTAGCTAACTTGTGCCAGATGCGGACGTAAATGTGGATATTTCCCTCAATAGCCAAAGGTTGTCTGATTAGCTAATCCACATCTCCAATGCTGATATGATCGAGTCCCTAAATCTTCTCTTTTTCTTTGTCTCGTCGACCTTCAACCTTCTCGATAATCAGTCTTTGCGGACAGGAATTCTCAATGATACCCACTGTGGGAAAACACAGTGTATCCATGATACCATCAACAACATACCACCTTCTTCCACACACGACATGTGATTTCTTGATGGAATCTTCAATAATCTCATTCAAATCAAGCCAAGCACGCAAAATAGTTCTGGCCTTTTTGAAGATTGAAAAATTAATGCTGTCGAGGAAGTGTTCACAAATATCATAGAACCTGGTTGCATAATTAGTATCCCACAATTCTGAATAGTAAATAGGCACCGAAGGGGCTAGTAAAGTCTAGTTCCATCCCAAATTGGGATATTGGAACTCAGTACATAATACTTCAATGACGAAGGTCGAAAAGAAGAAATTGGGTTTCTTCCGGGCAGTAGCCTTTTGATAATACTGGATAGTCATTTTAAGCTCCAAAAACAAGATAGAAGCCCGTGGGAAAGATTCACTAGTAGTCAGGACGTGATGAGCTATCAAAGCCCATTCTGATTTAAAAATAGAGCAATTGGGAAGACTATAAAGTCTACATAACATAGCTACTAGTAAAGAATTGGGTTCTCTAAACCAGGTGATAGGCTAAAGGTCATCTTTCCTCCGCGAGAACTTACTAGGTTCATTCATCCAAGATTTTAACATTCCATCAAAATTGAACCTGGTCTTGGAGGCTTGGGAAAATTCTGGGACGAGGGGTTGTCTAGCCAGTTTAAGGCCATAGGCTCTAATAAAGACCTCGGGATGGAAGGTAGCTAGCTGCGACCCTGCACTATCATTGAAGGAATGGTCTTTAGGGTTTGCGTGTTCCACGATCCATTTGATCGCGTCATTATAAGTAAGGATGGCAGGTCTGGCAGCTATAGCGTGGAGTCCAGAATCCTTAATTATTTGGTTGGCTCATTGGTCATTCTGTATGTCTGAGAGGTCTTCATTGTCAAAAATTGAGTACACCCTAGGCCATTCAATTTGATAAGTTTCAGTGATTCTGCCACTAGTGTCCGAGAAAATACCAAAGTTTGGGTCCTTAATTATCATGTACTTTTGAAGGCTTTTGCAGAAGGTAATTCAAGCCATTTTGAAATTGAAACACTCTGTTTAAATGCATAAGCAAGAAATAAAAACTAATTCAAACAAATATATAGTAAAATACTAAACGAAGAAATGAATAAGAAACCAACCCGAGATCGACCGGGACTATTTAAACGTTCTCTGGTAAAATTCACAGTGAAAAACCACACAGCACAGTAATTCAAAATAGTAAAAATGGAAAAGAAAATATAACAAACTTGCCTATATATAGATCTTTCGCGGGTCAAATTAAGACCGTAGGATTAAAATGAATGGACAGTTGGGATTAAAACTTGTGGGGTATGGGATCAAAATGCGAATTCAAAAATTTATTCATCATCCTACAACCCACATTTTTCAATTGCGGGATTACAAAATATTCAAATTTTATTTAACCCTTTCTGTAATCCGCATCCCTCAAATTGCGGGTTGTGCATTGCGAGAACACGCAATGAAAAATCATCAATCAAATTGCTTCCCACAATATGCAATCCCGTAATTTGTGGGATGCGGGTTGTAGGATGAACAACTACACTCATAAAAATACTTCCGCTTCCGCATCCCACGTTGCAGGTTGCGGGATGCGGTATGGAAAACTCGCAAATATTAAAATTCAAGATCCCGCAATCTGCATTGCGAGTTGTGGGATGCGGGATGGACATAATTTTTGGGAAAATATAGTCTTCTGCAAACCACCAAAAGCACACAAAACATGCATAAATATCATAAATCTAACTAAGTCAAATCATAGAAACCATGATAAAAGTTATGGGGACCCCAAAACTACTTAAGGATTTAATAAAATTTACCTTTGCATGAAAAATTGGGGCTCCCATGTCTTAGATAAAACATGGGATCTATTGTTCCTACAACAAATGGCAACTGGCTGAGATGATCCAATTATCTTTGTAAAACAAGAACTCTATCACATAGAAAAACATGTTAGTACATAAATAGTTCAACCTGAGACTACATAAAATGTTTATATAGAAATGTGACCAATAGACAGAATTATCAAAATGAATTGGAAATTCCCATCGATGATCAATTTAAATATGATGCAAATTTGATTAAGGAGGCACGGAGGATAATAGGATCGCTCACCCTCAGGTAAGCATAAGAACACAATTTAAGTTGGACCTGGAATCAAACCTAAGCATACTCTAGATCTCCTAACATAGGTCACCAAGATTTTTGTTTATTTTTATTTTTATTTATATATGTATTTAAAAGACTTTATTGACACAAGACCACTACCCCATTTGGCGATCAGTGCCACTCACAAACCTGATCTAGAAACTGAACAAGCTAACTCGATAAGGAGACCTCTTGTCTTCCAGCTGTAAAAATGAAAGAAACTATCATGGTCTGAGAACCATCTAATGATAATTTCAGTCCAAAATAAAATCTATGATCATGGCAGGGATGGCTTGTGATAAGACCCCCCTGTCCTTATGTACAATAGTTGTCTTACAGAAACAACAAGAATTTATTTGCATATGAATTGCAAGACACTACCATGGCTTAGTATCCACATAATGATAGTGTCACTCACCGATGCTTTGTAGATCATGAATGAACCGACCTATGATAGGATATTCCATCTTTCAATGAAACTGAAAGCCATCCCCCCAATTATATGGCGAATATGTCATTCCACCAAACATCTATGAACCTAATGGGATGGCTCATAGGAGACCCCCCATCTTGCAATCCATAATAAAATTATTTTTTCTGTGTGACTATGATAGAATCTAGAATAGATAAGGTCGACCAAGTTATAAAGGTACGCTGTAGTGCACTAATGAGACCTGAGACAAGAATAACCAATTACCTTCACGAACTCCATCATACGAATAAAGAATATGTAAATATATTGACCAGGATAAAAATGTATTAATTTGGAATCCTGCAACTATTGGTTTCCGTTCATAGATAAAACAAATCCTGACACAGGTTAGAAAAGGTTGAAACTGACAATGTATTAAGGTTCAAAGTGCCGCAATCTTGAGAGAAACTGATTATCTGTCATTACCAAATGTGTAGAGATAATTAAAAGCATAATAATATCAAGTAAACACTCAAAACAATGAAAACAGAGAAATAACACACCAAACATATGTACATGACTCATGAAAATGTTCAAATGAAATACTTTTTAAGCAGAGAAACATTCACTGGGTCAGTGTCAATGAATCCTTCCAGTGTCTGTAACCGAACAGTACTATGACCAATATTTTCTGTAACAATGAAAGGTCCTAGCCAAAGGAGTTGAAACTTGGTATACTCCTTATTGTCTTTGTTGTCTCCCAAAATAAAATAAATTTATTTTTGATAGTATGAAGAATTTAAATGATGCAATGAAGGATATGAAGATCACTAACAGTTTTGAAGACCCCTATTTTTTATTTAAATTTCACAAAGTTGTGGCTTCGGTGGCTTAGGCGAGGATTAGAACATCTCTTTAGCCACTAAAAAATGGAAGATAATTAGCAGGTGGAAGACCCCTTCGGTAGATAGGCGTATTGTTGTAACTTTTTACACCATCAAAGTGTTTTAAAACAGCAATCGAAAGTTTTAAAGACTACAAATCGACGAGATAAAGCTAAAGGTGTCTGCAGTGTCGGCGTCGAAACTTTAAAGGACTAATGATCGATGAGCTAGTTCCCTAGGGAGCCGCAACGTCGGGAAGCAAACTGACTACGGATTCTGATCGATGACAAGAAACATTTCGATAGCGCGATGATATATGAACACATAAACGATCGGAGGGGCTAAGGAATAACCGACGGCGAAATAGTTCACTGCAGAGCCACAACATCAGAAAGGATAAAGACTACAGATCGACGAGATAAAGCTGAAGAGTTTCCACAGTGTCGAAGTCGAAAGACACTAGTCGTCATCACAATAGTCCACTAGGGTGCCGAAATGGTGGGAAACCAACTGAATACGGGTTCCACCACAACATAAAATTTCGGCGATCGGAGGATCAAGGGACTAACGTTGTGGATTTTTAGTTCACTGCGGAGCCACCACGTCGGAAAGGATAAAGACTACAGATCGGCGAGATAAAGCTAAAGAGTTTCCATAGTGTCGGAGTCGAAAGACACTAGTCATTGGCACAATAGTCCACTAGGGTGCTGAAACAGCGGGAAACCAACTGAATACGGGTTCTGCCACAACATAAAATTTTGGCGATCGGAGGATCAAGGGACTAACGTTGCAGAGTTTTAGTTCACTGCGGTGCCGCAACTATGAAGGAAAGATAGACTACGGGTTCCACGATGTGATGAACATTTCTGCAATCAAGCAAGAATCATTCCGATAGCGCATAACAGAAAATCATCGCCGATTGGAATAACTAAAGACTACGTGGCAGAAATTGCAAACACTAATCGTCAGCACAATAGTCCACTAATGAGCCACAACAGCGGGAGGAAAATGGACTAAGGCTTTCGATTAATCAATAGATGAAATCTTCGACAGTGAGAAGGACTAAGAACAATGTAGCAGCAAAATAGTCCACTAAGGAGCCGCAACTACGGATAAGAGAATGATTAAAGGCTCCAATGGAAACTCCTACTCACCTCTGACAATGATGAAAGTAATTTGGGATTTGAAAACACTAAGGTATCGGTGAGATAGTCCACTAAGGGGCCGAAACAGTGGAAGAAAGATGGACAAGGCTTTCGATCAATTGACAGAAAATCATTCTGATAGCTCAACAATGAGAAATCATCGGCGATTGAGAAAGCTGAGAACTACAGATTGAGGAATATAGTGATTAAAATCACCGCAGCTGCGGAGAAGATAGTGGCTAAAAGAAGTAATAGTGGAGGATACAATGATTAAAATTTTTTATGGTGAGAGGTTTTGAGTTCCGATCACCGACGAAATCAGTTCGATACTTGAAAAATTTAAAAGCAGCTTCGAGTTAGCCCACTACGGCACCGCTACTGTGGAAGAAAGATAGACTACGGGGTCTGCAAGCAGATGAAACTTCGGCATCGAAGCCTGGAATCACTAGCCATCGGCAAGATAATGAAATGGGGAGCCGCAACGATCGAAGAAAAACATACTAAGGTTCCTGATAAATGAAAAATTTTACAACACTTCGATAAGCGCGACAATAAAGGATCATCAGTGATCGAAAGGCATGCAGACTACAGATCGACGAGTTTTCAACAAAACATCTTCACAGTGACGACGACATAGAAGACTAATGCCCCGATTTCATCGCCAATCAACTTTCGGCAGCAATACAATGAAATTTTGTTCGTTTCACCTCCGCAACTGCGGGGAACAAAGAGACTTGGGGCACCGATAGAACAGAGGAAAAATCCTCCAATCAGCGACCACGATGGTAAACGACGGAAAAATAGAGACTTGGAGTGCCGAATCTGCGGCGATAAGTTAAAGTATAATCCAACGGATTAAATGAGGAAAATCACTTCAGTAAATGTAGAGACACTGGTTGTTGGCGGTAATTTCACAGCAAACCAACAGTGGTGGTTATTAGCTATCACTTCAGTCATTAAAAGATCACCCAGTGAACTAGATCTTTGCATTAGATAAACAAACGGGTAGCAAGGGTTTGAAGCCCTAATCTGGATAAACTATTAATTTCAATTATTTTTTATGTAAACAGATCGGATTTTCAGGATCTGTAATTTTTGTAAGAGGCTATAAAGCCCATGATTTTTTTATTAATAAAGTTTCAACTCTAGGGATTTATAAGCCCATCCTATTAGCAAGCGTCTCATCTGGTTTATTCATAATACGAGCTCTTTTATTGTGATTTGTTCAGCCATCTTCTTTATCATTACTGTACTAATTAAGACTGAATGTGCATTTAGGTGATTTCAAGTTGATTAAAAGCAAATAGCTATCATCCTATTGGTAAGTTTATGCGATTTGATTGATAAGTACCATCCTTGTCAGGTTTTAGCCATTTGTATGCATGTGTTATGTGTGTAAGTCTACTAGCTTGGTGAGTTCTCCATTCATGCACCTTTTTGTCAAACTACTGAACAAGTTGTAACTAAAATCCTTGTGATTGAGTGAGCCTCATGCATGTCTTGAGAGTGGGAGGTTATATAGGTTATTCGGCTTGATCCATATCAAAAACCCAAAAAATAGTTTAAGTTACCAGGCATCCTCGAGTAACAACCTAGAGGAGTTCCATGGAGTGATAACACAGTGGCGCCATTGTCGAGGAGAGGAGATTGAAGCTCAGCTTCCCTAGGAGACAACATAGATCCATGCTTTGATGATAGACAAGGCTTGGACATTATTACGGTTGTAATCATCTATATGGTGACTCCATTGATAAAAGGTGGCTTGAAGAAGACCAAGTACCAGAGAAAACCCAAAGGGGCCACCAGCATCACCAGTTTAAGATCCAGAAGAAATATTGAGGAAAGATAGGGATTTACTAAGACAGACCAGTAGTGCTGCACAGAACACTACATTAGGTATTTCAAGAAATCTTTCTGCTGAAACTCTTAATTCCCAGAAATTTTTATATCAGAAAAATCTAGGGTTTGGGCATCTTCAAGTGTAACACCCCATTTTTGACCCCGTTGCATTAGATGTATATGATGTATATATTGTAAATGATCATGGTGTGGAGCTAAAGGCCAAGGCCCCACCATTGATTGGTTATGCCATGTTTTAGATTTAAATTGTCACCGATGGAATATTGGAGCATGTGGCATACATATTAAGTTTGTCATCATGTAAATATGCATCTTTAATTAAAATGAACCCAACCAGCTATGGTCACGACAATTAAATTGAGAAGGGGCATGATTTTCACAAGGATAAGGGTGGGGGAAAAGTCAAACCTTGGCCATGAGGGAAAAACACATGTGTCACCACCTTGCCTTACCCAACCACCTCCATTAAAAGCTCTGCTGAGTAGTTGAGGCAATTATTGTTTGGGAGTGGGTGTGGCAGGACTGTTAGTCCTTTCCCACACGCACATTTCACCCGCGGTTGACTTCATGATGGAAAAAAGAAACCACTGCCATCACTCCCGCAGATAGGACTGCACTCTCTCAACGCCGGTGTGGAAACACTCACGCACTCTCCAGTACACAGGCCTCACGATTGTCTGCCCATTATTCTCACGCATAGGATCTTCCTGGTTTTTACCCATGCCATTTTTCCTCTACAGATTTGTGAATGGTGTGGTTGTATACGTTCCTCACAGGTTGACTTGTGGGCTCTATGTTGTTGTTACTCATGCAGCAAGCTGGGAGCTGTTTGTTCACTGTCACCCACGATTTTCTTGTAGAAAGTCATTTCACGCTCAGGGACTGTGTTGCGGTCTGTGTAATTCTTTTCCGCTTGCTTCGTTGTCCAGGATAGACTGTTGTCTTTCCTCATGTTGTGATTGCATTTCCTGTTGCATTTGGGACTATTGTAATTCACTGGGGAGTCGTTTTGGCCACGATAGGGCCAAGAACGACTCAGGAATCGTTTTCCCTATTAAGCTGTAACAGCTGATTGATTTCCTATGTGCAATGGTTGGTCTTCAGACTTTGTTGGGAGCAGGGATGGGGCTTGGTTTGCTTGATAAACCTAGTGGCTGGAAACCACACAGAAAGAGCTAGAGGGATGGATTTCTTCTCCACAACCCCTGAATAGCACTTGAAGGGAATGCAGGGCCTGAGGGACTGTGTAGCAGAGAAGGGACTGATTCCTTGTGTTGGGTGTGTGTGGGTGTCTTAGAATCCAGGATAGTTCTGGTGTAGGTGTTCTTAGCTCTGTAATGGGCTCACTAGCTTATCATTTATCTTTTCCCAACTCTTGGATGGCCTGATAAACCCAACTATTTTTGCTTGGCTGTGTATTGTGTATCCTTGGCTATGTGTAAGCCTACTTGTTCCCTTATTCCTTGGAGAATCATGCCCAGCTCGTGGGTGGCAGCACTGTTGAGAGATTAAGGAGCACGTTGGCCTATGGTTGGGTGGAACGTTGCAGCGACGTAGCTGGTTGTGAAAGGAGTTCTTCATAAGATAAGTAATCTTGCCTATTTTACTTCTGTAACCATATTTTTTGTTAATGAATGTGATGATCATGTTGAATGAATGCTTGTATAAATGTCTGTTGCTTCCGCTGTGTATGAGAAATAGTTGCATCTATGTATGTTCTACTTCAATGCACTCTGTTTTGGCATTTTTAAGAATTCACGTGTTCATGGGGCTGGTAGCCCGGATGGTTAACGCCATGGCAGCGTCCTCTTCGCCGGTCGGAGGGTTGGGGACATGACATCAAGCATTGTTGCTTGTGAATATCCAATCCCTGGTGACTCCACTAATATAATTATACCACCGCCTTCTCGGAAAGTATTTTCATCGGTGCTGTCTTCCACAACCCTGTCCATACCCATTTCCAATATGGCTTCCCCTCAAATGACCAAGATGGAAAGGATCCTAGTAGCTAGGTATGCACCCCTTGTTTTTCCAAATCCTCTCGCAGCCATGCCTACCGAGGATTACCTCAAGTATATGCCTAAGTTTACAGGGGAAGGGGATTTCACTACTGAAGAAAATCTAGAGGATTTTTATAGTTATGCTAAAAATATAAATATAGAACAAGAAGATGTATGGACCAAAGTTTTTGTGTAAAGCCTAGATGGCCAGGCTAGAAAGTGGTTTAAGGAACTTCTTGCTAGTTCAGTGGCAGGCATAGAGGCCCTAGATGACATTTTCCTAAAACATTAGGGAGAAAAGAGAGACCATCTCTACTATATCACATAATTTAGCAACATGAGAAGAGAAAATGGTGAGTTTGTCTCCAATTTTACCAAAATATTCAACAACATGTACAGCAAGATCCTCATTGATATTAAGCCCACTGGTGCCTCAGCTATGATAACTTATGCAAATGCCTTTGACTCTGAATTCTGCCTACTTCTTAGAGAAAGGAGGTCTTCCTCCTTATCACTCATGCAGGATGCTGCCCTAGAGGTAGAGTCAAACATTCTGGCATCTCGGAAGGTAAAAGGGAAGGTAGACAAGAGAAAGAATCCAGCAGACTATGGTGGGTCTTCTGCATCAAAGAACAAGATTGAAAAAATGACCAAACTCTTGGATAACATGACTGCTGAAATGTCAAAACTAAAGGACCAAGCACATATGCCAGTGAGGGGTAAGGGGCCAAGTGACTTTGCTCCTTGAAACCCAAATTGTGTTCCTTATAGAAGAGGAAACCCCCTTGTTCAGATTCTCAGAAGGGAGAGAAATCAAGGGGAAGACCAAAGGATAAGAGCTCCATTTCAGAACGATGTATTAGAAGAAGAGCCATAATTCATTGAAGATGAAGGAGAAGCTAAAGACAATATCCACTGCATGGAGGATGAGGTGGACTATTCTTTTCTGACCCAGGAAGAATATGAAGAATCCCTAATTGATGAGCAGATCGTTGAAGAGGTTGTCTATCAAGATGAGAGTCAGGAAGGTTACCAACTGAGGTCTAGGTTGGTTGTTCCCCTCAATAAAAATGTTGTACCTATCAAGCAGTCTGCTGCACCTGCTAGAAAGGTTGTTGTTTTACCAAAGAAAGTGGTTGTTTCATCCAAAGAATTGCATAAAATAGCACCTCCAGCCACACCTAATCAAGTCCAACTCAAACCTACAACTCATGAGGTAAGGTTTCCAGAAAAGCTCCATTATTCTTTCAACCTTGAGTCTAAAATTAAAAAATTGAAAATCCCTTTCCCTTTAATCGAGTTGATGAAGAATGATGCATTTAAAACCTCTATTCTGAATTCCCTTCAGCCCAAGGTGCACGTTGACATTGACTTTGTAAACCTGCAAGATGACAAGCCTGTTGTAACCTTGGGCCCCGTGATTGAAGACCTAAAGGACTCCTTCCCACCATTCTATATATCCTTGAACATCCATGATAAAATCCTCCATAACCATCTGCTAGATTCAGGAGCCTCTCACAACCTAATTCCTAAGGCTGTGATGGATGAAATCGGCCTCAGCATTACCAAGCCCTTCCATGATTTATTCTCTTTTGACTCCAGGAAAGTAAAATGCTTGGGCCTCATCAAAGATCTTGCTATAGAATTAACCCAGCTGCCTTCGAAAAGCGTAATGATGGACATCGTAGTGGCCGATATTCCCCCAAAATTCGGCCTCTTGCTGTCCCGGTCGTGAAGCAAAAGATTAGGTGGCACCCTCTAGATGGATCTCACATATGCTACCATTCCCATGTTTGGAGGGGAAACTAAGTGGCTATACAGAGAAAATCAGCTAACATATATTATAAGCAAAGAGAGTCGCTTAGTGAATCACCCAATTTACGTCGTGGACACCGATTTCGGATCCTGTATTTTGCAAATTGATGATAATCAACAGACGTCGGTTCAGCTCACTGAGCCCACCCATCCACGGCCAGAAGAAATCACAATAGCAATCTGGACCATGTACTTCGATGGAGCTAGCGCCCAAAACTCAGCTGGCACGGGTATAGTCTTGATCTCCCCATCAAAGGAGAACATTCACATGTCTTACAAGCTCGATTTCAAAACCACCAACAACATAGCAGAGTACGAAGCCTTGCTGTTGGGAGTTAAAGTGACCAAAGAGATGGGGATCATGTGCGTGAATATTTTTGGGGATGCAGAACTCATCATATAGCAGGTAAACAACACTTTTCAAACAAAAAATATCAGATTGAAGACCTATAGGGATGAGGTATGAAAACTCAGAGACCCATTTATGTTTTTTGAACTGTCATATATTCCTCGGGATTTGAATCACTTGAATGATTCCCTGGCCGTCTCCGCAAGTATTTTTGTTCCTCCCTTGCCCCCTAAGGTCAGCTATGATATTGTTCAGGTTAAGTACAAACCCTCTCTGTCAGACAATGTAAAATTTTGGAGGGTGTTTGAAAATTATGGGGACCTTAGTAAATTCGTTTAGTTAGTGGATGAATTCTCTGACATACACATAGACTAGGAAAACCTTAACCTAGAGGAATCCAAGCAGCTCAAGTTAAAAGATAAAGTGACTGAGCACAATATTGTCCAATTGCCTAGCAACTAAATACCCTGAGGTCTAGTACTGTTAGGAGAACTGTTTGATCACAATGATGTCCCTTTCAAACTGGCCAAAAGGGAGCTAGATCCCGTTGTCCAAGAGCTGAACATAGGCAGCCAAATCCATCCAAAACTGATAAATCTATCCAATGGGATGACTACTAAACAGAAGTATGAATATTTCATCTTGATAAAAGAGTTTGCTGATGTCTTTGCATGGGAGTATAGTGACCTAAAAACATATGACACCAACATCATCCACCACAGGATTCCTTTGGAGAAAGACACCATTCCTTTCAAACAGAAGCTGAGACCCATCAGCCCCCTTCTATTACCAGTGATTGAGAAAGAGATCCACAAGCTCCTCAAAGCCAAGATCATAATCTCTATCAGAAATTCCAAGTGGATTGCAAATCTAGTAGTGGTGAGAAAGAAAAAAGGAGAAATCAGTTTGTGTGTGGATTTTAGAAACTGTTGGGCCAAATTAATGTTGTTTTAATTCCGTTGTAGTATTTTCCCAACCATTTAATTTGTCAATCCGAGGTTCGTAGACTTACGAAGCACCTACAAAGTATATGCAAGACTGAAGTGAAATTAAGCTAATCTAACCCCCCGTGAAACTAAGACTAATCTAATCTAACCCCCCTTAAATTGAAACAAGCAATTGCTAATCTAATGTTGGAAGATGAAACACACGGCTGAAAGTAAATTGCATAAAAAAAAGACAACATATGAAGAGCAACAAGACAACACATGTGAGCTCACATTAACCATAAAGCAATCTTAAATTACATCACAAGAATCAATCATAAATTATGAAAGCATCAAACCAAGAATATGAACAAAAGCTAAGAATTCCCTTGTCCATATTACAAATTCAAGACTAAATTCTACAATCTACTATTCTATAAGATAATCTAAGATCTAAAATATTCTAAGATAATATCCCCTTTTAATAATTATTATGAAATGAAGAGAGAGCACTCTCTTTTATACATGAAGGAAATAACCATCTCATAATGAGAAATCCACTATTCACTCAACCACTCAACTACTTTCCTATTATTACAAGATATGATCCCTTCAAATCCTCCACATATCTTTCACAAATTCTCCACATGTCTCTCAACCAAATCTCCATGATCTTCTCCTTAGAATATTCATTGCATAACTATCTCCTTGAAATGATGGAGGAGATATACGTGAATTCTTTTCTTTGAATTAATCCTTCACATATTCCTACACATTACAAAGCTCATCCATACTTTGAGATATTAGTGAAAAACATGTTAATTTTCTAATATTTAATCATAAATTCATTTATAATACTAAAAATAAATAAAGTGGAAATAATAAGGTGAAACCCACATATATGTATGGAAATGGTATGATAAAAGGTTAATGGGACAATGAAATGTGAGGAATAGAGGAAGATAAAGTGGATGAAAAATGGAAATTTCTGCGTCCCAACATACTCCCCAACTGAACTTGTTGCATGTCCTCATGCAACCATGTATGGCTCTTCTCAATAACTTTTGACATCTACACTTTGGCTTTGATTGATGACGTCTTTTTAACAATGAATATTTCTAGAGTGTGAAATACATGAGTAACAACTGGCATTTCCTTATGGTCGGTTCTTGTGTGACAACCATGAATATAAAGAATGTTGGTTTTTGTGTTAACAACATTCATTTTATGATGTGAAATGCATGAGTAACAGCTGACATTTTCCTTATGGTTGGTTCTTGTGTGACAACCATGAATGTAAAGAATGTTGGTTCTTGTGTTAACAACATTTATTTCGTCATCTGTTTTCTAGTTGCATAATAATTTAACCAGACACTCACTAAAAATGATAAGCTATTAATGTGTATAGAAAGCATCATTGTGCATAATAAAACCTTTTCTTTATGAATCATGCCAATATGTATATCAATGTGTATGAAGCAAAGTGCAATAGAGGATTTGTCAGAAAAGAAATGCTCGTGAATGGTAAATGAGATGAAAAATGGACGATGGTGGTGAAAAGAATGGAATGATAGTAGTGAGTATGTATTGAATATAGTTCCCCCTCCCCAACTGTTGTGGTTGCATGTCCTCATGCAACCTAGCATGGGCTGTGAAAGAAATGGATCATGGTGAGGGAATTTTCCAAATTATTCATTTCTAGCATGAAAGGAATTGCATGATTAAAGTTTAGAAAACAACATACCCCCACTTACCCAAAAAGTAGATGAACGATGCAATAGGAATGTAGTTGATGCCGCTGGATCATGGAATGTGTCACTGCTACAGCAGTTGTAACTGTTATATCATGGGCAGTAAAGGAATTAGAACTGTTGCTTCTAAATCATGGAGAATATGTAACTGTAAATGCTACTGCGGCTGTAACTGCTGGAACTGCTGTAATGTGAAGTGGAGGAATCTGAACTGCTACTGATAAATAATGGAAAATGTGGAAGGCATAAAGTGGAATTGTGGTATACTAATAGATCTGAAGTCATGTCTCTGCAACTACTGATGGAGTCATGAAAAAGAATGTATAGTCTTCACTCGCTACAAAACCCAGTGGTAAAATTCTAGTCATGCGAATAAATGTGTCGAGGTCGAGCATGAAGAGAAATCATTGGATTACCGACCATTGATGAATGCCGTTAACCAATGCGAGGCAACTCACCAGTGATGTCAATGAGTGCCAAGGTACCCAAATACATCTTGCGAAGTGTGAATAGATGTGCTGATGTCGAGCCACTTGCAAGATTTGACGATCAAGGGACATTGATGAATTCCCATGATTGTCAGCAAGAGAACTTGCCATTAAGGCATGCAAGCCTCCAGGTACTCAATAATGAACTCTAGTCTATATCCTAGATAAGGTGTTGAGGTCGATGGGAAAAGACTTGTTGAAAGGTGGGCCTTAAGGAATCCCACATCAGTCATCGCGAGTTGGTATAAAAATATTGGTAGGATTATCAGTGAAAAGATCTCAGAGTCAAACAATGGATATGGCAAGGCTATGTAGTCATGGAAAGGGAGCTGGTTTTATTCAGAAGAAAAATTGGAATGGAAAAATGAACTGAAAAAGATAAAGGGATGTATGCAACTCAAAAATATAGGCATGTGTGAAGTCATGACAGATAAAGTGATGGAAAGTGGACTTCAAGACATGGATGATGAAGGTGCTCTTAAGGAAAAATATGGATAAACAATCATGACGCAAGTTTATGGATGGTTTCTATGTAACAACCAATGTTATGATTTTTATGAGCAAACATCATGAGTAACAGCTCCTTCAGGTTGTCTATCAAAGCATGTTTCTCAAAAAATTTGTGTTTCTTTGAAAAATCACTTCAGTAGCAAAATGCGACTATCTCTGAAACCTAGAAAAAAAACTTTAGTACAAAATTCTACATGAAAACTTATTAGTGAATATGTATTGAATATATTTCTCCCTCCCCAACTGATCTGGTTTCATATCCTCATACAACCTAGCATAAAAATTGTGAGAAGTTTGTAAAAGAAAACATATCATGTAGAAAGAAGTATATAAGCTGGAAATAAAATTACCTGTTTCCTGTGTTGGTTTCATCTGTGATTATTTTCAAAGTGACTTTAATAAAAAAAATTTGCAAGCAAGTAACTACCATTTTAATGCATCTCCACACCAAAAATTAGACAAACCCACATCACGGATTTCGAGAAAAATGCAAATTAGCTGCAGGTGATTATGGTCATTTTATCAAAACTCGTACATTGGAATGGAATGAAAATTTGCAAACTTTTTCATCTTGTTATTATACACTTCCTGTCCAAAAATCATGAGAATCCAACTTACCAATTGAAATATATGCCCATTTCAATTTCTGCACTTTTGTAGATGAACATGAATAAAAATGTGTTGCAGCTGAACTTCCTGAACCAATATTTCACAAAATACAAAGTGGGTTGGGCTTAAATTTTTCAATTAAGTAAATACCATTATAATTCATCTCCACAACAAAAATTAGACAAACCCACATCACGTATTTCGAGAAAAATGTAAATTGGCTGTAGGTGATGATGGTCATTTTCTTGAAAACTGTACACTGGACTAAGCTAAAACTTGGCAGGGTTGTTCTTCATGATGTTATGCATTCTTTGTCCAAATTTAAGGAAAAAATAGCACATTTTTTTCAAGATATCCTTAAATCAAATTCTGCACTTTTGCCAACGGCGCCAAAATGTTGGGCCAGCGTAGACTACCTGACAGTGTTTTGGTAATAACTTCTTTGTTTCATGCCCGATTTGAATGATTTCAAATCCAAAAGAAAGTGGATTCATAGGGATACTTCCAATAGAAACAGGTTTTAAAATTTTTATGGTATGGTATATCATATAATCTGAATAACAGCCTGCATCCTAATGTTGTTTGTGAGTTTCAGCCTAGACCAATGGTCACTATTTTGAGTACAACGTTTTCTTTAAAAGATGGATTGATGTGATTCAAATTGGAGATGAAAATAGATTCATCTAGGTATCTCCAATAGAAACAGGTTTTGAATACAAGAAGAATTGATGGGTCAAATATGCCAATGAACAGCTGAGAAAGCAGATTTTTTAGAGTGCATATTTAGGATAGGTAGCCAGTATTTTGGGCATATCTCCTTCATACGATATTGAAATAAAATGATTCAAAATGTGTTTTAAACTAGATTTATAGGAGAGTATTCAGTAGAAATAGGTTTTTAAAATTCATCCATTAGGTCTCCCAAAATGTGACTGTCCCAACTATGTTCTTGAGCTGCCTACTCCACCCCCAGTCAGTATTTTGACCATATTTTTTCCTTTTAGAACCAAATTGAAAAATTCAAATTGGATTGGAAACTAGACTTAAAGGGATACTTTGGATAGAAACAGATATTAAAAATAAGCCCTTATGGTCCCTAAAAATAGGACTATCCCGACTGTGTTTTTGCGAATTTTAACAAGCCAAATGTCAAAAAAAAAAATGCAATAGTTGTTCAGATTAAAAATGAAATTGCAGACTATTTTTATTTAACAATTGAAAAATGTTTTAGAAAATGGAGATAATGAATTGAAAAATAAAGATGAAATCAATTAAGCATGTTGCAAAACATTAATTATTCATTCCTGAAATTTTTTAGAAAACATCCTACTTTCTGATCCTCGCGATTGCACGAAGCGTGGAGGAGAGCATACTTATTCTAGGTGAAAGCAAAGACTAGAAATAAAATCCTACCTACTCTATGCTAATTGAGAATTAGAAAACAGTTACGTGTAATCAAATAGCCAGGGTAGCCATACACGTAACAGTAATAGGAATATATTATCTTTCAATCCCATGAATGAACAATGGCAATATACAAAGATGAACGAATTTAATTGTTGTGGCTGTGATCTAACTAAATAAAAAAAAAACTAAATTGTTCTAACCTCATTCTCGCTTGAAACCATCGTTTGATAGGGCTTTCGTAGGCATAGTTTTCACTCCTTAGATCATGCTGCAACTCCTCATGGTCCTCTTCGATCTCTTGTTTGTCTTCATCGATCTCCTGTTCAAATACTTGTTCTCCTTCACATGCACAAGAGTTTTCGGATGACGATTCCTCGTTTGATTCTAGAGGAGTAGTTAAATCTCTTATTGCTGCCAATACCTTCTCTTCTTAGGAAGAGGAAAGTCCAGCTTTTTCCAACATGAGTGAGTAGTTCCAGACTTATACTCATTGTTAAACCATGTTGAAAAAGGGATTCTTACAGCACCCAAAACTAAAATTTGAAAATCTTAAATAAAAACAAACCATTTAAAAAAAACACTCTAAAAAATAAATAACTCTTCACAGTTGCGGAAATTAAACACTCTTGCAAAAATTGAAATTTACACTACCACACTTGCATGTATTCAAATTTACACTACCACACTTGCAGGAATTGAAATCTACACTTGCAGGAATTGAAATCTACACTACCACACTTGCAAGAATTGAAATCTACACCTCAAATATCCATCGTGCTTCCTCGGCAACGATGCCAAAATGTTGGGCCAAATTAATGTCGTTTTAATTCCATTGTAGTATTTTCTCAGCCATTTAATTTGTCAATCCGAGGTTCATAGACTTATGAAGCACCTGCAAAGTATATGCAAGAATGAAGTGAAATTAAGCTAATCTAACCCCCCGTGAAACTAAGACTAATCTAATCTAACCCCCCTTAAATTGAAACAAGCAATTGATAATCTAATGTTGGAAGATGAAACACACGGCTGAAAGTAAATTGCATAAAAAAAAGACAACATATGAAGAGCAACAAGACAACACATGTGAGCTCAGATTAACCATAAAGCAATCTTAAATTACATCACAAGAATCAATCATAAATTATGAAAGCATCAAACCAAGAATATGAACAAAAGCTAAGAATTCCCTTCTCCATATTACAAAGTCAAGACTAACTTCTACAATCTACTATTCTCTAAGATAATCTAAGATCTAAAATATTCTAAGATAATATCCCCTTTTAATAATTATTATGAAATGAAGAGAGAGCACTCTCTTTTATACATGAAGGAAATAACCATCTCATAATGAGAGATCCACTATTCACTCAACTACTTTCCTATTATTACAAGATATGATCCCTTCAAGTCCTCCACATATCTTTCACAAATTCTCCACATGTCTCTCAACCAAATCTCCATGATCTTCTCCTTAGAATATTCATTGCATAACTATCTCCTTGAAATGATGGAAGAGATATACGTGAATTCTTTTCTTTGAATTAATCCTTCACATATTCCTACGCATTACAAAGCTCATCCATACTTTAAGATATTAGTGAAAACATGTTAATTTTCTAATATTTAATCATAAATTCACTTATAATACTAAAACTAAATAAAGTGGAAATAATAAGGTGAAACCCACATATATGTATGGAAATGGTATGATAAAAGGTTAATGGGACGATGAAATGTGAGGAATAGAAGAAGATAAAGTGGATGAAAAATGGACATTTCTGCGTCCCAACAGAAACCTGAACAAGTGTTCCAAAAAAGACAACTATCCACTGCCCAAGATGGAACATCTACTGCAGAGAATCTTAGGGTCCATGGTCATGTATTTCCTTGATGGTTTCTCTGGATACAACCAAGTTGTTGTTCACCCAGATGACCAAGAGAAGACTGCCTTTACCACTCCCTGGGGCACCTTCATGTATGCTAAAATGCCATTTGGGCTAATGAATGCTGGGGCTACTTTTCAGAGAGCTATGGATCTAGATTTTGTAGGAATAAAAGATAAATATGTGCTGAGATATTTGGATGACTTAACAGTTTACTCTCATAGCCATCATGATCACTTGCAGCATTTAAGAAAGGTATTTCTGAAGTGCAGAAAGTATGGAATATCACTAAACCCCAAGAAGTCCCAGTTTTCACTCAATGAAGGAAAGCTCCTAGGCCACATAGTCTCAGCTAAATGTGTAAAGATCGATCTGGTAAGAGTGGAGGCAATTCAGCAACTGTCACTACCAAGGTCGAAAAGAGACATTCAGTCCTTTTTAGGCAAGATAAACTTTGTCAGAAGGTTTATTCCGAATTTCTCCGAGTTGGTAAAACACATAACAGCCATGTTAAAAAAGGATGCAGAAATCAAGTGGACCAACAAGACAAGAAATTATTTTGAAGATATTAAGAAAGCCATCATCGAGGCCCCAACCCTAATTAGTCTCGACTACACCAAGGGTTTTTACATTTTCTCTTTTGCATCTTATGACACAGTGGCAACTGTACTATTACAAAAGAATGATGAAGGTCTTGACCATGCAATTGATTTCTTCATTATAACCCTGAGAGATGCTAAGCTGAATTATGAACCAATTGAGAAGCAGGATTATGCTCTCATAAAATCTTTGAAGAACTTCAGAATTTGCATTCTCTAAGAAAAGGTCATTGCATATGTACCTTCAGCTGTAGTGAAGGATGTTTTGACTCAGCCTAACATTGATGGGAAGAAAGCTAATTGGATTGCCAAACTCATTGATTTTCATGTAGAGGTGAAACCCACCAAGCTGGTAAAGGGATTATGCCTAGACAAACTCATGGCCAAAGAAAACTGTGAGCTGATGGGAATAAATTTCACATGTATCGGATCAGCAAAGGTGCAGACTATGGTAGCAGCTCAAACAGAAGTAAAGAAAGATTAGAATGACAGTCCACTAGTAGCTGAGAACATATCTTCCTGTGAGTGCTACTCAGGTATCATTAATTTTTTGCTTAAATTAGAAGTTTAACCCTGTCTCACTTCTAACCAAGCATGAGCTCTTAAGTTGAAATCTATTAAGTTTTGCATAATTGACAATTTGTTGTATTGGAAGGATCATTCTGGAATTTTGTTAAGATGTCTAGATAAAGAGGAAGTAGAGCAGGTTATGCATCACTTTCATTCCAATACATGTGGAGGCCACCACTACTGGAAAACCACACCCCAAAAGATCTTAAAAGCAGGATACTATTGGCCAGCCCTCTTTGCTGATGTATGCACTTTTGTGAGGGCCTATGACCAATGTCAAAGATTTGTAGGAAAGCAATAGCTCAAATCCTTTCCCCTTAGGCCTGTTACAATGAATGGGCCTTTCCAGCAATGGGGTCTAGATTTCATAGGTGAAATAAATCCATCTTCCAGTGGACAGCATAAATGGATCTTAGTAGCCACTGACTACTTTACCAAATGGATAGAATCAATACCCACCAGAAATGCCACTCACCAAGTCATCATGAGATTTTTATATGAGAACATCTTCAGCAGATTTGGTTGCCCAATAAGATCAGTGACTCATAATGAACAAGATTTTAAGGCTGGAGCATTAGTTAAAATGTGTGAATCAATGGGTATTCAACTGGTGCACTCCACATCCTATTACCCACAAGGCAATGGCCTGGCTGAGTCATCCAACAAAAGCTTAGTCAGAATCATCAGGAAACTGCTAGAGACAAATCAGAAAAGCTGGGATTCAAAGCTTAAGTTTGCTTTATGGGCTAATAGGGTGACATACAAAAGATCCATAGGGACTTCTCCATTCAAACTAGTTTATGGCACTGAGGCCATCTTTCCTATCTAGCTCACCCTTCCAGTGGAAAAATTATTTCAGGAAGAGGAATATGAATCAAATGATTTGATGAGAAGGATGATGGATTTGGTGGAGTTACAGCAGATCAGGGAGCAAGTTGTAAAAAAATCAGAGGCTTATTAGCATAGGATAAATGGCATATTTGACAAAAGAGCAAAGGTAGACAACTTCCAAGTCGGAGATTGGGTCCTCAAGTGGGATGCTGTCAAACAAGACAAGGGGAACATGGAAAATTTGACTCTTTGTGGATTGGCCCTTTTGTTATAGACCAGGTATATGAGAATAACACCTTCAAATTGCAGAATCTGGAAGGTGAAGAGGTATTCGATGGCCTAGTAAATGGGCGGTTCCTGAAACTCTATTTTATTTGAGGCTTTGAGGTCTTATGATTGTAAATTAGTATATTGTAGGTTGTTTTTGCTTTCAGAATAAGACTCCATGCCCAATGGAACAATAAAGAATAGTGTTAAGTTACTTAGTTGCTTTTAGGGAAAGGAATTTTGATCTGGTATTCTTGGGACCTCATAGAAAGGTTCCCATCCCCAAGTAGGAGCTAGATGTTATCTCCCAAAATAAAATAAATTTATTTTTGATAGTGTGAAGAATTTGAATGATGCAATGAAGGATATGAAGATCACTAACAGTTTTGAAGACCTCTATTTTTTATGCAAATTTCATAAAGTTGTGGCTTCGGTGGCTTGGGTGAGGATCAGAACATGTCATTAGCCACCGAAAGATGAAAGATAATTAGCAGGTGGAAGACACCTTCGGCAGATAGGTATATTGCTGTAACTTTTTACACCATCGGAGCATTTTAAAACAACAATTAGAAGTTTTAAAGAATACAGATCGACGAGATAAAACTAAAGGTTTCCGCAATGTCGGCGTCGAAACTTTAAAGGACTAACGATCAGTGAGCTAGTTCCCTAGGGAGCCACAACGATGGGAAGCAAACTGACTACGGCTTTTGATCAATGATAAGAAACATTTCGATAGCACGATGATAGATGAACACATTGGCGATCGGAGGGGCTAAAGAATAACCAGCGGTGAAATAGTTCACTGTGGAGTCGGAATGTCAGAAAGGCTAAAGACTACATATCAACGAGATAAAGCTGAAGAGTTTCCACAGTGTCAGAGTCAGAAGACACTAGTCGTCGACACAATAGTCCACTAGGGTGCTAAAACGGTGGGAAACCAACTAAATACGGGTTTTGCCACAACATAAAATTTTGGCGATCGGAGGATCAAGGGACTAACATTGCATAGTTTTAGTTCACTACGGCACCGTGCAATTGCAGAGGAAAGATAGACTACGGGTTCCGTGATGTGATGAAAATTTTGGTGATCGGACAAGAATCATTCAGATAGTGCATAACAGAAAATCATTACCGATTGGAATAACTAAAGACTATGCAACAGAAATTGCAAACACTAATCGTCGGCACAATAGTCCACAAATGAGCCGCAGCGGCGGGAGAAAAATGGACTAAGGCTTCTGATCAATCAATAGATGAACTCTTTGGTGGTCGGAAGGATTAAGAACAACGTAGCGGCAAAATAGTCCACTAAGGAGCCGCAACTGCGGATAAGAGAATGATTAAAGGCTCCGATGGAAACTCCTACTCACCTCCGACAGCAATGAAAGTAGTTCAGGATTTGAAAACACTAAGGTATCGACGAGATAGTCTGCTAAGGGGCCAAAACAGTGGAAGAAAGATGGACAAGGCTTCCAATCAATTGAAAAAAGGCATTTCGATAGTGCAACAATGAGAAATCTCTGGCGATCGGGAAAGTTGAGAACTACAGATCAAGGAATATAGTGATTAAAATCGCCGCAACTGCGAAGAAGATAGTGGCTAAAAGTAGTAACTGTGGAGGATACAATGATTAAAAGTTTCGATGGTGAGAGGTTTTGAGTCCTGATCACCGACGAAATCAGTTCAGGAATTGAAAAATTTAAAAGCAGCGGCGAGTTAGTCCACTACGACGCTGCACAGCGAAAGAAAGATAGACTACAGGGTCCACAAGAAGATGAAACTTCGGCGTTGGAGCCTGGAATCACTAGCCATCGGCAAGATAATGAAATGGGGAGCCACAACAGCAGAAGAAAAATAGACTAAGGTTCCTAATAAATGAAAAATTTTACAACACTCTGATAAGCATGACAATAAAGGATCATCAACAATCAGAAGGCATGCAGACTATGGATCGACAAGTTTTCAACGAAACATCTCCACAGTGACGGCGACATAGAAGACTAATTCCTTGATTTCGTCGCCAATCAACTTATGGTAGCAATGCAATGAAATTTAGTTCATTTCACCTCTGCAACTGCGGCAACAAAGAGACTTGGGGCACCGATAAAACAGAGGAAAAAGCCTCCGATCAGCGACCACGGTGGTAAACGGCAGAAAAATAGAGACTTGGAGCACCAAATCTGTGGTGACAAGATAAAGAAAAATATAGTGGATTAAATGAGGAAAATCATTTCAATAAACGCAGAGACACTGGCTGTTGGTGGTAATTTCACAACAAACCAGCAGTGGTGGTTATCAGCTATCACTTCAGTCATTAAAAGATCGCCCAGTGAACTAGATCTTTGAATTAGATAAACAAACAGTTAGCAAGGGTTTGAAGCCCTAATCTGGAAAAACTATTACTTTCAACTATTTTTTATGTAAACAAATCATATTTTCAGGATTTGTAATTTTTGTAAGAGGCTATAAAGCCCATGATTTTTTTATTAATAAAGGTTCGACTCTGGGGATTTATAATCCCATCCTATTAGCAAGCGTCTCATCTGGTTTATTCATAATACGAGCTCTTTTGTTGTGATTTGTTCAGCCATCTTCTTTATCATTATTGTACTTAAGCCTGAATGTGCATTTAGGTGATTTCAAGTTGATTAAAAGCCAATAGTTGTCATCCTATTGGTAATTTTATGTGATTTGATTGATAAGTACCATACTTGTCAGGTTTTAGCCATTTGTATGCATGTGTTATGCGTGTAAGTCTGCTAGCTTGGTGAGTTCTCCATTTCTGCACCTTTTTGTCAAACTACTGAACAAGTTGTAACTAAAAGCCTTGTGATTGAGTGAGCGTCATGCATGTCTTGAGAGTGGGAGGTTATATAGGTTATCCGTCTTGATCCATATCAAAACCCAAAAAATAGTTTAAGTTACCAGGCATCCTTGAGTAACAACCTAGAGGAGTTTCTTGGAGTGATAACAGTCTTTATGATACTTATCCCACCTCAATACCAAATCTCCTACTGAAAAATCCCTGTCAGAAGAAGATTTCTCATCGAACCATTTTTTCACTAGTTGTTGGTGTTGATATAATTGGTTCTTGGATCTTTCCCTATCTTCTTCTAACTTGAACATAGTATCAATCCTCTGCTGAAGTGGGGATGCCTCATCTTCTTGTATGGATTGGGATAATTGTAATGAGGGGATGGTGAGATTGCATGGCAGGATGACTTCCTTGCCATAAACCAGACAATAAGGGGAATTTCCAATGGCTTCCTTTGGGGTGATTTGGTCTACCCAAAGAGCATTGTAGAGTTGGGTGTTCCAATCCTTATGATGGGAAGCCACTTTCTTTTTCAGAATATTTATCAGGTTTTTGTTGGAGTATTCAGCAAGTCCATTTCCCTTAGGATAATAATTGGCAGAAAATTTGAGCTTGATCCCTTTTTGAAGGGCATAGCTTGTGAGGTCAATGGACGTGAAGAAAGATGCATTGTCAAAAACGATATATTCAGGGGTGTCGAACCTAGTGACTATTTGACTTTCAAAAAAGGATATTGCTTGGTTCGTATTGCATAATCTAAGAGGAACTTCCTCAACCCACATGGTAAAATAGTCACTGGATGTCAAGATGTACTTGTGTTGTAGGGATGAAACAGGGTTGATGGGTCCGACAAAATCCAGTACCCATAGGTGAAATGGAAAATGGAATGCTACTGGCTGCAAAGGGAAGGAAGGTTTTTTACTTTTCCAGCACACTTTTGGAAAGGCTCACATTTTTGGACATAGGCATGAGCATCTCTGAATAAGGTAGGCCAATAATATCCTACTCTGATGATTTTGTGAGCTTTCGTCTCTCCTGATAAATGCCCACCTGCAGGTTCTGCATGAAATTGGAAAAGGATGTCATCAGTTTGATCCTTTTCTAAACATCCAAGTAAAACTCCATCAGAGTTTTTCCTAAACAGAACATTATCAATAAATTGATACGGAGCTGACTTTAACCTTAAAGCCCTGCGTTTTTTAGAGTCCAGGGTTTCAAGGGAAAACCCATGATTTAGAAAATACTTAATGTGATCACACCATTTGGATGTTATAGTTTCAATTGCATTTATAGGACCTGTGGGTACAACTTCCTCCTGGTCCCATTTTTTTTGCTGATCTTCAGGATTGTTCGATTCGGAGGAGAGTAGACATAGACCTTGTCCTTTGACAATATTTGCTGGCTTGATCTCCAAATCATATTCTTGCAACGTCATCATCCAGTGATCCCTTGTCTCACCTAATTCCTTCTGGATGAGGACATTTCGAATGGCCATGTAAGGGACGATCACCTTAGTCCTCGAATTTAGCAGATATGGCCTATAATGCTTCACCATTTTATAAAAAACATAGGCTTGTTTATCAAACTGGGAATAGTTGAGTTCGATTCCTTTAAATGTCAAGCTCATAAAAGAAATGGGGATCTCAACGTCATCAAATTTCTTCAGTGTTAGGACAACTGTGTAAGAAAAGTCAGTAGCGAAAGTATAAAGTATAAAATCTTTGCTAAAATCTGGAGACATCAGAGCAGGTGCTTCTGCAATATCTCTTCTTATTTCAACAAAGACATTCCTCTGTTCTTCAAACCATTTAAACTGTACATCTTTCTTAAATAAATGTTGCAAGGGTTTAACAACTTGGGAAAATTTCAGTACAAACCTGCGAACAAAATTGATCTTACCCAAGAAGGACTGCATTGCTTTTCAGGAATGAGGGAGGACGATATTTGAGATTTCTTCAGTGCATTCTAGATCCATAATCATGCCTTCTTTGGAGACAATGAAACCTAATAGCTTACATTCCGTGACCACAAAGATAGACTTCTTGGGGTTGAGGGAAATTCCATATTTCCTGCATCGTTCAAACACCCGTTTGAGAGCAGACAAATCTTCATGTCATTTTTTAGAATAAATTTTTATATCATCTAAATATACAGCGACATAATTGTGAATTAATCCCCTAAAAGCTATATCCATATCTCTCTGGAACGCAGCTCCTAAATTTATCAGCCCGAATGGCATTCGCTTGTAAGCAAATGTTCCCCAAGGAGTTCAGAAATCTGTTTTAAGTTGTTCATCAGGGGAAACCAAGACTTGGTTATACCCTGAGAAGCCGTCAAGGAGTGAGAAAATTGCAAACCCGTCTACCTTCTACAAAATCTGCTCCATAGGAGGAACAAGATAATTTTCCTTCTTAGAGGCTCTGTTGAGGTTACTGAAGTCGACACATAGCATGATTTCCCCATTCTTCTTCCAAACGGGTACCAAGTTGGAAATCCAATGCGTGTGTCTAACAGGGAATATGATTCTTAATTCCATTAACTTATCAAGTTCTTTCTTGATAGAAGGTTCCAGACTAGGATGCATCTTCCTCAGCTTCTGTTGATACGGTTTCACTTCGGGTTTCATCGGGATATTGTGGTGCATGATGCTGGTATCAAAAGTTATGAGTTCGTCATATGTCTAGGAAAAGACATTTTTTAATTCCTTGCATAACTTAATAAAGAATCTCCTTTCTTCATGGGAACAATGAAATCCAAGGTTGATGAAGCAGGGATTTTGTCCAGTTCCCAAATTGACAGGTTCATAATTTAGGGATGAGCTCTAGGTCTTGTGATTGGTCATCTGCTTGAACTTGTCTTGTATATCATAAAAAGTTTCCAAGTTGATGACTAACTTCGGAATAATATTGGAAGGATCAGACAAGGATTTTTCATGTTCAGCCTCATCAATATCCAAGCCTTGAAAGGTGTCCTGGGATGAAAGAAAGTCAAGTATCTGATGATCATAGTTGAATACTTTCCAATTCGTGACATTGTCTGGAATGGAAGGCCTGTACATTAGCTCAATTGAAAAATTTGTGGAGATAAACCTTCAGGCGGGATCAGCCTAGATGCAGTATTGGCCAAAAGATTAACATCGAAATTCGGTGATTTAGGGATTGATTTGATATTGAATGCTAGAAAAGAATTAGTAAGGTCTTTGACCAACTTCTTAGTAATTGATCAAACGAGGAGATATGAAATGTATTATGTTTCTTACCTGCTTTACTATAATCTCAAAATCTCCTATGCATTCAATTACCTTTGCACCCATGTAAATGGATTTTCTGAGTCCTTGGACCAGTGCCTCGTACTCAACTGCATTATTGGTGCACTCAAACTCTAGACTACATGCAATCATGGTTTTGGTCCCATTTTGATCTTTTAGTGCCAGAAATTGTTCTCAGACTACTAGAAGAACAAGCCAAGACAATCTCAAATAAAAATAAAATAAAATTGGTTTTAAGGGTTTTGGTTTTTGGTTTTATAAACTTCATCAGCAAGGAGGAAATAAACATCCATAAGCTAATACAAAACTGAATCTTGCAAGTTGTATAAACTGGGGATCAAACACATCCCAGTAAGCCATAAACATTACACATGAAATACTAATTCCACCCATAGGCTACAAGCATTTACATGAATAAACCTTTAAACAGGAAATGAAATTGTAGACTGAGCAATCAACCAGATCAGAAATGAAAAAACATGACAGGTAAAATGGATTATTATTTTATATATAATCAATAATATTCATCCACTTACATAAGAGTTATAAATGCTAGCTTGAGAAATCAAAGCTCCAAAAGCCTCTCCTTGAGTGAAAAATCCCACCACAAAACTATATGTTTGTATTCCTTTTATCATTACAAAGGTAAATTAGTTCCATAACTACCTTCTAGGTCAAAATTTGAAACATTTATATCAATTAGTTACATGATAACTCAAAATCTTTAAAGACAATTAACCCAAAAATTGCAAATTGGATTTGGAAAAATTTGGCGAATTTCTGAAAATTTGGGTCTCAAAGACGCCTTCATATATCTCGATTTGGGACACCTGTGCAAACAATGAGAGAGGTTGTTTTAAAAAAAGTCTGTTATGAACAAAAACCTCTCTTAGTTTTCAAAAAATCCCCTTCAATTGATCGAAATACGTGCTGAAAATTTGTGACTAAAACAGGAATTATTAAATAATTCAAACCCTGAAAATAGGCCACAAAGATGAATTCAAATCTCTCAAATGATAATAGCTGTTGCAAAGAGAGGTTTTTGTGAATGATTCTGTTGTGGACAAAAACCTTTTTTGGTTTTCCATAATTCATTTCCATCACCTCGTAATATGCTCCCAATGATAATGACAAAAACAGGAAAAACAGAGCTACAGGAATCTCCTCATGAAAATATTTGACAAAGGACTAAAAAATGAGGGTTAGATTATAAAGAAAACTTGGAATAAACTTTTATTATAAGCTTTTGAAAGATTAAAGATATACATATTAACTAATAAGCCCAAAAGACAAACCTTAAAACTAAACTAAAGAAATAATTCAGCCATTAAAAGCATTAAATCCAACAAAAATTACTCATTGTCAAAAGTTCTTGAAATCAACATAAAATGTAAAATCATTTTAAACCAACGGTTGAAAATTAGGACAAAAAAAAAAACTAAGTACAAGATCTAGTTATAACATCTGGCTCTTGCAGCGGGATGAAGTCCTCCTTGTGAGTCTTCAAGAACTTGTAGACCTTGTGCCTTATTCATTGGGTGATGGAGTCATTTACCAAATCTCTGCAACTTTCTCAAACTCTGAACACATACCTCTGAAATGAAAAAATACTACTACAAACCAGCATACTGAAAATAATCTACATGCTCGTATAACGAGCTTTTTCTGCTTTTTACTCCTACTTCTAATCGGAGGAAACAACCCAATCAAGTGTAATCATACTTCCAATGAAGCCAAGAAACCATTTGAATGAGAATAATAATTCCATGCATGCTACTGTTTGAGGAAACCCACAAAAGATGTGATAAATTCAATAAAGAGTCTGTAGGCAGCTGATACTTATGACTAGAAATAAGAAGTATGCTAAAAGCTGGAGCATTAGAAACCTTTGAAAAATACAAATCCATCCAAGAAGCCACGGGATCATGAAATTTCCAATTTAAAACTCCAATGTCTTCATTATAGTCATCATAAAGTGAAGCATTCTCTTCCTCTCCATTGACGTTCTTTTTAAACTTTGGATCAAGAAAGGAAACCAAGGGCTCTTCAAACTGCTTCTCGGCCTTTAAATAAAACCCTTGATCAAAACTTGAACAAATAAAATTCTGAAAGTGACCATAAGTCAAGAATGACAGCTTATTTCATATATCAATAGCAAGAGGTTGAAGAGCAACAACTTCTTCTTCATAACATGATAATCTCATAGAAGGAACTAGAAAATTTCTACTATAATCCACTGAAAGTATATTATCATCTAAAAATTCAACAAACTGATATGAAGAATCAACACAAGCGTCATTTATATCCTTGTTTATATGAAAATATGAAAATGATGAAGAAAAATGTCTCAAATCCGATTGATACCTACATTCTTCTTTCTGTTCATAAGCTTGTATATCTTCAACATGAGCCTGATCTCGAAGCATTTTGCAAGCTCGGATGTTCTCCTCCACTTCTTTTGCATCCTCAAACAATTGTCTTAAATATGATGATTTCCATTCTAACAGGAAAAAGACAAGATCTGAATGTTGAGCCATAACATAATATACCATAGCAAGTTTTTCTGAAGTTCTGATCTCCGTAGGCATACTGATATAAAAACTTTGAAACCTCCAATTAAATTTAGTAATTGGCTCATCATTTTCCTTTTTAAAACTATACAATTCAGAAAGAAATCGATCATAAGATTTATTCTTACCCCAATACTTCAAAAAGACATCATGTAACTCTTCCCATGATCCAATTGAATCAGCTTTTAAATTTCAGAACCAAAACCCAGCATCTCCAGGAAAGGATTTCAAAAATAACCTCATGACAACATCCTCATGCATGATTTCAAAATTATCAATGAAATTATGAAAAGATCCTAAATGCTTCTCTGCTGTAATATGGTATTTTCTAGTAAAATGGGGAATATATTCAACAAAGTAGGAAGGGTAAGGATTTAAGAGAGATGGTAGCCTAAGATGTTTAAACATCTTTTATCTGAGTCTAGACTGAAAATTTGTGAGTGGAAAATGAGGTTCAAGAAGCTGTTCACGAGTTTCAATAGTGATGGTAGAAGGTAATAGATCGTCTTTATTCTCTACAAGATGACCAGAATAATCAGCTTCAAGAGATATGGGTATATGTATATCATGCTGCACATGCATTTCAAATGAAGGAATAGGATCAATATCAATAAAACAAGAAGAATGCAGATTTTCTTCTTCCAAAGAGGGATATGTACTTGAAGGTTTATGATCATTGGAATAGACAAAACAAAAAATAATTCTTTTGACATGCAATGGGAAAGACAGGAAAGAACTGGTGAATAAGAAAAAAAACTCATGGAGGAAAATAATAGGCTGATACCCAGTATTTCCATTTGGCTTCTTCATTTTTCTGTCAACAAAATCCTCTTTGCAGTGGAATCTTTAATCATGGAGTCGCCGGTGAAAATTTGTAGTCTAAAAGATTTTCTGACTTTGTTCACCTCTCAAAATGAGATAAATAATGATATCCCAAGGAATATATACTTCAGCTTCATCCCCGGCAATGGCACCGAAGATGTTAGTGCCATAAATTGTTCTCAGACTACTAGAAGAACAAGCCAACACAATCTCAAATTAAAATAAAATAAAATTCGTTTTAAAGGTTTTGGTTTTTGGTTTTATAAACTTCATCAGCAAGGAGGAAATAAACATCCACAAGCTGATACAGAACTGAATCATGCAAGTTGGATAAACTGGGGATCAAACACATCCAAATAATCCATAAACATTACACATGAAATACTAATTCCACCCACAGGCTACAAGCATTTACATGAATAAACCTTTAAATAGGAAATGAAATTGTAGACTGAGCAATCAACTAGATCAAAAATGAAAAAGCATAATAGGTAAAAGGGTTTATTAGTTTATATATAATCAATAACAATCATCCACTTACATAAGAGTTATAAATGCTATCTTGAGAAATCAAAGCTCCAAAAGCCTCTCATTGAGTGAAAAAGTGTTAATGTAATTGTAACTTCGGAATGTATTCACTTGTATTTCTTATCTATTGTAACCCGATGTTTATTACGAGATGTTATCATGTCATGTCATGCCCTAATGTTGTTATCGAGAATATCTATAATGTAAACAAGTCATGTCAAGTCATTGTGGGTAACGCTCCTATTGTCTAAGGGTTAAAGTCCCCATAGTTCCGGGGCACTAGGGTTATTAGACTCTCCTAGAGAGGTCACCCCTAGTAGGGTTTTAGTCATGCCAGGATTAGTATAAATAGAGAGATGGACTCTCTATTTAGCATACATCACAAATACACTCAAGTGTAGCGCATAGTTGAGGAAGAAGAAGACATTGGGGCTAGACAAGAAGAAGGTTACTGCTGTTGAGAGATCATCTTACTATTTTGGGGTTTTACCTTTTATGTTGATTCTATCTTTGAGGAAGTTGCTAGGTTTTCTCCATTTATGGTTTCCCCGAGGAAAAACACTATGTTCATTGTCTCTTGTGTTTGATTGTTGTACCTGTTGTTCTCTCAGTTAAAGATCCTAACATAATGCTAGCTTGAATGTTGAAAAACTAACGTGGTATCAGAGCTAACATGAGAAGAAGACACTATGCAGTTGTGGGAACTAGGGCTTCCTACTTTGTGGATCTCTCTCCATGGATTTTCAGCAAAAGTAAGGTGGAATAACTCTCCTCCTTAGGGTGCATCTTTTTGTCGAAGCAGAATCCAATTCTGAGGTTTTTCAGTTTTGGACCCGACACTACTGCCGAAAATTAGGGATTTTCACAGAAGAGGAATTTTTTAGTGAGCCCAGGCCTGGATTGATCTCCTCCCCAAAATCGAAGTTAGGGATCAATTTCAAAGCATTTGGTAGGACAGAACTCCAGAAAAGAAAAACCCTAATTTTCTCCTGAACCAGCTCTACAGGATTTTAGCTCAAAATTCAGATCCGACATCTTGACCTGGTAAGATCTAAAATATTTTGTATTTCCATTTTAGGTTCTGTTGCAGCTGCAACAAATTCCCAAAATTCCAAAAAAAATTTAGGACCCTCCTTTCGCTTGAGCTAGCTTGATTTTATGCTTTGATTTGGTTAGGGAGCTTTCAGAAAGAATCTCTTATGCTGATTTGGTTTACCACCTGTTTACATCTCCCTCTAATGCTGGAAAATTTCCCTTTTTATCAAGCCTTATAGTTATTTTGAATACCTTTGAAGCCACTCTAAATCGGGAGTTTTTTTAATTGCCTTTCCCGCCGTTGCAGAGGAATCTGCGGTTTTGTTTTCCTTCGTTGTGGACGGAGTGTTGGTTTTGCCTTTGTTTTCCTCTCCGATCTTTTGGTTGATTTTTTTTGGTCTTACATCGGAACTATTGTCACTTCTTCTTCCACCGTTGCGGCTGCTAAAACTCTTACCCCTCCGATCGAAAAGTTTTTCGCTTCTGATTTGTGATCCATCGTTGCGGACGGGGTTGAGCTTTGAGGTCCCGATGTTGCGGATGGAAAAGGAGTTAACTTTCTGACGTGTAGTCATTTGGTTTCCGACTTGAACTTTACGGACGGTGTTTATGTTATAAGCTTCCACTGTTGCGGAAGGTTTTAAGCTTCCAGCCTCCGACCCAAAAGAGCCTCCGACTTTCGACCGTTAGTTTTGGCCTTTCCTATCGTTGCAGATGGTTTTGTGCTATGGCCTTCCGCCATTGCGGAAGGAGCACTTCTTTGCCTCCCGATCGAGAGTTGTTTCCCGTCCGATCCGTTAAGTTTCTCACGTGCGGGCCATATCTATATATTCACGGGGAGGCAAGGTATTATTCTATCGTATTTTTTCTTACTGCTGTGCCCGTCGTTGTCGTGCTGTCGCGCTCAGTCCCTCGTTTGCTGTACACTCAGTACAAGTGTCTCCACTAAGGCTTGCCAGACCTCTCCACGTCGGATACGTCCGTGCCAGGTAGGTTTATTCACCTTCTCCCATTCCTTTTGAAGCATGTGTAAAGATTAATGTGGTTAGTCTTAGTTACGATGGTTTCCTTCGCCTCGTTAGATGTATGCGTATATAATAAGGGGGGGGGGGGGTTATTTTGACTGCTAGCACTGGAATTTTCGACCTATGGGGCATTTTTGCCCACGGCTGTTGGTGTGCAACCTTGCGCATGGTAGGTGGGGTTTGGTGCAGGCATCCATTACACCGCCTGCACCAAGCTTCCCTGTATGTGATAATGAGGTGCAGGGGGAGTTTTTGTTTTGATTTTCTGTAGCTTTTGGTAGTTCCTCCTTTCGTTTGAGGTTCATATTGCCCATTTTCTTGAACCCCAGCCTGTGCTGCTCACGCCGTCTCGCGCAGTCCATTTGTGCTCAGTCGTCTGAAACCCTAGCCGGTTAGAAGGGACATGCGCTGTTTTAGTTTGTTAAATGAGAATCTCATGGGTAGTGGTTTTAATCGAAGCACCATGTGCAGCAAGATGACAGTAATGACCGCAGAAAGTGAAATTTATAGTCAAGTTAATGTAAATATCTTTCCACGAACAACAAGAGTCCTCGTCGAATTTATTCCTGCTAAGCTATATTGTTAAGGTGTTTGGTATTGGAAAACATAAGCAACTCGCACAGTCATACTGCATATAGCTACTTGCAATCAGTTTCTTTAACTATGCACAGACTAAACTACTGAACACTGCACATTGCATTTTAATGGTTCTGATGGTTATGGCATTTTTAGGCTGTACATGCATGCATTTGCTTCACCACTTGCTATCACATTAAACACAGAAGATGGCACATTGCATGTGGATGTAGTTTTATCGTAGTCTAGAAGATGGTTGATGGAATGATTTAATATCATACAGTACGGTTTTGAATCATGCTAAGATAGTGTTCATTTGGTTGTAATAGTCCTATTAGTCAGGCCAGTCAGGTTATGCAAGATTATATCTTAGTTTCATCAATTAGTTGCTGTCATGGTACCCACAGAAAGAATAAAATTTTGCACAGTGTCTTGTGAATGGCTGCAACTTGAATTGCTTAATATCACAATGTTATACATGGCAGGAAGAACTCACAATGTCCAAGAGACAAAAGAAGAAGGCCCCAGTGGTGGAAGAAGGGCCAGAAGTATAAGTGGTAACAAAGACAGAATACATATATGAGGATACAAAGTGCATTTCAGGCATTGAACCCGAATATCAGTGGGGGGATATCTATAGATTAATCACCCAAAGAGAGGTTCCTGATATAGGACTGGAAGAAGAATCCATCTACGCCAACATCAAAAAATATGCACTAATGAAGGTTGCCACTAGGCCAAATCTTTTCCCATGCTCTGAAGTTATAGGATGGATTCTGCCTCGGGCAGATGTCTCAACGATGATCCTTGAAGATGTCAACAGATAGGGCTATGCTGCATATAGCCCTAGCTTATCACCTTCCAGAAGCCCAAGCCTTCATATCTGATGATTGGATAAAGAACATTAAAATGGACCTGGTGGAAACTCTGAGAAGGATGATGTTGCAAGGAAAGCATTACAGACACAGACCAACCGGGGAATATGACACAGCTAGTCTACGGGTTCCATACAGATTCATATCTTTAATGCTCAATAGAATCTTTGGAAGAGCTCATGGCAGGCTCTTCAAGCTAGAATGGGTTCCAATCATCTTTCATGTTGTCACCCAAGGGACAGATTTTAACTGGGCAAGCCTGGTCTCAAATAGTCTCTCTGCTTGTTTGGCCTCGGCCCTGGGAGGAGAGGCCCAGAAAAAGTCTGATTTTTAAATGAGCTCAATCCTTATAGACTGCATATTGTGCCACCAGCCCTTCCCTGGTCTCAGATGTATCTGGGACAGGGAAAGAATGCCCATCTATGCTGCTTACAGACCATTGTGGGCACATGTATACCACAGCCATTACAGAGAGGTCTGTGAACATTTCCTTATGCCACTATACAAAATCATCTTTCTAAAGGAATGCAACTGTATGTCGGAGGGGGCCATGCAAGTGATAGGAGAATACGCAGACTACTACTTCACTGAAAATGGCATGTACTTCAGAATGTTTGGTGGCTCGAGACCACCTTCCCTGCTGCCTAAGTATGCAACTGACTATGTTATCCACAAGGAGGCAGTCAGACAAGTGTTCATAGATGGAATAGGCAGTTTTCTATTTGAACATAAGAAGACTGCGTACCCTCCTTTGCCATTTAATCTAGGAAGCTCTAGATTCGCTAAGGTAAAACAGGCTGAGGAATTCGTGGAAGAATTAGAGAAATTCCATTTTGGCAAGATGCCATATCATAGGAGTGACTCCCAAGGAAAAGTGATGGAGCATTGTAAAGAACACAAGGTTCACTTTGAATACACTCACCATTTTGATAAAGAAGAATCCTTCTTTCGAAATTCCCCTAACATGACAGCCCTAAGAAGACGGTTCAAGCCAAAGATTACCACTAGAGGTGGAAAAGGGGCTGAGCAAGCCAAAGCTGAAGAAGAGGCCAAGAGGAGACAGGAGGAAGCCCAGAGGCTAGCACGGGAAGCTGCAGGATGGCTTTAGAGTGAAGAAGAGGAGAAAATAAAAGTTGCCCAAGAAGCAGCTGAGAAAGCTCAAGAAGCAACCAAAGAGGCAGAAGAAGCAGCTAAAGAAGTAGCCAAAGAAGCAGCTGAAGAAGAAAAGAGAAATCTTGATGAGGAGTTGAAAAAACAGGAAGCAGAAAGGCTGAAGCTGACCGAGGTGGGACAGTCACTTGCTGGAGGGCAGGCCCAAGATACCGAAAACCCAGAAGTTCACGATCCACAAGTGCTTGCTGCTAGCACCCCTGTGGTCCCTATGCTCAAGCTAGTCCCTTTTATCCAGAAAAAAGGAGAAGAAATTCTTGACTTCAACACTGTTTTTTATGATAGAGCAACGAAAAGAATAATCAAGAGGACAGAAAGGAAAGTTGAAGCAGGAGATCTACCAGGAAAGATGATAACGGATACGGCGGTGATGTTAGGAACAGACCAGGATCCTAGGTTCACGCTGAGAGCCGGGGCTGCAATGATCGATGCCTTAGAAGATAACATAAACAAGGTGATGATTAAACTGGAGTCATCTAAGAAAACCTCTGCTCAGCTGAAAGATACCTTGAGGAAAGAAAGAGAAGATGGAAACAGGTTGAAGCGGAAATTTGAACACTTACAGAGGGAGATGAAGACTGTTGAGGTTGAGTTGCAAACCCTACATGAAGAAATACAGGCTCAGGAGACTACAAAAGAATGCCTTGAGCAAGTGCAAGCAGAAGATCAAGAGTTGAAGAAGGAGAAGGAGTAGTTACTGGCAAAGGTGGAGGAGCTAGAAGAGCAGCAGAAGATCATCTTGACAGCCAATGATCTGCACTCCTAAGAACTGAGAAAGGAGAATCAGGAACAGATCTCTTCATTGAACACTGCTTTGGAAGTGGCAAGAGAACAGCAGGTAAATGTCTAGCCATTCAAAGAACATATCATGGCCCAGAAAGCTAAAATGCTCCAGCTACAGCTTGCTCTAGAGGAAGAAAGGTGTAAGGTCCTTCAGATCGATAGCCGATTAGGAGAAATCATGGAGACCTCCTCCTACTTCATGGACAGGTCCCAGGATGTGCTTGAAGTCTTGAATGCCAGGATGGCAAGGCTGGAAAACGATGCAGAGACTCCAGCAGAACTACCGGTAAAAGACCATCAAGCCCTCAAGAGAGATCATGACCTGGTAGAGTTCGCTGTCAGCACCACTGAATACTTCAAGAAGGTTGTCAAAAGGACGCAGGGAGCATGCTCAGAATACTTCAGAAGGCTCCTTAATACATACAATCGGTGTCAGACAGAAGCTGAACATAGGCTTGATGAGTTCCCAGACCATAAAGCCTTTATAGAAATATTGCAGAGTAGGTATCAGGATGCAGAGGCCAGAACGCAACAGATCAAGGCCATTGATGACTTAGTTCTGAAGAATGAAGTAGGTCACCCAGGCGTGAGTACACAGTTTTTGGAAGATCAGCTTTGGTTAAGTCCAGCAAGGATAGAGGCCATAATGAACCAAGTTGCAAAATTTGAAATCAACATTCAGTTCTTGGAACCCTGCACCTTTGAAGGCATCGTTGTTGAAGCTTTAGCGTGGAGAAATTTCTTAGATACTCAAGAGGGACCTTCCTCATGAGAGATTAGGAATATTTTGTATTTTTGTATAAATTTTGTAAAGACATTTGGAAAAGTGAAACGTTGGGAAAATGAAAGGTTGGGAATCCCAAAGGTTCCTTTGGGAAGCCCAACCATTTCACTCTTTTTATAAATGTAGAGGATGTAGAAGAAAGGGGGGCTTTTTCCCAGTGAGACTGGTGAGGACATATTGTAAGAAGAACTATTTCCTTTTGCAATAAAAAATTACAGTTTTCCTGCTGGAGAAAGGGATGTGAAATTTGCTAATGTTATGCAATGGATGGCGGAAAGATGAACTACTTTATTTTTCAGCTTGTGTCCATGAATCGTGAGATCGTTCTAACTTTATGACCTATGTCTTGTTGAATGATTTCTGATTTATTTTTGTGGAAAGTTCACCAAGAGTAATGTATGTTTCTTATATAACAGTTAGCTATATGATTGTTAGAATATTTTTCTCATTCATGTGTTGTAAATATGAATATCAGCTACCTGTAATTTCTGTTTATAATACATTGATAATACACATTACTCACAAATAATCACTTTTTTGGATCCCCGGGGATATATATATAGGTGGTTAGATAGTTAATTGATTTACTTCATGGCTGCATATGTGATTTAGATGCCTGTGAACCTTAAGACGAGAGGTAAGAACCTGCGCATCACTTTGTGTAGTTCCTTGCATCTTTATCACTCTTCATTGTTAATTAGGCATTTGCATTGCATACTTTAAGTCAAAAATACAAAAAACTCGGTGGACCGGGCCGCAACCGGTAAAACCCTTTGTTTGTTACTTTGACCTACGGTAGCCGGACCGCAAACCGGACGGATTCCCTATACCAAACAGTCAACGGGCTAGTTGGGAACGTTGATTGGGGAGAATCCTTTACTGTTGTCGCCTACGAATTTCCACGCCCCAACAGGTTCTTAGTTAAAATGTCTCATCATACCAAGCTTGATGAAAAGCTTGAGGGATCTGATAACTTTCGATCCTGGAAGTATAGGATCTCCCTGGTCCTGGAAGAGAATGAGTTAGACTCCTACATCCATGAGGAGGTTCTTGTTCCAAAGGGAGATGAGGCTAAGGCCTTGCATAAGAAGAAGTTGGTTATGGAAAAGAGAATCATTGTTGATTCTATCAAGGATCATCTCATACCACAGGTGTCCTCCCTAAAGACACCTAAAGCTATGTTTGATGCCCTAACCAAATTGTTTGAAGGGAAGAAAATAAACTGGAAGATGACTCTGAGAAACCAACTAAAGAATGTGAAGATTCAGAATGCAAAAACAATCTAGTCTTACTTCACAAGTGTTTCTCAGATCAAGGAACAACTAGAAGCAGTAGATGAAGAAGTGGAAAATGCAGAGATTGTGATGACTACCTTGAATGGCCTTCCTAGGTCATGGGATTCTTTCATCCAAGGGATATGTTCTAGAAAGAAGTTAGTCAAGTTCAGCAGACTATGGGAAGAGTGCTCTCAAGAAGAAGCTCGGATAGCAGCTCAAGAAGAAAAGATGGGAAGTGAAGATGAAGCTCTCACGGTACACTCCAAGTCAACCAAAAGAAGATCTCATCACTCTAGAGGTAAGCACTCTCACAAAGATAACACTAGAAAATATTTGTCTAGGATCATATGTTATACATGCGATGAAGCAGGACATTATGCAAGAAAGTGTCCTAAGAAACAAAAACTAACAAAAAGGAGCAACAAAACAAGACATGATGCTCATGCTGCAGAGGATGATGAACCATCCAAGAAAAGAACCAGATATGAAAGTGAAGATTCTTCAAGCAAGGATGAATATGTTTTGATTTCTGTTCTCACAGGAAACATTACTCATGGAAGCAATGATTGGCTCATAGATAGTAGGGTTTCCAAACATATGACAGGATTCAAGGAATCCTTTGTGAGACTGTCAGAACATGAATCACCTCACAAGGTGAAGTTAGGAGATGACTACCAATATCCAATAAAAGGTAGTGGGGAATCTTCCTATAAGCTAGACTCTGGAAAGTCTCTGACCATGAAGGAAGTATTGTTTGTTCCAAGACTCAAGAAGAACCTCCTCTCCATCTCATCATTAGATGCAAAAGGAATGCGGGTTGCATTCATAAATGGTCAAGTCATCATGTGGCCAAAAGGAAAGACTATAGATGATGCGGTGGTGATTGGAGAACAAGAAGGAGGATTGTACAAATTAAAGGGCCATCCAGAACAAGCCTTGGTCCATGACATAGTAGAGACAAGTGAACTTTGGCATAGAAGGCTTGAACATCTTCCAGAAATCCAAGCAAAACATGATGGGGTCTGCAAAGGATGTGCGAAAGGAAAGAATAAAAAGAAGACATTTCCAAGCAACGAAAGCAAAGAAAAAGGAATATTGGAAATCATCCACTCCGATGTATGCAGTCCTATGTCATCAAACTCACTAAGCGGGTATGCATATTATGTTTCTTTTATTGATGACTTTTCTAAGAAGACATGTGTTTACTTCATGAAGAACAAATATGAAATATTTAGAAAGTTCAAGGAATTCAAAGCCTTGGTCGAGAGCCACACTGAAAACAAGATCAAGACCCTTCAATCAGATAATGGTGGAGAATTCACTTCAAATGAATTCAAAGAGCTATGCAAAGAATCAGGGATTAAGAGGGAGTTGTCCACTCCTTACAATCCACAACAGAGTGGGATTGTAGAGAGGAAGAATAGAACTATCATGGAAGCTGCAAGAGCAATGCTTCATGATCAAGACCTTCCTATGCATCTTTGGGTGGAAGCTTCCAGAACAGCGGTGTATGTACAGAGCCGTACTCCACATAGAGTACTCGAGAACAAGACTCCTGAAGAAGTATTCTCTGGTAAGAAACCAGAAGTCAGCCATCTCAGAATATTCGACTTTCATGTGTACATACACATTCCAAAAGAGAAGAGAACAAAATTAGATCCTTCAAGAAAGAAGGGTATATTTGTGGGATACTCTGAAAGCTCGAAAGCTTACAGAATATATTTTCCAGGATACAAGAAGATTAACATCAGCAGGGATGTGACATTTGATGTAGACACAGCTTACAACAAATCCAGAAAGAGACCTGCTGAAGAACCTAAAGAAGCAGAAGCACCCAGAATTCATGATACAACCATGAACGAAGAAACTCAAGAAGAAGATCGAGAATTTGAAGAACCACAAAGACTTGTAGATCCACCTTTGGAGAAGAATCCTCATAAGAGGAAACCTACTTGGGTACGAGAACTTATCCAAGGCGCGAAAAGATATGGGGCTCCAGAAGAAAATTACAGAGAAAGAAAGAGGACCAGCTCCTGTTCCGGGTATGTAGCATTACTATGTGATTTCATTGATAAAGAACCTTCCAGTTATGAAGAAGCGGCAGAACATAAATAATAGAAGGATGCCATGATCGAAGAATACCAATCGATCATGAAGAAAGATGTTTTTGATGTTGTCCCAAGACCAGATGGGAAGTCAGTTGTAACTTCCAAATGGATCTACAAGATCAAATAGGCTGCAGACGGTAGCATTGAAAAATATAAGGCAATATTTGTGGCTCGTGGTTTCTCTCAGAAAGAAGGAATAGATTATGAAGAAACCTTTGCACCTGTAGCTAGATACACTTCCATCATATCAGTACTTGCTCTGGCTGTAGTGATGAAATGGAATATACACCAGATGGATGTCAAGACTGCTTTCTTGAATGATGTAGTGGAAGAGGAAGTGTATGTAGAACAGCCACTCGGTTTTGAGACACATGACAGGGAGTCTCATGTGTGCAGATTGAAGAAAGACCTGTATGGTTTGAAACAGGCACCCAGGACATGGTACGGTAGAATTGACAGCATTCTATCCAGTTTGGGATTTACCAAGAGTAAAGCAGATTCCAACCTTTACTACAAGGTTGAAGATGGCAACCCAGTGATGCTTATACTATATGTAGATGATCTATTTGTGACAGGTATGGATGGGTTGATTGCTAATACAAAGAGAAAGCTTGTTTCCGAGTTCGAAATGAAGCACTTGGGTATGATGCATTATTTTCTAGGCATGGAGGTGTGGCAGAGTGTAGATGGAATATTCCTTGGACAAGGGAAGTATGCAGTAGAGATCCTAAATAGGTTTGGGATGATGGACTGCAAAGCCATGGCCACACCTATGGCATCGAACTTGAAGCTATTGAGTGATGCTTCATCAGAGTCGGTTGATGCTATGATGTATCGTCAGATGACTGGGTCCTTGATGTACCTGACGAACACAAGACCAGACATTTCCTTTACTGTGAACACCTTGAGCCAGTTCTTGACAGATCCAAGAAATGTTCACTTCATTGCTGCAAAGCATATTCCAAGGTACCTGAGGGGTATAGTTGATTATGGGCTCAAGTACGATGTGAATCAGAAGATTAACCTGGAGGGTTATGTTGATTTAGATTAGGAAGGCAGTGCCATCAATAGGAAGAGAACTTCAGGGTCTTGATTCAGTATGGGATCAGGTGTGATCTCTTGGTTTAGCAGGAAGAAATCCTGTGTGGCACTGAGTATAGCTGAAGCAGATTATGTCGCAGCTTGTTTAGCTAGTTGTGAGGCAGTATGGCTGAGGAAGCTACTATCTGATAGATTTGATCTCCAATTGGATGCTACTTGTATACATTGTGACAACCAGAGTTGTGTGAAGTTTTCAGAGAATCAAGTGTTCCATGACAAGTTGAAGCATATCGAGATCAAGTATCACTATATCAGGGATATGGTGCAGAGGGGAGCAGTGAAGCTCCAGTATGTTGCGATGGATGATCAGATAGCTGATGTGTTGATGAAGCCATTGGCTAGAGTGAAGTTTGAGTACTTCAGGGAGAAGCTTGGTGTTCTCCATATTGAGGTCCCTTCCAAGGGGAAGTGACGAGTCCGGAAGCCATTCTGACGAGCAGGTCAGATGTAAGGGCTGAGCCATTCTGTCATGGTGAAAGGATTTGGTTCCTTCCATATCAGATATGAGTGCTGAATTCCATTCTAGGAATGGAGGTACCTAGTCAGTTACTAGGAACACTCAGTCTGGGACTGAGAGTGCCATTCTGACGAGCAGGTCAGATGTAAGGGCTGAGCCATTCTATCATGGTGAAAGGATCAGGTTCCTCCCATGTCAAATATGAGTGCTAGCCATTTTGACGAGTAGGTCAGATGTAAGGGCAAGTGCCACTCTCTGGGAGAGTGGAGGCACCTGGTCCGTTACCAGGTAGTTCAGTCTAGGACTAGGGGCCATTCTGGAAAGGGTGTAGGATTTGGTTCCTACCAGGTCAGATGTGAGTGCAGGCCATTCTGGAGAGGGTGTAGGATTTGGTTCCTACCAGGTCAGATATAAGGGCAACTTCCATTCTCTGGGAGAATTGAGGCACCTGGTCCATACCAGGTAGCTCAGTCTGGGACTGGGGGCCATTCTGGCGAGGGTGTAGGATTTGGTTCCTACCAGGTCAGATGTGAGTGCATGCCTTTCTGACGAGGGTGTAGGATTTGGTTCCTACCAGGTGTAGGATGTAAGTGCTGAAGCATTTTCACAGATGATAGTGATGTCCTATCATGCTGGTGAATGTGAGTGCTGGGCCTTTCTGATGTGATTGTAGGATCCTACATGATCAGATGCGAGTGTAGGGCATGCCTTTCTGACGAGTAGGTCAGATGTAAGTGCTGGGAAGGCCATTCTGATGAGTAGGTCAGATATAAGCACTGAAGAAGACCTAGATGATGGCTAGGCTTACAACCAGCATGAAAGAAGGATGGCTCTGTAGAACTTCCTATGATGAGAAGAATCATGAGATAGCACATATGATGATGACCAGAGGAGATCCAGATTGAGCCATGATCCAGATCCAATTATGATAACTCCGAGAGATCCAAATAGAGTGATGATCCAGATCCAGCAGTGATGATCCAGATCTAGTGATGATGTCCAGTGATGATCCAGATCCAGTGATGATGTCCAGTGATGATCCAGATCGAGTGATGATCTAGATCCAGAAATGAAGATGGCATGAAGATAAATATGACTTGAAGATGAATATGACTTGGAGATACATATCACGAGAAGATCCAGAGAAGAAGACTAGTGATGAAAATTGTGTCGAGAGAATACCTTCCTAGTTAAGAGGGAGTGTTAATGTAATTGTAACTTCGGAATGTATTCACTTCTATTTCTTATCTATTGTAACCCGATGTTTATTCCGGGATGTTATCATGTCATATCATGCCCCGATGTTTCGATCGGGAAGATCTATAATGTAAACAAGTCATGTCAAGTCATTGTGGGTAACCCTCCTATTGTCTAAGGGTTAAAGTCCCCACAGTTCCGGGGCACTAGGGTTATTAGACTCTCCTAGGGAGTTCGGCCCTAGTAGGGTTTTAGTCATGCCGGTATTAGAATAAATACAGAGCTGGAATCTCTATTTAGCATACATCACAAACACACTCAAGTGTAGCACATAGTTGAGGAAGGAGAAGACACTGGGGCTAGACAAGAAGAAGGTTACTGCTATCGGGATATCATCTTATTGTTTTGGGGTTTTACCTTTTTTGCTGATTCTATCTCTAAGGAAGTTGCGAGGTTTTCTCCATTTATGGTTTCTCTGAGGAAAAACATTGTGTTCATTGTCTCTTGTGTTTGATTTCTGTACTTGTTGTTCTCTTAGTTAAAGATCCTAACATCATGCTAGCTTGAATGTTGAAAAACTAACAAAAAAACCACCACAAAACTGTATGTTTTCCTTCCTTTTATCATTACAAAGGTAAATTAGTTCCATAACTAACTTATAGGTCAAAATTTGAAACAATTACATCAATTAGTTACATGATAACTCAAAATATTTAAAGACAATTTACCCAAAAATAGCAAATCAGATTTGGAAAAATTTGGCGAATTTCTAAAAATTTGGGTCTCAAATACGCCTTCATATCTCTTGATCCGAGACATCTATGGAAACAATGAAAGAGGTGTTTTTAAATGAGTATATTATGAACAAAATCCTCTCTTGGTTTTCAAAAATTCCCTTTAAATTGATCGGAATATGTGCTATAAATTTGTGACTAAAACAAGAAATTATTAAATAATTCAAACCCTGAAAATAGGCCACAAAGATGAATTTGAATCTCTCAAACGATAATAGCTGTTGAAAAACTGAGAGAGGTTTTTGTGAATGAGTTTGTTGTGGACAAAAAATCCTTTTATTTTCCATATTTCATTTCCATCACCTCGTAATATGCTCCCAATGATAATGACAAAAACATGAAAAACAGAGCTGCTACAAGAATCTCCTCATGAAACTATTTGACAAAGGACTCAAAAATGAGGGTTAGATTATAGAGAAAACTTGGAATAAACTTTTATTATAAGTATTTGAAAACTTAAATATATACATATTAACTAATAATCCCAAAATACAAACCTTAAAACTAAACTAATGAAATAATTCAACCATTAAAAGCGTTAAATCCAACAAAAATTACTGATTCTCAAAAGTTCTTAAAATCAACATAAAATGTAAAATCATTTTAAACCAACGGTTGAAAATTAGGACAAAAAGAACAGATAAAATAAGAACAAGATATAGTTATAACAGGATCAATGAGGAAACAACTTGTAGCAGCTCCATCTTTAGACCTGAAGCCATCGAAGAATAAATTCCAAATAAAAGGGTCAATTCTAAAATTAGTATTTACATTATATACATTATACACAATGGTACTAGAGAATGGTACAGAAGTAACATGAGTAACTTGGGACCAGTTCTGTACATTCTCTACTCATGAAATATCAGCAAGAAGATATCCAAAGAATGTGTCAAATGTGAAGTGTTCAACATGAGCACTAAAGTAAGACGCAGATTTGTTGGAGCCCTCAAGATCAGTCACTGTTTGTTTCATGAATGGTTCCCTATTAACCTTGATTTTATTGGGTTGTCCATTTAGGGGTAACCACAGGTGAGACCAATCAGTGGAAAATTATCCTTTCATCTTTTCAAACCAGTCTCTACTTAACCACATTCCATAATTTTCTGGGATGTCTATGATCACGATGTCAATGGTCTGATGAATTCTAGGATCTGCAGATAATCTTAGAAGAAAATTTCTTATCCTTCCTACAACTTTAACTTTAGACCTGTCCAACTGAAAAATTTGGATGGGGAAAGGTTCCCAAGTAGCATTTAATTTCTTACAGACATAAAGAGGCATCACATTTTATGAGGTGCCTGAATCTATCATGCAGTTGTGTACATTCCTGTTGAAGATTTTAAAAGTAAGTAAGAAAGGAGGGATCCCCTTACTTCCAGGGTTCTGATTATTTGGTCTAGGAGAAGAGTCAAGGTTATTATTTTGAGTTTCCCTAGGTTGTTTGATGATCATGCTTTTAGGAAGGGAATCTCTTATTGAAAGGATTTTAAAAAGATCAAATAATGAGATATTGGGTTTGACTCTTTTCAAATCCTCAGCCAAATTTTACTCAGGCTTAGAAATGACAGTATCTTTCTGCGGTTGGGATTTACCTTTGTTAGGAACCGATGTTACAGATAATGGTTCCTACAGAGGTGGCCCTTTAGATATGGTGTTATGAGTATGTTGTAGATTGAAGACCGTGTCAGGTTCTTCTTTGTCTTCTTCAGAAAAGAAACTTATGGCAATGACCTACTGGTTCTCTTCTTCTTCTTCTTTGGGTGGTTGTGAATCCTGATTTGTTTGATCGTCAGAGGATTCATGGGTGTCTTGTGGTCTAGCAGCCAGGGATTTCAAAAAAGAAAATATTTCTTCTGAATTGAATCCTTCGCTGGGATTGGGAGGTGGTGTATTTTGAGAAGTTTGATTAGGTTGTCTGAAAGGTGACCTTGCAAAACCCCTATTATTGGGTTGATTTTCATTATTATTCTTCTTCAAATCCACCATATCATTGGACATTTTTTGTAGGAGCTTCTTGATTTCATTCATATTGAAAGGATCTTGACTTGTAGTAGGGGTTTTAGGAAATTTTTTGACTTTCTTGTGGGAGGTGGATTCCTGTATAGCTGATGAGTCAGGGTTGTCCTTAAGGTAGAACATGTCCTTTTCTACTTGTATGGCTTCATAGAAAGCCTCTTGCAAGGTTTCTTTGAGAGCCCTTTTGACCCACATGGATATCTGAGTCAGCAAACCCTTGATATAATATTCTACCAATAATTGCTCAACAGAGAGGATGGGAACAAGAATTCTGTTTTTCAAATATGAAAACTTTTGGTTGTAATCCTTCACCCTTTCTTTCCCTTTGGTCTTTATTGAAGAAATATCTATAACTAAATCCTCTAGGGTTTTATCATCCCCAAATTTATGAGTGAAGAGTTCTGAGAACACGTCCCATGATGCGATAGAACTGGCTTCTAAGGAAAAATACCATGTAGAATATTTTCCCTCAAAAGTATAAGGGAATAGTCTACATACTACATCTTCATGTATTACTTTTCTAAGCCTAATCACCTACATAAAATTCTTAATGTGGTCTTCCACGGGGATTTTGTCATCTGGGTTATACTTCGGAAGCCACTTATCAGGGTTTTTAGGTAACCTATGTTTATCACCTAAGATGGACACAACATCTCCATCTAACCAGGGCCTGTTTGGTCATTCGTCAGCCATGGGAATAAATTATTTTGATGAGGTGGAAGGTTCAGAATCTTATGCTTCGTATGAGGAAGATGAAGAGGAAGGAGGTGAAGGTGGTGGTCCACCTGCTGCGATGTTGTGTCGAGGAGTATTTGATTCTTGAAAAAATGAGTCAAGATCTAGTCCAGGGGTTGATGGCTGACTAGAATGATTGTTACTCTCTTTAGTGTTTTCGTCACATGAATCTTGGTTATATTGACTGTTAGCTTGGGGATGGTTGTTTTGGAGACACCCCTCAACAAACTTCTATCGAAGTTGGGAAATACTATCAGAATTACTTTTCAGTAACTGTTCGACTGTAAAGGGCCCTAAGGTAGGTGATGCAATGATGTACCTATTTTTGGGAGCTCTTTGTTCATTCACAGGGGTAGCAGGGATGGCCTATGAACTTTGTACAGTTCATTCCCCTGACGTAGATGCCTGAGTATGACTACGGGTGAAAATTGGGTCTCTTGTTGAAGGAGGCTTTTCGATATTCTGTTTAGGCATTGTTTGCTTCATGCCCTCCTTCTAGAATCATTTGTTGAATACTCAGATGTGTAGGTTGCTGGAATGGGTTCCTAGGCTCACAACCGAGGATGAAAACCCATCCAAAGGCTTTAGATAATCCAATGCAAGTATTATCCTATCCTCAAGGCCTTTGGTGTGGTTAACGCCCACGAATACTAAGGCCTCTGTTGGCACTTGTGGTTCTTCGATCTTGAAAGAATCTATTTTCCATTGAAGGAAAACTGAATGGGTAAGGAAGTGAAAGGAAAATTCACTCTAATTGTAAAGGAAAGGGAAACTAAGTCTATACTAATCTAATAAAGGTGGTCTGATTTGTTATTGAATTAACTTGAGATGAAAGATTGGCAATTATTTGATTAGATTTAACAGAAATGTAAACAAAATTTATTACTTATCAATTCAATTTACAATCAACCAACAAAATTTTGACTGACAGTAACTTGAAATTAACACATTCAAGGTTAATCTGTAATCAGTATGTCAATTGAAAAATTAACATATATAATCAAATTTACTATGTAATCATTTGTAGAAATAGATAAATATTTTAATAGAATAAAATCTTTTAACAATTTATCAGTACATGAATCATTAGCAGAGAGAAATCAAGGCTATAAATAAATGCACTTATTAATGGCAAAATATTAACAATAACAGTGATCCATCCGAAATGGAAAAATAAACATTTGTCAAGGAAACTTAATCAAATAAATAGAAATAGATCTGAAAGAATATCATCACTATATTAGGTAAAGTTTGAAAAAATTACAAAACCTCAAGTAAACAGAGTATCTCCAATCTCTTGTCCATATTTTTCCCTCCCACAAAATCATCCCCTAGTACGTGTGAAGTCCACCCTTTAAATAATTATTACAAGGATTATATCGCCAACAAACTGGGATCGAAAAAATCTAAATAAAACTAATAACCACGAAAATCCTACCATCTATTCCAAATCCCTAACAATTCCTTGATATTGGGATAGTTAGTTGATTCGAACCCAAGTTGAGCATCACATTTATAATTCTCCATTTCGTTTTTAACTAACTTATTCCAGATGCATATGTAAATATGGATCTCTCCCTCAATAGCCAAAGGTTGTCTGATTAGTTGATCCACGTCTTCAATGCTAATATGATTGAGTCCCTGAATATTCTCTTTTGCTTCGTCTCATCGACGTTAAACCTACTTGATCATCAGTCTTAGCAGACAGACATTCTCAATGAGACCCACTATGGGAAAATGCAATGTCTCCATGATACCATCAACAAAATACCACCTTCTTCCACACACGGCCTATGCTTTCTTGATGGAATATTCAATCATCTCATTCAAATCAAGTCAAGAATGAAAAATAGTTCTGACATTTTTGAAGATTGAAAAATAAATGCCGTCGAGGAAGTGTTCACAAATATCATAGAACATGGCTGCATAATTAGTATCCCACAATTATGAATAGTAAATAGGCACCAGAGTGGCTGGTAAAGTCCAGTTCCATCCCATATTGGGATATTAGAACTAAGTACAGCATATGTCAATGATGAAGGCCGAAAATAAGAAATTGGGTTTCTTTCGGGAAATAGCCTTTTGATAATCCTAGATAGATTTTTTAAGCTCCAATGACAAGATAGAAGAAGCCCATGGGAAAGATTCACCAGTATTCAGGACATGATGAGCTATCGGAGCCCATTCCACTTTAAAAACAAAGCAATTGGGAAGACCATAAAGTATACATAACATAGCTGCTAGTAAAGAATAGGGTTCTCTAAAGTAGGTGACAGGATAAAGGTCATCTTTCCTCTATGAGAACTTATTAGGTTCATTCATCCAAGATTTTAAGATTTCATCAAAATTGAACCTGGTCTTGGAGGCTTGGGAAAATTATGCATTGAGGGGTTGTCTAGCCAATTTAAGGCCATATGCTATGATAAATACCTCGGGATGGAAGGTAGCTAGCTGCGACCCTACACTATCATTAAAGGAATGGTCTTTAGGGTTTGTGTGTTCCATGATCCATTTGACCACATCATTATAAGGAAGGATGGAAGGTCTGGCAGCTATGGCATGGAGTCCAAAATCCCTAATTCTTTGGTAGGACGACTAGTCATTCTATATGTCTGGGAGGTCGTCATTGTCAAAAATTGAGTACACCCTAGGCCATTCAATTTGATAAGTTTCAGTAATTCTGCCATTGGTGTCCGAGAAAATACCAAAATTTGTGTCGTTGGTTAGCATGTCCTTTTGAAGGCTTTTGCAGTGGGTAATTCGAGCCATTTTGAAATTGAAACACTATATTTAAACGCATAAGCAATAAATCAAAACTAATTCAAACAAAGCTATAGTAAAAGACTAAGCGAATAAATGAATAAGAAATGAACATGAGATTGACCAAGGTTGTTTAAATGTTCTTTGGTAAAAATTACAGTGAAAAACCATGCAGTACAGTAATTCGAAATAGTAAAAATAGTAAATAAAATATAACAAACTTTATTATATATAGATCTTCCGCGGGTCAAATTAAGACCGTAGGATTAAAATGAATGGACAGTTGGGATTAAAACTTGCGGGGTATGGGATCAAAATGTGAATTCAAAAAATTATTCATCATCTCGCAACCCGCATTCTGCAATTGCAGGATGTGGGATGCAGGATTACAAAATATCCAAATTTTATTTAACCCTTCTTGCATTCCGCATCCTACAAATTGCGGGTTGTAGGTTGTGGGAACACGCAACAAAAATTCATAAATCAAATTGCTTCCTGCAATCCGCAATCCCACAATTTGCGGGATGCGGGTTGTGGGATGAACAACTGCACTCATAAAAATACTTCTGCTTCTGCATCCCACATTGCAAGTTGTGGGATGCGGGATGGAAAACTCACAAATATTAAACTTCAAGATCCTGCAATCCGCATTACGGGTTACGGTATGCAGGATGCGGGATGGACAGAATTTTTGGGAACATATAGTCTTGTGCAAACCACCAAAATCACACAAAACATGCATAAATTATAGAAATTTAACTAATTCAAATCATAGAAACCATGATAAAAGTCATGGGGACCCCAAAACTACTTAAGGATTTGATGAAAGTTACCTTTGCATGGAAAATTGGGGTTCTCGTTTTTTATATAAAACATGGGATCTGTTGTTCGTACAACAAGGTGTTATCAGGATGGGAACTTAAAGCATGAATTTACCTAGAGGTGCTCAATGTGACATGGAAGTAATCCTTAAACTAAGTTGTCAAGCCCTAGTTCACCTCTAGTGGATGTGGCACTTGTTGATAAATCTAATCTAAAAAAGTCACGTTTCGAAACTCTTGGCCTGGTGAAGGGTCCTTCTCTTATGGGTAACTTAAGAGCTATTCACCCTACCATGTTGAGTTCAATGAATGAAAAATAAATTGCTTTTATTAAATCTTATGATTTTCTATTGGAAATTGGGTCTGTTAGGGTGTGAGAGTTTAATGACGATGGAAAACCTCTTATAAATTTCCCATATTCTTCCTCGAAATCCTTCGACACCCATTGAGACATAGATCCACCTTGTGTTCTTGTGGCTGTAACATCCCCATACCCCATAATGTAGATAATTTTAAATGTTTACTTAAGGAACCTCCCTTGCTCTTATGATAAGCACCAAGTATGGACATTGACCCACAAGCACCTTCTATTATCCAACCTTCATCTCGGTCTTAGAATCACCATTCTAGTCGTTATGACCTGCAATTATCCAATCTACGTCCAGAATGACCATTTCCTAACTAAACTAACCTTTCTGACTCCGGAATTTCGACTTTGGAATCGGAATTCCAGGTTGGCAAGGTGTCCTCTGGTCACCTTTCCGATTTCTGACTTCCAACTTCCCAACTTCCACTTTGTGGTTTTGGGAATCAGGAATCCATCTTTGCAAGGTGTTCGTCGGTCACCTTTCCAATTTTCGACTTCCGACTTCCGCTTTTTGGTTTTGGGAATCAGGAATCTAGCTTTTCAAGGTGTTCGCCAGTCACCCTTCCGATTTTCGACTTCTAACTTTTTGACTTTGGATTTCTGACTTTGGGAATCGAGAAATCCAACTTTCCTTATAGGTTTTAGCTATCCTCCCACTTTCTTATTTCCAACTTCCCAAGTTCCGCTTTTCGACTTCGGGAATCAGAAATCCAACTTTCCTAGAGGCTTTATAGTATCCTCTCACTTTCCGACTTCGAGAATCAGAAATCCAACTTTCCTTAGCACTTTCATCTGTCCTTCCTCTTTTCGACTTCTGAATTCTTGACTTCCACTTTCCAACTTCGGGAATGGGAAACTCGGATTTCTGCCTTTAACATTTTTCCACTTCTCAACTTCCGACTACCACCTTCCACGGGTGGATTCCAAAAGTCGAAAAACACATAATTCCTTTACTTAACCGCATTTCTGACCTCTTACCGGTATTTTAGCCTCCAGGGACTTAGGAAAAATGCATCAGAAAGAACAAAGTATGTACATAGGTAAAATATATAAACATTCAAGGAATAAGCAAGAAAACATAAGGACATTCATGCATTATTAAATTCTACTTGATCATTAACAAGCATTCAACATGACCATAGCAATTCATAGAAAATACATGGCATAAATAACAAAGATACGTATCTTGATGAATGAAGATGTCCTGCAACTATCTAGGTGACTGCAATGTTCCACCCGACCAGAGGAAAGTGTGTTCATTAATCTCTCAATACACTACCACCCCTGAGCTAGGAATGATTTCCACAAGAAACTAGGGAAACAAAAATATTGTACACAGATAGAATAGAGAACCCACACACACACAGTCAAGCCACAAATGGGTTTATCAGGAACTCATCCAAGCCATCATTCACAGTCTGTTTATCAAACTATCCAGCCAAGCCACAGATGGGTTTATCAGGAACTCAACCAAGCCATCGTTCACAATGGGTTTATCAAGCTGCAGGCTTACAAGCCAATAAATGTTGGGTTTATTAGGCTTATTCAGCCAATCCAGCATACAGTTGGGTTTATTAGACTTTTTATAGTCAAGCCAAATTCCAAGATAGGGATCGTTCAAGCCACATATGGGTTTATCAAGCACCCATCCAAGCCATCATTCACAGTGTGTTTATCAGACTTCCCCGCTAATAATTACATATGGACAAAACACAACAAGACTCATCCAAGCCACTAGATGGGTTTATTAAGAATTCTTCCAAGCAATCATTCACAGTGGGTTTATCAGGCTTGCATTCAGTCTATGGTAGAGGATTTCCACTACGGGTAAAACACCAACGTTGGGAAAACTTAGAAGACCACTCTCTGTGACCAAATTGAGTGATCTCCACCGCTCAATCACTCAGTAAATAGAGTATTTCCAGTTCACGAAGAATGGAATGACCCAGATGGTGAAAATTGAGCATCATATCGATAATCACAAGAAAAAACCACAGTTCTGCAACAGGGTAAACACACAGCACACATGAGCCAAAAACTAGAGAGCTCAAGTAGCAACGTGAAGGAAAAAAATGGGCATGTCCAGTGATGGAATGGTTTTGAATGGGTGAATGGATGACTGAGGAGCATGAGCAAAAAACCCCAATGAAATATTCCCTGAAGAACTGGAACACATCACATTCTTGCTTCCTGCAGAAGCAAGATCACGTCCTTCCCTAGGTTCCAGGCCTGCATAGATTGCAGTCTTCCATGCCTTGTACTGCCCCATGCATTAACTGCCTCATCTAATTTCTGGAAGGAATTAATGATTGAGGATAGAATACAAAGGTAGGTGAGGGTTCAAGGTTCCCTCATTGACATCTGATCACACCCTATTGGCTCAAGGGTTGACTTAATCCCCACCCTATCCCTTGTGGAATCATGCCCCATCTCTTTTAATGTTTGCAGTTTCAAGCTAGTTGTGGTTTTATATTAATTTGTACATAGTTACATGATATATCAAGATATATCTGTTGTTATTAACTTAGCACTATCACCATAGGTATCATCCTTGATCACCTATCCACAAAACATTCATAAATGGCAGGGGCTTTGCCTTGAGCTCCATGCCATGATATCAGTACGGATGAACATTATGTACAATTAAATACCAAAGGGTTAAAACCGGGGCATTACAATCCCCTCCCCCTTACAACACCACTGTCCTTAGTGCTTTACAATTTGGACAAAAATGATACACCGGCATCACCCTCAGTGCTCCGCAAAATTGAAAAAAGATGGATATGCCAATCGCATGGCATCCTCGAGCTCCTAGGTACCCTCCTTGCGGATGTAGTGCTCCCATTGCACCTTTACCTGCCCAATGGATCTATTCAAGAGCATGGTGACCTTCCCATCGAGGATGCGCAATGGCTTGGTTTGGAACTCTCCCTCGGGTTCCACCTAGATTAGATCTAAATCAATCACATGGTTAGGATCACGTACATATCTCTTAAGCAAAGAAACATGAAAAACATTATGATCCCTAGTGCTAGAAGGAAATGCAAGTCTATATGCAACTGGCCCTATTCTTTTAAGCACTTCAAACGTCCCATATTATCTAGGGAACAACTTGGCACAAATTCCAAGTTTCAAAGAACTCTTATTTTCCCTCACTCTCAGATAAACATGATCCCCAACACAGAATTCTCTGTGCACTCTATGCTTATCAGCATAGCTCTTCTGTCTTTCCTGGGTTTCCTTCAAATTCAACTTGATATTTGCAACCTCTTGCTCCATCTCCTTGAGCAATTCTGGCCCAAACACAATCTTGTTCACATGATTAAACCAAGTCATATGTGTCCTACACCTTCTTCCATACAAAGCTTCATATGGACTCATCCCTAGGGATGCTTGCTGCCCATTTTTGTACGCAAATTATACCAAGTGTAAGTAGTCTTCCCACTTGGTTGGATCGTCCATCACATACATGCAAAGCATGTCTTCCAGCACTTGATTCATCCTTTATGTCTGGCCATCATTTGGAGGATGGAAAGCAGTGCTAAAATTGAGCTTTGTACCCAAATTTTCAAACAACCCCTTCCAAAAATTGGAAGTGAGCTTGGAATCCATGTCGGAAAATATTTCCTTAGGAGATCCATGCAACTTGAAAATCTCTCTCATGAATATTTTTGCAATGTCATCAGTATTATGAGTAGACTTGACTAGTATAAAATGTGCTACCTTTGTCAACTTGTCCACCACAACTATGACAAAATCATGTTATCTCCAAGTCATTGGCAAACCGGTAATGAAGTCCATGGAAATGAATTCCCATTTCCATTCTTTGCAACAAACCTACTGGGTTTTGATGCTCAACCTTCACCTGCTGACATTTCATGCACCTTGAAATGTATTTAGCAATATCCTTTTTCATTCCTAGCCAAAAATACTGCTTTCTGGTTGTAGCAATTATCTTCCGATCTATTGGGTGACCAGAATATGGAGCTTGATGGATATCATCCATAACAACTCTCCTCAGATTTGCTACGTGTGAAATATAAATTCTATTCTTGTAGGTAAGAATCCCATCTTCTTCCAATTTATATCCCTCATATCTCTCCTCAAGATTCTGCTGCTGCAATTTATACTTGACTTGCACAAACAAATCATCTTCAGCAGTATGTTTCACAATCAGCTGTCTTGGATATGATTGGAAAATACTAAGAGATGCCACATGCTTTTCATGCAATTTCTTACTGAGTGCATCGGCCACTTTGTTTTGTTTTCCTTTTAGGTGTTTGATTTCAAAATCCAACTCACATAAAAAAACTCTAGACATCTAGCTTGTCTAGCATTTAGCGTTGGCTGATCCAACAAATATTTTAGACCAGAATGGTCTGTCCTTAAATCAAATTTTCTTCCCATTAAGTAATGCCTCCACATCTTGAGAGCATGTACTATGTCTGCAAGTTCTAAGTCATGAGTGGCATAATTATTTTGATGATATTTTAACTTTATAGACTCATAACATACCACATGGTTGTATTGCATAAGAACTCCTCCAAGCCCTTGACTGCATGTATCAATGCACACCACAAAAGTCCTTTTCTGGGTTTGCAATTTTTTAGAATGGGTGCACTTGTGATAATATTCTTCAACTACTGGAAGATTTCCTCACATTTAGGTGTCGATTCAAATCTCACCCATTTCCTTTGCAAAGAAGTGATAGGATGTGCAACCTTAGAGAATCCTTCAATGAATATCCTATAATATCCTACAAGTCCCATAAAATACCTTACATCTATCACGTTCCTTGTAGTTGGCCAATTCATGATGGCCTCAATCGTTTCAGGGTCCACATATATGCCTTCATCTGATATGATGTGGCCCAAGTAATGAATTTGATATTTATAGAAGTAACACTTACCCAACTTGGCATACATCTTATGCTCCCTCAACAATTGTAAAACAATTCTTAGGTGTTCTTCATGCTCTTCCTCATTCTTAGAATAGAGAAGAATTTCATCAAGGAAGACAAGAACAAACTTGTCCAAATACCTGCTGAAAACACTATTAATAAGGCACATAATTGTAGCCGGTGCATTTGTGAGACCAAATGGTACCACTACAAACTCATAATGTCCATACCTTGTTCTAAAGGTTGTCTTATGAATGTCTTCATCCTTGATTCTTAACTGATGTTAACTAGACCTTAAGTCAATCTTGGAAAATATCTTTTCCCCTCTCATTTGATCGAAAATATCATCAATTCGAGGTAAAGGATACTTGTTCTTGACTGTGACTTTGTTCAGCTATATGTAATCAATACACAACCTGAGCGTACCATATTTCTTCTTTACAAACAGCACTGGCGCTCCCCAAGGAGACACACTCATCCTGATGTACTTCTTTTCCAACAACTCTTGTAGTTGCATCTTCATCTCTAACAACTCAGGTGTGCTCATCCTGTAGGGCTCCTTAGACACGGGTTCTGCTCCTGGCACAAGGTCAATGCAAAAATCAATATCCCTCTTTGGAGGAAGTCCTGGAACATCATCAGGGAAAATATCCCTAAATTCTTGCAACACATGAAAATCCCCCGACCTGGGAGTTTCATTCTCTGATTCCTCCAAAACATGCGTTGCATATAACCGAAAACCTTTCCTACAGAACTTCTTCAGTTGCATGGCTGAAATATGCCTAACAGAAACCACTTTTGGGTTTCCTCTTACCGCTCTTGGGTGTGCTTCTTCATCCATGCATTCAAAATTCTTATTGTAACAGTCAATATTTACCCTATGAGATTATAACCAATCCATTCCAATAAGAATGTCATAGGAACCGAGTGGCAGAATTTTCAAGTCTGCATAAGTCACTAACCCATTCATTTCTAATGGACATTTTTCTATAATCTCACTGAAATTTATCTTGGTTCCAGTGGCTAGTTGAACTAACCATGGATTACTATGCTTTAACTTCTCAAAAGCACAAAATTCAACAATCCTAAGAGTAATATAACTGTGAGTAGAACCAGGGTCAATCAAAACAGAGATAGATTGCTCAACAAAGTTACCTTGGACCTCAACCATAGTTGACTGGTGATCTTCTTGAATGTCCTCTAATGCTACATAAATCCTAGGGATTGTCCTCACCACCTGAACAACAGTTTCGGCTTCTTGAATGTTGTAAGTTGGCCTTACACTCCTATTCTCAAGCGGACAGTTCCTGTGCAGATGGGGTCCTCCACATTTCCAAGATTGGATAGATTCCCTGCTCAGTTGTGGATCTATCAGCTGTTCACCCATCACTCTGGATGGATGATTTACGATCTATGATGGTTTACCCTACTGATTCTTGAAGCTAGAAGGTTTGAAACCTTTCTTTCTTTGGTCATACTTCTCATTTCTCGAATCCTTCCATAACTTTTGGTAATTAGGTTTTCTCTTACTCTGCTCATAACAATAATTAGCGTTCTTGATGGCTTCTTCTAGAGTTCTAAGCTCATCAAACTCGATTCTGTCTATATGCTTGAGGTAGCCCACTCAAAAACCGGTAGATTTTTACTTTGTCATACATGATATACCTGGCATACCTTAACAGTTCCAAGAACTTATTGGCATATTCTTCCATGGTCTGTTGTCCCAACTTTAGCTCATGGAATTCTTTGATATTATCATCATAATACCTATCAGATAGGTACTTCTACTTGAATTACTTCTTGAACTGCTTCTAAGTGATCTTCCTTTCACTGATATTATTTACCTGCCTAAGGTGCTCCCACCAAATGGATGCTCTTCCATTTAGGTGGAATATGGAAACTCTTTCCTTCATATTTCCTGAATAGTCTTGGACTTGGAAATATTTCCTCCTTCCAAGAAGCTAAGTCTCATCTTCCTGACTGTTCTTGATCTCACCATTAAAGATAGGAGGTCTTGCATTTTTAAACTCATCATGTGAGTTGTTTCCATATCGCCTCCTTATCTTTTCTCTGTGGGATGAAGAGATCGATCCCCTAGTGGATTCCTCAGAGTCAGAAGACCCACTAGGAGACCTCTTCCTTCTTCTGGCACTGCTTTTATTTCCTTCTGGTTTCTCTATACGACACCCCGAGCTCATCAGCCTTTGGATTCCTACTAAGTTTTGCAGAATGGAGACATTCAACTGATGTTGCTCTTCCTGAGCTTTAATCAAGATTCTCATGGTGGCTGCAATCTCAAGCGACGTCTCTTGAAATATCCTTCTGTTAGACTATGTGTCATCGTTTCCAACTCGGACGTTTTCCCCCATAGCATCCTCCTCGTGCTCATAGGGATTTCATGCATCATACCTATCGCAGGTTCTCATGGCTGAGCCAAAACCAAATTTTCCAAATGACACTCTAACTCTGCAAAATGTGTTAACACGTCGTTTGTTAGATAATTTCAGAATCAAAACTACTTACCCACTTCCCATGGAAGTTTTCTCTGTTACACAGTTAACAATATGTTGAAACCATTTACCAACAGCTCTATTAACTATTCAACTTGTCCCATCAAGGCCCAATGTTGTAACCATAGGCTCTGATACCACAATGTAACGTCTGCATACCCCATAATGCGGATAATTTTAATTTTTTGCTTAAGGAACCTCCCTTGCTCTTCTAATAAGCACCTGGTATGGACGTTGACCCATTAACCAGCCTTAATATTGGTCTTAGAACCACTGTTCTAGTTGTTTCAACTTGCAATTATCCAATCTGCATCCAGAATGACAATTTCCGAACTAAACTGACCTTTTCGACTCCCGAATTCCGACTTCAGAATTGAGATTCCAGCTTGGTAAGGTGTCTGTCAATCACCTTTCCAATTTCCAACTTCCGACTTCCCGAATTCCACTTTTCAGTTTCGGGAATCGGGAATCCACCTTTGCAAGGTGTTCATCGGTCACCTTTCCGATTTTTGACTTTCGACTTCCCAACTTCCGCTTTCCGGTTTCGGGAATAAGGAATCCAACTTCGCAAGGTATTCGCCAGTCACCCTTCCGATTTCCGACATCCGACTTCCCGACTTCAAGAATTGGGAAATCCAAATTTCCTTAGATTGTTTAGCTATCCTCCCACTTTCCGACTTCGGGAATTGGGAAATCCAACTTTCCTTAGAGGTTTTAGCTATCCTCCCGCTTTTTGACTTTCGACTTCCGAAATTCCGCTTTTCAACTTTAGGATTTGAAAATCCAACTTTCCTTAGAGGTTTTAGCTATCCTCCCACTTTCTGACTTCCGACTTCCTGAATTTCGCTTTCCGACTTCGGGAATCGGAAATCCAACTTCCCTTATCACTTTCAGCTGTCATTTCGCTTTCTGACTTCCGACTTCCACTTTTTGACTTTGGGAATCAGAAAATCGGCTTTCTTCCTTGAACATTTTCCCACTTCTTGACTTCTGACTTCTGCCTTATGCAAGCGGATTCCAAAAGTCAGAAAACACATAATTCCTTTACTTAACCACATTTCTGACCTTTTACCAAAATTTTAGCCTCTAGGGACTTAGGAAAATGCATCATAAAGGACAAAGGCATGTACAAAGGTAAAATATATAAACATTCAAGGCATAAGAAAGCAAACATAAGGACATTCATACACTATTAACTTCTACTTGATCATTAACAAGCATTCAACATGACCATAGAAATTCATAGACAATACATGGCATAAACAATATAACAAAGATCTTCATCTTGATGAATGAAAATGTCCCACAACTAGCTAGGTGACTGCAACGTTTCGCCCGACCATAGGAAAGTGTGTTCATTAATATCTCAACACACTTCCACCCCCGAGATGGGAATGATTTCCACAAGGAACTAGGGAAACAAAAAGCTTGTACACAGCGAGACCAGAGCACACACACATAGTCAAGCCACATATGGGTTTATCAAGCACTCATCCAAGCCATCGTTTGAAGTTGGTTTGTCAGACTTTCCATCCAAGCCATAGATGGGTTTATCAAGCACTCAGCCAAGCCATTGTTCACAGTGGGTTTATCAAGATGTAGGCTTACAAGGTAAGAAATGTTGGGTTTATCAGGATTATTTATCCAATCCAGCATACAGTTTGGTTTATCATATTTTTTACAGTCAAGCCAACTTCCAAGATAGGGATCGGTCAAGCCACAGATGGGTTTATCAAGCACCCAACCAAGCCATCATTGACAGTATGTTTATCAGACTTCCTCGCCAATAATTGCACATGGCCAAAACACAACAAGACTCATCCAAGCCACCAGATGGGTTTATTAGGAATCCTTCCAAGCCATCATTCACAATGGGTTTATTAGGCTTGCATTCACTCTATGATAGAGGATTTCCACTGTGGGAAAAACACCAACACTGTGTAAACACAGAAAACCACTCTTTGTCACCAAATCAAGTGATATCGACCGCTCAATCACTCAGTAAACAGAGTATTTCCTGTTTGGGGAGAAGGGAATGACCCAGATGGTGAATGTTGAGCATAAAATCGACAATCATAGGCAAAAACCATAGTTCTGCAACATGGTAAACCCACAACGCACATGAGCCAAAAACTAGAGAGCTCGAATAGCGACGTGAAGGAAAAAAATGGGCATGCCCAATGATGGAATGGTTTTGAATGGGTGAATGAATGACTGAGGAGCATGAGCAAAAAACCCCAACGAAATATTCCTTGAAGAACTGGAACACATCACATTCTTGCTTCCTGTAGAAGCAAGATCATGTCCTTCCCTAGGTTCCAGGCCTGCGTAGATTGCAGTCTTCCATGCCTTGTGGAATCATGCCCCATCTCTTTTAATGTTTGCATTTTCAAGCTAGTTGTGGTTTTATATTAATTTGTACATAGTTACATGATATACCAAGATATATCTGTTGTTATTGACTTAGCACTATCACCATAGGTATCATCCTTGATCACCTATCCACAAAACATTCATAAATGGCAGGGGCTTTGCCTTGAGATCCATGCCATGATCTCAGTACGATATAACATTATGAACAATTAAATACCAAGGGGTCAAAACGAGGGTATTACAGTGGCTATGATCGATTATTGAGCATGGATCCACGTTGTTCATTTGTCGCCATGACTCCTCTAGATTTTACATGCCTCATGTTTGCATGTTGTGTGGCCAGGATAGTTACATCAATTATACACATGTTGGATCTTCCTTGTATCTTTCGGGAGATCATTTGTACATGGACAGGTATGTCCCAGAGATTAGATTGTCTGACATTTCTACTTTTTTTCAGGTACCTTCGTTTGAGCCTATGATGTTGGTTTCTTAAGTTTCTTCGACTCCATGACCCAAAAATTCCTTATTGATAATGTATTTAGGCTATATTCTTACCCTCTAACCTCATACATTAGGGGACATCTGTTATAGCCAAAATTGGCACTTCTTCGTCCATGATGACACTTGCATGAAGACACTGCATGAACTTATTGTCACTCACCCAAGTAAAATTCAATGTATGGGAGAGCCATATTTGGGACTTCTGTAGCATCCCCACATCACTTTCTTAGTTCATTGTATACTTAGGAGGTTGATGAACAATTTCCTAGACCAAATCATCTCCTAAAAACCCCTAGAAATACCTTAAAAAATGCATTCCCCCAAAACGCCCCTTGCACATGGTCCACTAGCGTTTTTGACCTTGCACACGCATTTTGTTAGTGTTCCACTAACATGTTACATGTGAATTTAATTTGGTCACTAGCGTGTACCTAAAAAATTCCTATATA
>LPNX010375607.1:382165-417957 GCA_001517045.1 Pseudotsuga menziesii
CGATTGTAACTGCTCCTTCCTCAACCCTATCTCTTCCATTTTTTATATAAGAGAGGGATATGGGACCATGAAAAGGACTTGGCCTTGAGTATTGTTATGTTGGCAGAATTTGGACGCTCATCCACCTCACCTATGCCCTAGTTTCCATCTACCCTTGCTACAGAGCTTGGAGGTTGGGATTCTTGGAGGAGAGAACTAGGTGATCCAGATCGAAGGTTTCATGAGGTGCCTTGAATGAGGAGAAGGTGTATCTCATACTTATTTCATTGATTAATAAATACTTGAAATTATTCCCTTTCCAAATCATTGTGTGTACATCTCAGTTTTTTATTATATGTTGATGTTATGAGATTAGGGTTTCATATTATTTTGAATATCAATATATTACATGTGGTTTAATTGGTTTGAGGAAGGTTTGAAGTGTTTTTCTCATGTTCCTTGGTTGGATAAAAAGAGGAGGACTCAAAGAGAGGCTTGGATCAGCCTTCAGTTCATAAGGTACAAACCCTCTTAACCCTTTAACTTTTGTTTTAAATTGTACTTGCAAAACTTTATATGTCAGATTGTAAACATGTAGTACGTTGGTGGCCTCACCCCAGCCATAGGAGCACTTTACCTAAGAAATGAATTGGCGAATCCGCTGGGGAGAATCTTATCTACTTTGGGTTCTCCTTGTCTATTTATCTAGTGTCTTTTAAGGTCTAATTCTGATTTTTCATTTTAGGAACAATCCTTGAGTCATTATAGACATCCTCCTTGTTATTTTGGGAGTGATTTTCATCTTTTTTGCACCTTTTACTACCCACACACTTGTGCTAGGACACACAGTAATGTTTTCCCCATATACACATAGGTGTAGGGTGCTTCAACCTACATTTTAAACACTATTGTCACTATGGTGCACTAGCATGTACCTCTTCTCATTGATTTTTCCCGTAGTACATTGGTGGCCTCACCCCAGCCATAGGAGCAATTTACCTAACAAAAGAATTGGTGAATCCGCTAGGGAGAATCCTATCTACTTTGGGGTCTCCTTGTCTATTTATCTAGTGTCTTTTAAGGTCTAAGTCTGATTTTTCAGTTTAGGAATAATCCTTGAGTCATTATAGACATGCTCCTTGTTATTTTGGGAATCATTTTCATCTTTTTTGCACCTTTTACTACCCACACACTTGTGCTAGGACACACAGTAACATTTTCCCCATATACACATAGGTGTAGGGTGCTTCAACCTACATTTTAAACACTATTGTTACTACGGTGCACTAGCGTGTACCTCTTCTCATTGATTTTTTCACTTTTAGGGTTGTTTTGGAGGGGTCTGGTTGCAATATTTCCAGTCTCTATTGTTCCCAGGTCTATGAAGGACCACTTGGAACTGGTGTATTCTCTTGTGAGTGATTTTAACTTGATTTAAAAATACATTTTGATTATTTTGGTATTTTTTGGCCATAGGAAAAGATAGGAAAAATTCAGCCAAAATTTTGCTCAGGAATATGAATATTTTGATCGCATGATAGAGGAATTTGCGACGGAGGAAGAGCAACGACAAAAGAAGTCATGGGATAAGAGTCCGCGATGGAAGAGAAGATACAAAGAAAGAATCCACAATGGAAGGAACTATGACACAGGAAAAAGTACAATGGTTGAAAAGTACAACTCAATTGATCGTGGGTAAGAAGTCAGTTAAGATAACGCATGCTTTGGTAATAAAGAATCTTTGTATTTAGGGGCTAATAGTGCCTACTTTCATTATAATTGAATGTACAAGAATAGGAATGAAATCTAGTTGGATAAAATAATAGAGTCATTTGATTATTCCATGTAAGATCTTATAAAAGGGAGAACCCAACCTGTGTGCGAGCTGGTCTTTGTCGACTCCTGTCTTATTAGCTATAGATTTGTAGAGTTGTAGAGAAGAAAGTCAATATAGGATGTGTGTAGATCGACAATAGGGTGAAGGAAAGGAAAAATTCAGAGAACTAATACTAGAGAGCATGAGAGGATAGAAGTTTCTATATATTGTAGAGAATATCTAGAACATAGTCTGTAAGATGAGTGCATAGATGAAAGGTGCTACATATTTCTTATGCTAGATGAAGAGAACCTTTATGGTTTTTCCCAAATGCTTTTCCACTTTAAATGTTGCTTCTATGTGTATTTGATGAATATTTTTATGTCAAATGAATGTATGATGCTAATAAGTAGATACTGATAGAGTGAATAACATTTACTTATGAATAAGTTATTGTATGCATGTGTCGCACTGTTGGTAGACAAAATATGTGCTAAGGATTTATATTAACTATTGTAACCTCTGTCGACATATACTTAGATTAATATCTTGAATGAACACACTCATAATAGGAAATAAAACCCTCATCTTCAGTCGAGCAAGTTGGTAAGGTTCCGTGAGAGGATAAATCCCCACCCAACTGTAGAAACTTGGTTCTGGAAGTTACCCATAAAAATATCTTGAGTGAGACTACATCTGTGTTGCAAATGAAGCCAATTGAGCCTTTCTCTTCTAGGTAGGTATCTTGGGATTTATTGACGTACAAACAAGGGTCTGAACGTGGGTCGAAGGGAGAAACACCAACAAATGGTTCTATTTCTAGGACTATGAATCATTTTGGCGAGGGATATGTTTTGGCACCTGGAAAAGTCATAAATTCAAGAGTGGGTGGATTTTAAAGCATTATATTTTGCACAAGAAGAAAGATAAGGATCATGGTTGAATCTGACATAGTGGTTGTAGCGATACCTTTATACAGACATTCATGGAATTTTCTTTTGTGAGTTTCATGTTTTGTTGTATAAGAGGTTGTTGAAGCTAGAAACCCAGTGAAAAAAAATCTAAGAAAGAGAACTGATAGAGTGGAATCCCCAACTAATTTGGTGGTTGAATAGTATTAGCAACCCTCTATCTTGGGTTTTTGATTTCTGGGTAGACAGTCATGTTTAGATACATCACTAAATTTTTTGTCGACACAATAACATCATACAATGAGGCGGAAACAAAATCCTACCAAGGACCAAGAGGACAGTACCTGATATCTTTAATGATTTGGATAAAGATTCTTGTGTGTGAGAAAGGGATCGTGAGAATGGAGTCTGACGAGTAAATATTTATGCATGGATTCTTGGGATATGTCACAAACAGAGAATGAGAAAAATGGAGCAAAGTAACCTAAGATGTTCCCTCATGATAGCGACACTGAAATAGAAGGTGGACATCTAAGAAGTGGGAGAAGGTTTGGGTCAGGAAAGAGAAGAAGGGTTGCGACTAGAAGAGGAGGTTTCATTATGACTGGAGGAGAAAACTATGAGTTGACATTGCACTTGGACAGAGGTTCTTGTGACAAGGAATAGTAATACCAGCCTATATCTGAAATAGAAGAAGAAGAAGAATAAGCCCTAAATCTAGAATACAAATATGAAACACCCCTGACCTGCATACTTCTCTGAAGGTAATATCTGGAAACTCATACTCCAGTGGGTTTATTAATCAAAGTAACATTAGTGATGGGAATAACAGACAATAAATTCCACTAGTCGAGCAGTTCCTAAAACAAATATAAAGGTTGGGAATGATATTAAGTTATTGATCTATAGCAAAAATGGGTTAGAATAACCAAAGCAACATTGGTTTCTATGTGAATCCATGTGGACCGTGCGACAGGTCTAATATAAAGCCATCAAGAAGGTTCAAATGATCACAACCCTTAGGGGTCGTGCGCTGGATTGGTACATGAATTTCTATGTAATTTCGACAAGAGTCGCACAAAAAACACTCAATAAAGTTCGAGTGGGATTAATAGACGAATTCAAAAATCCCAAATTTGAATCTTGGTGTAGAACAGAGATTAAAGAGATTAAGAAATTGTCTACGGAATTTATTTGGGATTTCGACCAGAGATTTAAGAAATTGATGGCTAAAGTAAGTTTCTAGATGTTGGATGTTAAGTACAAAGAATGGATTATTGTGGCATTTTTATTGCACATCCAAATCCCCCTAATGAGACAATATATTGTATCACAGACTGAATCTCTACAGTTGACCATGAAGTTGGAATCCTCACCTATAGGAGAGACTAGTGCAAGGATGACGCAAACTCAGTTGCAACTAGCCAACCTTACATAGAAACTTCAAGATATTAGAAAAGGGAAAGAGATACAGGAAGAGCTATGGTGTACTATATGCAGAACAGAGGGCCACCATAAATATACTTTCCCTGTGTTTATGAAATATGTCGCATAGGGAGCACCAAACCTGATAAATACACAAGGGATTCCTTGGTGCAAAATATGCGAGACTAGAGCCCATCGGTCGGAAGAGTGTTTGTACTTACAGAATATTGTAAGTAACCCGGCTAGTTTATACTATAAATTTTGCAAAACACTAGGCCATGATGAAAAGGACTGTAGAGCATACGAACTACTACAAGAGAAAATAATGGATACCTATTTAGTGAAGAACCAAGACTAGATGAAAGCTGAGCGGGCACATGCTGAATATCCGTAGGAGAAATATCCATAAGCTTAGTATCCTTATCCTCGATATCCACAGAATGAGTATCCAAAACAAAAATAGCCTCAACCCAAACGTGTGGAAATTTTAGAGGTCGAGGACAAGGAGGAGGATTTGGTCACGGAAGAGGCCAAATTATATGTTATAATTGTGTGTATCCTGGACATTTTTCTAGGGACTATGCGAATCCTATGAATACATGATTATATTGTAAGTTTACTTACCATAGTATTGAGGAATGTCCTCAACTGATTTCCAAATGGCATGCTAGTAATGTAGTAAATCCAAATCTTCTACGAAATCCCAACCCAAACCCCAACCAGAATATCCAGAAGATATCTTTTGAGCCGAGGGAACTACATATTACTATCATAATAAGAGGAGGTGCTGCGAATGGACTAGACCAAGAAGCACAACATGGAAAACCGCAGGTGCGAATGAAAACACAAAGGAAAGTGTCATTCGACGTCCAAAAATAAAAGGAAGTATGCTTGGTCGCACGACCAGAATTCATCGACAAGAATCAAGCGTTGAATTCTGGTGCTACACTACCTAGAAGGCCAATAGTGGAAATGTTAAGAAAGCAATTGTCGGGAAAGGTTAGTAAGATTAAATAAAATTTAAAAGTTGATTATCGCTTATACAATATAAATAAAGTTTTCACAAAATTGAAATCTCTAATAAAACAACCTCAAGAAGAGGGGAGACCATACAAAAGGGTTAACCATGTGGGAAAACGATTAAATATTGGTCGCAAGTTAAGAATGACTTCCTAGATAGGAGACTATGATATGGACTAATTATGTACTTGGGATCTGATGTCAACATTATAACAAGACAAACATGGGAGAGCATGGGGAATCCATGAATTTCATGGTCTCTTGTCCATCACCGATTAGTAAACGAGTCGAAAGTCCTACCTATTGGTCAACTGAATCAAGTTATTGTCAAGGTAGAAGGCCGAAGGATGTAGACTTTGAAGTAATCAACATTGTCGATGACACAAATCTATATCCTACACTTTTGGGGATTGACTAGGTGATTGATAATTAGACAATTATCAATTTTAAGAAAATAGTCTTAACATTTGAAGATTCAGATCTAAGGGTGGTCTCACCAATTGATCCACTAGAAGGTCAAAGTTAAGTTGAGGCAGTAAATAGTGATACACAAGGAGACTATCTAGACCATATTTATAACATCACGTCTGCTAGGGATGATTATGTGAATCGAATAGATGACGAAAGCTTAGTTAGTAGAGTATTAATTCTTGTACATCATATTTTGGTGAGGCATTGGAAAACTGGTAGAATCGGATGCATGAAGTATCCATGAGAAGGTGCGCAATAATTACACAATCTATACGATGAGTAGGAATCGAGGTAAGTGTTCTATCCACATACAAATGCTTGCCTAACCTTGCATATTTTCTGACAAAATTTGAAGAAAAAGTCACAGAACCTCAATGCTTGTCTGCCATGGACTTTGCATTGAAATCTACACCTTCCAAATGGTGGGTCGCACATAAATAATCTATCTCAGAATGGCCACAATGTAGACAATTGATGGAGATACAATTCAAACAATATATCAGCTATACTGGTAAAAAGTATACATGATTGGCCAATCCTTTTGAGCATATTGAGTATTGTCATGCGACATGGGAGGCATGTTCGCGACAAGAATGGGTCCATCAGTTCAAACACACATTAGAAATTATACCAAGGAACTGGTATACATCAATTGAACTGAGATGACTGGAGAGTGCATTGACAAATATATTCAATGTTCAAAGAGAGGATAGGGACCAGAAAATTCCTATAGATCTATGGGTATACCACACGAATTGTAAGAAGTTGATAGGTGGGGCTCCATTTCACCTGGTGTATGGAGAAGATGATGTGATGCTAATGGAATATATTGTACCCAACCTAAGGATTGTTGTGATTACAGAGTTGAAAGATGTTGGTGCTATCAAGGAAAGACTATCGTAGATGTTACCGTTAGAAGAAGACCATTTTGTTGCAGGTTATCATCAAAATGTTAATATGGAGCTACAAAAAGTATGGCATTATCAACACATCAAGCATAAGCGATTTTAGGTCGAAGGACTTTCCCTTCTGTATGATAACAAATTTTTAAAGCATCCAAGTCAGTTGAAAACACATTGGCTAGGACTATATATTGTAATTCATATCTCTAATTGAGGCACAGTGCAACTACAAAATTTAGATGGAACACCTTTCAAAGAATTAGTGAATTGAAGTCACCTAAATATCTACCAGGATATCCACGACTTGGTCGACTAGAAAAAAAGGAAAGAAAAAAGAAAAAGACAATCTTTCGAGTATTTTTATTTAATGATTTGATCGCAGGCTGCTAGTCTGTCGCAAGAGAAATAAAAAGGCATCACGGATTATCTGTCTGTCACAAATGAAAAATGGTGGCAGATACAATCCATCTATCACAATGAAAAAAATATGTTGAAGGTTGAATACAGGTCATAGGAAAGCAAGATTTATCGTAAGATGAAATTGAGTCACGAATATGACAACTGTCTGTAATTAATTTAAAAACATAAGCGATTTTGATGACGTGTTTTTTGGCCACTTCCATCATTATTGAACAATAACTACCACTAATGTGACATGCGAGTGACAATTTATGTGGCGGTTTCTATATAATTATTTGAACAATCGACTAATGTGAAAGAAATTGCTACCACCTTTCCATTCATTGTCTGCTCACATGAATGAATGATTGATTGAATGGTTAGACGTTATCACCTTCACACCCAAGTTTTAGTTCATTCTACTGCATCCGAGTGAGAGTGTCCCATTGTTGTCTGCAACTACAAGACATGAAGTGAGTTTTCCATGGAGTATGGTTATTTCCATTTTGAGTACATGCATAGTTGTAGAATCCTGTGTCGCGACCCATTCACCCACACTCATTATGGAATACACTATCGGATATGTTCCACTGGAATTCATGGTTGTAGGGGAAATGTCACAATCACCAGCAATTCCACCAATGAGTTTGAGACTAGACCCACCCTGTCCGTAAACAAGGAATCGATTTGGTACCCATAAGAAGAAATCCAAGACCAGCTAATTCGCCTAGGATTAGAGTCCCAAAGAATGAAAGGTACCCACTAGAAACATTGACTATACCAAAAGGATTTCAAATAATGGTGAATAAGGAAGAGATCATGCAACGTCGCCTTAAACTTTACAAGAAGATCAGGATATATTTGGTGATGCCAATGAAATTTACAAGAAGCTTAGGATATATTTGGTGATGTTGATGAACTTTTATCTTGTCATTCCTAACGCTCTAAAAAGTTAGCCTTCCAAGAATAAAGAATAAAATAAGAAACAGAGGCTATGAAGAAAATCGAAGAGGCGGAGGCACTACGTGCCAAGGAGGTCGAACAAGTTTCTTGGGCATGGGAAGATTTGATTGACGATGAAGAGTTAGAGAAATTCATAGAGCAGTTGCGCACTGTGGAGACAGATGTGAACCAAATGAATAATGAAATGAATAAGATACCCTTAGTAGAGAAAATGGCTAAGGTTGTTAAGATGAAGAAATTAAAGTAGGAATTCGCAACACTGCAAACACAATAGCAGAAGTAGACTAGAAGGGTCACAGAATTACAGACATAGGTAGAAAGAGAGTATTATTCACCCTATACACCAGAAAGTGTGACAAGAAGTAGATTTAGCGGGACTTACAACTTCAGAACACATCAGTTCTGACCTTGTGGAGAATTTGAGGAAGAAGGAAGCAGAAGTACAGGAGGAGACTGCGCAAATAGTGAAAATATTTCAGGATTTTCAAAGTAAGGTTGTCACAATAGATGTTTCAAACTAGTGTGGCTCAGGATGAGACACAAGTTATTTTTGGGGGCCTATTGGCCCTAGGAAAATATAGGCAGAATTTGGCCAAAATTCTGCTTGGGAATATGAAGATTCTGATTGCACGACAGAGGAAGTTGCGTTGAAAGAAGAGCTGTGAGAGAAGTAGTCATGGGAGAAGAGTATGTGAAGCAAGAGAATATGAGAAGAGAGATGTTGTGAAGGAATGAACCACGATAGAAGAAGAATTAAAACTGTTCAAAATGAAAGCTTGATTGATTGTAGGTAAGAAGTCAGTGAGAATAACACATGCTTTGGTAATAAAGCATCTTTGTATTTTTGGGTCAATAGTGCCTACTGTAAGTGTAACTAAATGTAAAAGAATAGGAACGATAGAATGTTAGCTAACAAAATAGAGTCGCTTGATTACAACATGTAATAGCTTATAAAAGGGAGAACCCAAGCTATGTGTGGATTGGTATCTGTCTACTCCTGTATTAGTAGTTCTAGAGTTGTAGAGACGAAAGTAGATCCGGGCTATGTGCAGATCGACAGTAGGGTGAAGGAGAGAAAACATTTAGATACATAATACTAGAGAGAATGAGAGGAGATAAATATGTATATATTGTAGAGAAGATCTAAAACATATTCTTCAAGTTGAATGCACAAATGAAAGGTGTTACATATTTCTCATGCCAGATGAAGAGAACCTTTGTGGGTTTTCCCAGATGGGTTTCAACATTATATGTTGTCTCTATGTGTATTTGATAAATATTTTTATGTTGAATGAATGTATGATGTCAACAAGTAAATACTAATAGAGTGGATATCCTTTGCTTCTGAATATGTTCTTGTATGAATGTGCCGCATTGTTGGTAGACAAAATATGTGCTAAGGATTTATATTAATTGTTGTAACATCTATTGACGAACAAGTAGATTAATATATTGAATGAACACACTAAGAATAAGAAATAAAACCCCCGAATTTGGTTGAGTGAGGTGGTAAGGTTCCGTGAGAGGATAAATATCTACCCAAGTACAAAAACCTAGTTCTAGAAGTCACTCATAAAGATATCTCGAGTGAGACTGCATGATATGCATCGTAGGTGCTGTCGACTGAGCCTTGCACTGTTAGGACAGTATCTTGTCTTTGTTGATGGAAAAAAAATGGTCTGAACCTAGGTGGAAGGGTGAAATTCCAATAGGCTTGTATCTTGCTTTGTCCTTGATATCCTTGCTTGGAATGACCTTGTTTGTATGGTGTCGATCAACCTCTGTTAGTAGGTGTAAACTAAAACTAGGAGCCATCTAATCCTTGTCTTACATAGTGATTTTGGTAAAAATCCATTTTCCAAAGTGGTTTACTTGGCCTCTTATATTAGTATTATTTCCAAGAGAGGTCTTGTCATGCCTTAGGTCAATCTAGGGTTCTATTTTGTGGAAATATTACAAAAGTTCATTTGCTTTGTATTTACATCATATGCATGCACTTGTTTATAGTTTGTTTTCATTTTTGTTTTAAAAGATAAAACTAAAAAGAACAGGTCTTAGATTTATATGCATTTAGGCTAGTTTCATTAGGCCTAGTTGCATGCATATCTCTATTTTTTTAAAATAGAAAAAGAGATCTTTCTTTTGTGGTCTACTTTTTCAGTTTTGAAAAGAAAAAGAGAAGCAAAATTTCTGTATTTTGGGTTAGGGCTATCTCTAAACTACCCAAAAATATTAAACTCCAACATAGTGGCCTTTATTTTAGGGAATTCAACCTTACAAAGAGCTGAATCAGAAAGATACTCTCACACAGGAGTTAAGCACAGGGTCGTGTGAGATTGAGTTGTGGAGATACCCATCCAATACTCAGTTGAGCATAGAATAGAGTTTTTATGCTTATGGGGATTCACTCAGTACCTTATTTGGCCATGTGTGGTGATTGGCACTATTTGACTTTTTGGATTAGCTACCCTATCCATGCGCATCAATTGGAATGACAATTGTTACACTGGACCCTTTTTGTGAGTTTGGTATGCTTAGTATCTTGACCTCTAGGACTCTACAATAGTGACGATGGAAGGTTATTTTCACTGTACCTAGGGAATAGGTGGGAGGAAGCCTTATGCAAATATTTGGAAAGGAGGCAAGTGAATCAAACACTTGCTCCAAAGTGATTGTATTGTGTACCTCGGGTAATTTTTTTTCTCCCTTCACTAGTTAGTTCTGGGCCCTCATCATCCAGACTCTCCTTTTGAAGGTATCTTTGGTTCCTTGGTCTGGACACTTAGGATTTTTGTTCTAGTGGTGTGCTCTTTGTGATGTTGTTTCCTAGTCTACCTTAATCTTTTATTTCTTATCGAGTTGGAAACCATGGATAGTTTCTTTGTGGGAACCAACCAAGACATCCTTGTGCAAGGGGATTCTTTTTCTTTTCCTTTGCTGGGAACGTTAGTGTTCCATTAATGGTCACTCTGAGTCTTCCTGGATTCACCCTTGAGCTACCGGTTTGGTTATTTTCCACTCCGAATGTCTTGAATGATCCTGATGTTTCTCAAAGAAAGAACCTTATATCAAGGGCATCAAAAAATTGTCTCCCCTTCACTGGTAGCATCATCCCCTCCTCCTTCCACCTCATGTGGTGAAATTTCTGATACTAGTAACCAACAGTCTAAAAGGAAGAAAATGAGGAAGAAAAGGAAGAAGATGTGAAATAAAGGGGGAAATCACCCAAACTTTGGAGGTCATGCTAGGTAAATTCATCAAAAATCTATGATTCAAGTTTGACCTAGTCACTCAACCTCTGCAAGTCATACTAGGGGAAAACATCCAGCCTCTACAAGTCATGTTGGACCCATCCACCCAACCTATGCTAGTCATGTTGGGGGCAACCACCCAGCCTCTGGAGGTCATGCTAGGGGCAATCAGTCAGCCAATGCAAGTCATGTTAACACAGTTGAGAAACCTAAATGTGTAGTATGCAATCCTAATTTCCCTTGTAATATTTGCAAGGGATATCACCTTACTCATATGTTCCCTTCTATTGCAGAAGTACAAAGAGTGTGGTCCAAGTCTCAAGGATCTTTTTCTCCTGAACAACTTGTGACTTCTGAACAAGCTATTCAACCTTTGGTTTATTAATTGGTTGAACCAATACAACCTTTGGTCAATCCCACTATTCCTTTGGAGAGTGACCCGCATCAAGTAGTTAAACCAGTGCAATATTTAGTCAATCCCACTTTTCCTTTGGTGAGTGACCCATATCAAGTGGTTGAGTCGATGCAATCTTCGATAAATCCATCTATTTATTTGGAGAGTGATTTTTATGCTAGTCATGTTTTCTTCGTTATCATTTCAGAAATTTATGGACAAGGGGGAACTAACTTCTCTTTGAATAAACCCCGCTGATCCCTTAGATTGCTTCCTTTGATTGGAATAGTCTAGTTGAGTCGTGCCTTCCTTCTGTTGCACCTTTTCAAATAAAGGTCCAAGTTGAACACTACATAGTTTCTCGTTGTATTGTAGATGAAATAACCTATGTTGGTATTTTATCCATGCATGCATGGAGAGGTATGGGATCTCCAAACCTTGTGTCGACTATTAATAAGTTTTTGGCCTTTGATAGAATACCTAGTCAAACTTTGGGTGTTCTTTCTCAAACACCTGTTACTTTAAGTGGGATGATTATCTTAGTTAATATTATGGTTGTAGAGGACCCCTTGGAATTTAATATGCTCCTTGGGTGTGATTATGTTTATTCTATGAAATTTTTGGTGTCTACACTCTTTCATGTGATGTATTTTCCTCACAAATAAAGCATTGTTACTATTAATCAACTGGAATTTGTTGATCCCTCTCATTACCTGGATTTATACCAAGTCTATCCGTTGCCGATTCCCAGTGTTTTGGTAGACACTACCCCGCCATGGGTTAATTACATGTCCTCGTGTCCCTCATGTCCAATTTCTACTTAGAAGAATCCTTTGTATCCATGTTTACCTTCTTGGGACTCAGTCACAGCAATTGAGCAAGTGATCTATCCAATGGAGACATTGGAGCTCACTCTCCAACCCGTTGATCCAATAGAATGTCCAGACATGTGTTCCATTTGAGACAATCTACTTCCTTCAGATGAAGACTTCATAGATTCTATGATATAGTCTGACCTTCTTTTGGATGTTGAAATAGTTGTTGCTAGATCCAGCCTAATTTATTTTTTAGTCTAATCTTTATGATGATCGATCCTCAGAAATTCACATAGTTGAGTCTTTGGAATCTCCCATTGAACATCAAGTCGATGATATTGATGAGTTTGATTCTTTTTGTAGATTTCTTGACTCACATGATGTTGAGTCTGTTCCTGCGAACTTCAACAGCTATGTCAGATTTAACTTTCATATGGACATTGATATTATTGATTATAAATCCTCATGCCTTGGCACTATAGAGTCTTCCTCGGTCAGCTATGCCTTGACTATGTTGGATTCCATGTTTTCAGCTTTTTCTATAAGCCCTGATCTCTGCTATAATCATAACTCAACCTTGTATCATTTTTTCGTTGCATCTTGACACCCTTTACCTGGAGGACACACTCCTCGGGTGTCCTTATCTTGCTCATGTTCCTTGAACAATACTTAGGTATGTTCCTTATGCTTGAAAGTAGTTCTACATCCCTCTAAAACTCGTCTCCTTGCATTGACAACATTCTTCTAGCTTTCCTTCGAGCTCGTTAAAAATACTAAGGAGTCCATGAGTTGAATTTTTCGGGCTCATTAAAACTTTATAGGAAAGGTAAATGGAGTTGTATTTAAGTTGTTGTTAAACTCCTTAAATATTACAATATTTTTGAGTTCTCTTGTCACTTCATACTCGTTAAAGGGATTGAAGGAACGTCCACATAGGTATAAGTTTAACCATTTTTCATACCATGTGGATTAATTACAAAAAATGTATGATCCGGTTCACTATGGATAAAAGAATACTCCCAAGTATAGGTTTATCTCTTTTTTCGGGATTAGGGAACTAAACTTACTAAAAAGGAATATTTTTGAGCTGACTTTTTCTTTTGTCGTGCTATGGTTTAAAACATGAAAAATATTTTGAGCGTTCTTTGTGCTATTGTCATGATCATTAAACTTTAGGACAAAGGTATCGATTTTACTTTTTGTTGTCGAGTATCAATGAAAAATGAATCCCTTAGTTCTCCTAAGCTAAGAGAGTTCTCATCTGGATTGTTTTATACTTTTCAGACTTTGGAGACTAACTTTATGAAACAGTTTCCCCCTTAGAGTCTTCTTTGGCGTTTCTAGACTCTCAAATTGTTAAAAAACTATTGAGCAATCACTAATTTGGGCTCGTAAAATCCATGGATTAGTGCTTTCTCAAGCATTCTTCTCTCTCTTCTTTGATCTTGCTTAAAAATGAATGGCTCGAGTTTTCTTTCTTAGACTTGTTAAACTTATACAAGAAGGGTAAAAAAGAGAAAGGGAAGGGAATTTTGTTCAATTGTATTTTTATATAATGGAATAAAGTCTTGTTTCCTTGAAAAAAACATCATTTTGATTCCATCAACAGTTTGGTTCTATTGTTTGGCCTTAGGATTAAGCCTGATCACAGAGTTATTAATCCTATGGTTGGTAACTTTTCCAATCATATGGAGAATTTTTCAATGTCTCCTACATTACATATTTGTATAGTTGGTCCCTTTGTGTCTAAATCTTGCTGAGTCACTTTTGTGTCATGCTCATTGCTCAAGGATAGAACCTGTTACGGAGAGAAACTTCCTATGGCTTGGGGTGTACCACAACAGACAGATAAACCACAGAAATCAATCCTTTCCCATATGTAAGAGAAACCAAATATCTAACACTAAGGGATCATGGGTCATACCTTATTCCAAACGATTGAATTAGATCCCCGTTGAGCTTTTTCCAATCCCACTTGCTTTAGCAATTCACTCTCAACAATAGTAAACAAGGCAAACATGCTATATATTATAGTGTTATATCTACTCTAGCATATATATTCATCAATGTATAAACAATTAAACATATCCATGGATTCAATATTCATTCAATTGCACATTAAATGGACAAGGAAAGATATTTCTATTAATCAAATCAAAGATTACACAAGTGACAACCTCTATCGGCATGTCTACGAACCAGAGAAACTGAGTCCTCCACTTGGGCCTCCACCACCTCAATCCTCTATCCCTCGATAGCAATTTCATAAGCAAAGGAAATCTTGGGAAGAACAAAAAATGATCCAAAGGGAAAAAGGGATGCAGACTAAAGTATAAGCAAGGTATAGTAAGAATGGACTATAGTTTCCTTGCTCTTCAATTCCTCTTCTTCAATGTATCCAAGGGGTTCCTTATATAGCACTCAAAAGGGGTAATGGAGGGTCAAATCCAAGCGATCTCGAGGAATATGGAAGGCCAAGAGTCAAGTGGTTTAGACACACATCAAGGAAAACTCCAAAAATATTTGGACTTATGCACACATCCCAATGTACATGGGTTTGAGGTCAATATCCACGTATATATGCGAGAATGGGATTAAAAGTCACGTACAGCGATAAACAAGTGTTTTTAGGGATGAACTTGGAAACATCAAAGTATAATATTGGTCCATGGGGTCCAAATATCCTGCAAAGGGACAGGGAAGGCCATAAATGTGTGATCAACCATGTGTGGTAAAATCAGCTGTAACAGATGCCCCCTAATGTGTGAGGTCAGAGGGGTAACATGATGGTCGAAATACATTATAAATCCATCCGAGAAGTGGAGTGATGAAGAAACAAGTGGAATAACCATCCATCCATTAGTATAGTACAATAATCTATCTCTGCATATGACTGCAAATACATATAGCTGTCCCAGATACATAAGAGTACAATGGCCATGAATAGGCATGATATACAAAATGTGACATTTGTGGTCATTGCCATGTATAATATCTAATAGATCAAAATATCCATGATGAATATATACAAAGGATCAAGATCTGCATAGAAGCTGAAGATATACAATGGATCAAGATCTCCATAAAGGCTAAAGATTTCTAACATACACTGGAATAAAGTCACAAGAGATGAAATCTCATGAACACTGGCACAATTAAGGAGGTAGCATATGTGGAATGCCACCAATCTGGAAAGTCTTCTACACAAACCGATGAGCACATGTCCTACTATGTGAATAGAGGTGTCGAGGTAAAACATAGTATTCCATCGTCTAATTATCGGTCATTGATGTATACTGTTAACAGATGTGAGATCACCCACCAATAATGAAAATGGGAATCAAGGTACTAGAGTGCAATCTAACAAGTGTGAATATATGTGTTGAGGTCGAATACTTGAAAGATTCCATCGATTAGGGGACACTGATGTATTCCCAAAACTGTCAAGGGTGAGAGAACCTACCACTGATGACTATAAGTCTCAAAGAACTCAAATGACTCTAGACTCCTATTCCAGAATAAATGATCTGAATTTGATGTGATGGAATCCACTAGAAGGAGGGAATTAAGGCATACCCCATCAAAAAACACAAGGTACTCAGCAATGTTGTATAATGTGGAAGGACTCGAACAAGATGTGCATGAACTAGTAATAGTACTGAGAATGACCTACATGCAAAGTCAAGACAACTGAGGAATGGCCGACTCAGGTTTGAACTTCCTTTGAACAAGAGCATAAAGGAAAATGGTGACTGAAGATAAGTAGCATGGACTCGATATGCAAACTGGGACATCTCTGTGACACAGGAGGAATCAACAGAGGCTCCATAGGGATCAGAAGCTTAACGAATCAATGGAGATAAAATCAGAGTAACGAGTACAAATCCTAAAGTCAAACTAATAACCCAACCAATGGATTTGATATACAATGCTCTATTCGAAGGTGACACGACTTGACTGCTTCCAAAGATAACATCTTTTCCTGTCTGGATTTTTGGTTTTTTTATTTTTTTGGACTTTTTCAGATATTTTGAAAAGCTTGAAAAGGAATAAAAGTGATTTATAGTTATGAATCTAGGAGGAGACAACTGTCAGGGGTCAAACAAGCTAGTTCCAAGCAGTGGGACATACCTATGCTCAATGCAAGGAAACATGTGAAAGATAACGACACTCAAGGGAATGTCCCCTCCCGGTAGAAAATGGGTTATCAAGCTGCAAAAGATATATAAAAGGCTCTGCTTGTCTAGACATGAGACAAGATCGGGCTATATGGCTGATAATCAAAGTCAGGGAAGCCAACATAAGGCTCAATAAAGCAAGCAAAACTCATGATAATGCAATTACAACTTGACATATACAAGGGGAGTCCAAGGGGAAAAGGCCAGCATAAAGTTCAAGAGGAGTATGAAGCTCTTGCTCAAAGTCATGGTAGTACTATATAAAGGACTCCCACACCCTAAAGGAGAAATGTCAGCATGGGCACCAAATGCAAAACATGATCTAACTAGGGTACCCATGTATGGGAAAGCTCTACAATTCACAACATGTCACTTCTAAAAGCAGCAAGAAGTAACGTGACAAGAAAGAATGGGTTCATACCTAAGGTTAATATGAAATGGTCATAAGGTTATGCAAAGTGCAAGCAAATGTGAAACCTAACCTAAATGTCAGTTTAGACATAATACCTGAAATAGGCATGAACAGGTCAAAGCTACAGTCAAACCGCACTCGAAATGGGCTCCTACAACATCAAATTAGTTCAAACAGTCCAAAATGATAAGAAACGGTAAAAAACTATAGAATGTGGGTAAAAATTTCAAAAAAATTCTATAAATAGTAAAATATTTAAAAAATTTCATACCATTTATATTTTTACCTAGGATCATGTATTTGAGCTCAGAACTTCAGAAGCAAATTCTGGGAGCATTGTTCGGTGGAATCCCTCCCCGTTTGATCCAGGTAGATTCCCTTTCCTCTCTCTTGCATTTTAATATAATTTTTTTTAAATTCCATGGTCAAGTTAAGTTTTTGGACCATCCCAACTTGGGCATTTTGGCCCATGTGGAAATTAGGCATTTTTTCGCATATAGGGCTTGCCATACGTAGAAAATGCCTCGAAACATGCGTACATATGCGGCTGTATTGAAAAAAATCACATACAGGGTCGCGAACAAGGATTTAATGGGGAAATGATGATAAAAAACTTGGTTTTTCATGCAAGATGGTACTAGAGTGGTGAGAGAGATAACATGGTGATGTTGAGGAAGTTGTTCAAGCCGATCTCATGGCTCAACAAGTATTATGAGCATGTGGCTTATACAAGTTTTGGTGTCTTGGTAGCTTAAGGGACAAACCAATAGTACTCCAGCTGCTGGTAGATTATTGGGATCCAGAGTCTGAAACATTTCAGATAGATGGGATGTTTCTCAGCATTGAGGTTGAGGACATATATTTCATCACAGTTTTTTCCCAACGAGGGGAGGATGGTGAACCTCCGATCCCGTGGGCTAGGTGGCAGATTGACCATAGATGAGTACATTGTTGTGTACTGTCTTTCAGATACTGAGAAGGTTGGGATTCAAATCCTGACAAACTCTATTCATATTCTAGGGCTGAAAGCCATACTTTTGGCCTTATGCAGGATTGCAGGTTTGGCTTCACTCCACCAGGCCTTATGTCCAATGATGTTCTATGCGGTAGAGTGTATGCATCCTATCGTATATGACTGGAGTACTACGCTATTGAGCAAAATGAAACAATAGCTCAATGAATGCAAGATGGGATGGGTGTGGAACTTCGGGTTTGGCAGCATACTGAGCACATTCTTCTTTGAGCGGGTGCCAGGGCTAAGCCCTAGGGTAGACATTGCTCCACATGGAGTTTGAGATCCAGCTCAACAGCACTAGGATAATGTCATGCACAGAATGGGAGGTGGTTGAGTGGCTAAACCCTACCCAATAGAGTTCTTTTCATGGTGGCGAAGACAAGTGATTGCCATAGATGACTATCCCTATGCGAGGATTGACTTTCGTGGTGATCCAAACATGCCCCTACCTCCAGGAGTGGCTTATGGAGACATAGGTAAAGAATCCCAAACCCACTTTTAATTTTTGAATTATAATTTTTTCTGTGTTTTTTGATATATGAAATCAAAAGACGTGTTTTTGGTGTGATGATGCATAGTGACAATCTATCATGTATATGCAGATGTAGGACCATGATGGCCAGATGGTTTCCCTTGTCATCGACAGAGGGGAAGAGGGGATGAGATTATGGGTGTGGATGTGGAGTGGACACTCCAAATAATTCACACAAACTTTGCTCCATTGACACATAGAGTACCCATAGCGCAAGTCGAGGACTTTCCTGAGGCCATGCAGTGCCAAGTGGTTGGAGTACCATGAGCATGGGTTCGACTGTTTCGCCAGCTAGATAGATCCATAGTGTGCTATCATGTTCAGTACCCTCCTTTACCTTAGGCTTAGAGACCTTAGTGTACTCATTTTTGTATGACCGTGTAGTATATTTTGGTGGCTCGGAAGCCCCAATTTTGTATATGACACTTATGTATTATGACGTCACTTTTTGAACTTAATGAAAAAACTTCTTATGATGATCGATTTTTATTTTATTTACATGTGTGTAAAATGTGTTTGTGATATGCTTATGGTCTGTGAAACAAATGGAAATCTAACACATAGTTAGCATATGAGTCAACAACTTGATTAAAAATTCTTGAAACATGAATGTATATTATACCCTCAAATTTTCATTCTAGCAATCTAACACATAAGAATCTTTGTAATAATGTCGGATCCCTAATGCGATACAAGCCATTAAGTTGTGAAACCACTAACTGCGAATCAAGACGTACCTCAAGATAATGAACACCATGCGAAATGGCATCATGCAATAACTCAATAATGACACTATATTCAACAACATTGTTTGACAAAGGCTGTAAACATATGCCTCCTAAAGACAATACTTGACCCATAGGAGTATAGATCACCCAAGCAATCAAAGCTGAGTTTTGAGTGTGACAGCTAGCACCATCAGCGAATCCTATGTAAACGAAATACTCCATCAACATCTGCCATAACAAACAAAAACTAATCAACAAACTTGATCACCATAAGAAAACCTAACTATGCAATGGAAAACTGTACAATAATATACAAAAACCAGCCCTGGCTGAAGATCATGCATAGTATTTTTTGAGATAGAGCCCATTTCTAGGCTCCTCCAAGAATGTCCCTTCATAATAAACCAACTCATAGGCGCCTTTCTCTAAGACATGTTTAACCATGTAAGGACCATGCCACATGGGATTAAACTTTCCTGCTCCCAAAGGTTCCTTAGCTTGATCCCATAAAAGGACCAAGTCACCTTCACTAAACCTCCTAGGATGGACATTATTATCATATTGGACCTTGACGCGACACTTGTTAACCTCTAGAGCCACTAAGGCATCTCGGTGCTACTCATCAAGATGCTCTAAGTGTACCAAACGTTCTTCCAATGTGGAAGTGTCTGGTAAAAGCTCCACAGCTAGCTTCCAAAAAGGGATTTTACATTCAACAGGTACTATTGACTCCACCTCATGCACAAGCTGATAGGGAGAAAAAATGGTGGCAGTCTTAACCACGGTTCTATAGGCCCACAAATCAGGATACAACATGATATGCCAATTATTCTTGCTTTGTACGATGGCTCGTAGATGAATAGACTTAAGTGACTTGTTCACTGCTTCAACCTGTCCATTCGCTTGAGGATAGTAAGAAGAGGAGTGCTCTTGTTTATACCCTAACTTGGAAGCCAACTCTTCCATCATTTTGTTCTGAAAGTGTCTACCATGGTCAGTGACAAGCTCTTTTGGAATGTCGAACCAGGTGATAATCTGGTTAAATAAAAAATGCGTGGCTGTCTCACCATCAAATTTAACTATAGGCATAGCCTCTGTCCATTTCATGAAGTAATCGATAGCCACAATAATATGATGGTGCCCCCTAGCCGAAGTTGGGTTGCAATCCATAAAATTAAGCCCCCGCTTGGTGAAGGGACCGACGGTGAAAATAGGATGCAAAGGGGTAGGACGCAAGTGCATATTACGTGTAAACACCTGGAAAGGGTGGCACTTATTAACCACATTAACACAATCCTTAAAGATAGACGGCCAAAAATATTATGCTCTCAATATTTTTTGGGTTGTGGAAAGCCTAGATAAATGACCACCACACGCCCCTCTGTGGCAATCATTAAGCATGGCCTCTACCTCATCATGAGTTAAACAACGATGTAAAATGGAATCCACCCCATGGTGGTACAAAGTATCATCCACTATAAGGTAGTTCTTTGCTACATGACGTAGTCATCGTCGCTCATCCCATGAGAGGTGAGTGGGGACCTTCAATGTTTGCAAATACACAATGATATTTCCGTACCAAGGATCCACAGTTGATATGAGGAATATATGCTCATCGACAAAAGAATCCTCATAAACCTCCTCTTCCTCCAAATTTGGGAAATCTAATATGAGCTTAGAAAATATTAATGATTTCTTCGATTTCGCCGAAATGAACTCGAGATCAAACTCTTGCAAAATCACAATCCACTTATTATATTTTCCCCCAATCATCCTTCTAGTGAGGACGAACTAAAATGGATTGATGTGAGCTACGACCAAATTTTGGCCCAATGAGAATGTAATGTCTCAAACGTTGAACCGCATGAACGGTGGCTAAGGATAGCTTCTCCACATGGGAATATTGAAGTTCCACATCAATAAGGTTTCGGCTCAAATAATATATGACATTCTCATGGAGCTCCTCATCCTCTTGAACCAATACCATACCAATTGTCTCTTGAGACACGGTCACATAAATCAAGAAATCACAGCTATATTCTGGTGGACTAAGCACGAGGGACATTGCTAAGGCTTTCTTAAGAGAATTGAAAGACTCCTGGGCTCGCTCATCCTAGTAAAAAGGGGTGTCCTTCTTCAACAGACACATGAATCCTTTAGTCAAGTTGGAAAAATTGACCACGAACCTTCGCAAGAAGTTTTCCATACCTTGTAAACATTGAAGGTGTCGAATGTTACGCGAGGGAGACAATTGAAGTATTGCCTCAACCTTCAAGGGATCGAATCTAATACCCTCCTTAGACATGATGAATCTTAGTAAATGACCAACTGTCACGCAAAGATGCACTTATGAGGGTTTAAACGAACTTGATAATGACAACATCTTTCAAACAATTATCTCAAATTATAAGGATGACACACTCCCAAAGGAGAGTGAGCAGCGAGATCAGCCAAATATACTTCAATAATCATTTTAAGATCGTGAAATATTAAGGTCACGGCCCGCTAAAACATGGCTCCGACGTTTTTAAGGCCGGAGGTCATATTCCGATATGAAAAATTTCCCCAAGGAAAAATAAATGCAGTCTTGTGTTGATCCTCAGGTTTAATTTGTATCTGATTATTTCCAAAAAAGCCATCCATAAAAGAAATACCTCACTTCCTACACATTCATCAAAAATTTGATCAATAAATGATGTAGGGAAGTTATCTTTAGGACAGGCTCGAATTAAATCACGGAAATCAGTGCATATTCGGATCGCTCCCTGCTCCTTATCCACCGAAACAAGATTCGAAACCCACTCCGTCAAGGGAACAGGATAGATAAAACCAACTTTGAGCAGTTTTTCTATCTCAGCTTTCATGGTGGGTGCTTTTCTAGGATTCACAACATGCAAAATTTGTCGAACCGGTTTTGCATCCGGATAGGTTTTGATTTCGTGTTCGATAATACGAGGGTCTATACCTGGCATTTCTTCGTATGACCAAGTGAGAGTATCACGAAATTCCTTAAACCACGTGGTATACTCTTTGATCCCATCGGGGGAACAACCCGCCCCAATGTAGACATTCTCAATCTTACCAGGATCATGAGAAATATTGATAGGAATTGTTGGTGACAAGTTAGCCATGTTCCCTTCAGCCATCTGAATAGGAGAGATTAATGGGACCATGGGGCTACCAATTTTGTCGCTAAGAATCTCCCTAAATTCATCACACTCTAAACAATCAAGATTAGGAAGGAAATATGATCTATGGTGCAACTCTTCCCAAGGTTTCTCAATCCCAGACATGGCCTCAAGAATAGCTTCATCTGACAGAAAAACATCATCAAGGCAGTCATGAGAGTGAGATGAATCTACTACCCATGCAGGCAACACATACGGGTCCTCCTCCTTCATCTGCGAAGAGGAAGGACTAGGGTCTACAACATGATCAATATTCGCTTGATACGCCACCATTGTTGCAGGAAACGACACGTCAGTCTCGACATGCACACTCAAAGTACTCGGTGAAGGAAGAATCCAAGGATCTCCCATAGGAGTAGTGCAAAAAGATACTGAATTCGACGAGGATGAGACCCCACCAAGACTAGACCCAATCATAAGGATGAGAGGATGACAACTAAAGGTTCCCATAAGAGAAGGATACAGACCGACACCCACATTCTCAGTTGCCGGCTGAGAATGATCGATAATCGGGATGGAAGCTCCCAATGATGCATTAACACTCAGATTATGGAATGAATTTTGATCAATAGTAATGATCTTCCCATTAAACGGAGAAAAAAGCTACTCGAAATAGGGAAGAAGCTACGGCTTGCATATTGTACATCCAATTCATACCCAGTAAAATATTGTAGTCAAGGGGTGCATCAACCACCTCAACCTTGATCGTGGAAGTCTTCCCTCCTAATTGGACCTCTAGAGAAGGAAGTATACAATACGAATGAAATGACCTACCATCAAAAGCTGTCAACATGGTGGCAGATTGAGAAAACATGGGAGAACCTAAGCCCTTCCAACAAGACAAAGACATCACGGAAGCGACAGCTCCTTCATAAATGACAATACACATGATGGTGTTGTTGAGACACTCTACATGAATCAAAAGAGACACATAATAAGGAAAGCAAGTATGTACTTCCATGGTTTCAAATTTGATCATGGAAGAAGAGCTATCATCACTAACCCCAAGAGTAGACAACAAGGCATTTCTCTATGGAGGACAAGTCTAAAGCACTTCTAATGCAGACATCGCACAAGGAGTTTGGCCCAAATCATCGACAACTGAATAGTTTGAGGCAGCTCGAGCATTAGGATTGTGTCCTAAGAATTTCAATATCCCTTAGGAATGCGAGGCAGGACTTCAGGTTTATCTGTAGGTTTTTCAATTCACAAAGGGCTCTCAAGTGGAGCAGGTTCTTTCCCAAGGTCAGGTTGTGACGAACCATAATCTTTCGCACGTGTCATAACTTTGGTAGCTCTCACCATGCTGATGCAACCGTGATCAGGAGCGACCTTCAACGGGTTTTGATTTCCACTAAATGCACAACCAAGATCAACGGTCCTCGAGTTCATATTTTGATTATTAGGTAAAGGATTAGTAAAAACAATTGGTCCCTGTTCTATGAACTTTGAGGCGTCCTCCATATGAGGGCACAAGTGAGTGAGGTGATCATCCTTACACAACTTACAAGGAAACTTCACCTTATTCTTAGGCTGCTTGTCCCCCCAACATTATTCATGTTCTTTTCATTTTTATTACCATTTTCATTTTTATTCCCACCCTTACAATTATTTTTTCCTTTCTTTTTATTCCTTCCAGGATGTTAGTTGCCTTTTGGGTTAGACATTTACACAAAGAGTACACCCGTCGATTGGGTAGGTTGAGATGAAGCCATAGCTTGTCCTGACGCAGGCTGGTTAATCGATAACTGGCTCACTTGTTTTGTCACCGAGTCTGCAGGTTTGGTACTCGTGGAGCTAACAATACCATAGGCATGTGGTCCAGGTTTGATATTGGGGTCGAAATTGGATCTTGGAGCATTCAGAATAATCTCATACAAGATTCTAGATTGAGCATAGATCAAATCCAACTCTTGGGCCCTAAATATAGCTTGGTCCTCATTTTGAACTTCGAATGTAGAAACATCCTTCGCGATGTAAGGTAACAATGACTTGAGAAACCATTCTAGAAGAAAATTTGGTGGTATAAATGCTTTAATTAATCGTTTCCATCTATGCCACTCTTGAATATGATCTGAAATATGTGTGCCTTTGTCTTGCTGAAAGGTCAACAAGATTTCAGTACCGATGTCGTAACATACTGGTAGCTGGAAATGATTAAGAAAAGTCATGGCAATGTCATCAAACATAGTATAAACGCCCCTGTAACTCTATGTACCATTTTTCTGCAGGACCCATGAGGGTGCATTGAAATAGTCTCAAACAGATAGAATCATCATGTAAGGAATTGAAAGAGCACCAAAGGTGGGAAGTGGTGACATGCTCACCACGATCTTCACCAGCCTTACCTTCGAACTTGGGAATGTCTGAAGGAATATTGGTAGGGATTGTCGGCCATGCTGGATCATGAGACATAGGATCATTCATCAATATCGACAAATTAGTTAAGTTCAATATCACAAGGAAAGGGAGCCTAGGTTGAGTCATTCGATGCCACGCTCCCTAGTAGTGCTGATTCATATAAGGTTGATTGCTATACTCCCCATGGCCTTGGCCAGTGGGATAATAACCTCCTCTCATATGACCCATGATGGGCTGCATCGAATCATTGTGATATGGAGTACCTTGATTATGAGGCACTACAAAGCCATAATTAGAAGAGTAAGTGGGTTGTTGATACCCGTACCCATACGGCTGATAGTTTTTTCCGTACTATGGTCCATAAGAATGTCCATGGGAAGCTCCATAAGGCGTTCCATGGGATGTTCCATGTGATGGTCCATAGTTAGGTATATGGGGAGCTCCATGAGCTGGACCATGAGATGATCCAGAAATAGGTACAAGACCTGCCAACACAACAGGAGGAACTTGGATTTATGATACTATAGTGTTAGTAGTCATAGGACAAACATGGCTAGTAGTGGTATTTCAGCCCGAAGGCCCACGCGAATTAGGGGGAGGATGGTTCGTTAAAAAAGCATTCGAAGGAATGGGGTTCAAATACGATGGGACATGTGAAGGAATGTAAGTGTTGTTCCCAATGTTCACACGTCTCGGTCTTGGTATCTGAATAGGGTTAATAACATTAGGCCTAGGATTAGCACATGAATATTCCTCCACCACAGGGATGGGAGGTGCAATGTGACTAGTGCCCCAAAACCTCTCTGCATGGAAAGGAATGGAAGTGCCGCTAGGGGTAGTGCCAGGTTCAAATTCCAACTTGGCATGATATGCCATATTGGACTTGGGGATATCAGGAAGGCCATATCTAACATTACCAGTGCTTGTGAGTTCATAGTGAGTATCGCTTCCCAAAAACCAATACCGATGACCCGTGAATAAGGGATCATAACAAGAACGTAAAGCTTGTTCATGTGGTGGATCATATGTGCTAGTAGGATCACCCTACATGACCTCGTGAGGTGGGGAGGACATCTTCAGAATCACATCCTCATGATCTCCCATGGTGTGTGAATCAAAGTGAGAAGTAGTCTGCACAGACTGTCTGGTTCTCTCTGCCAAAGGAGGAGGAGACGTGGAAGGTGGAAGTCCTTATAAATGATGAGAATGGAGAGGTGCCACCCCTGAATCCACAATGACTAAAATAAAAATAAAATACTCAATATAGATATGCAACCCTAAGCAGAATAGCGTGCACAGAGCATACACCTAAGAAAATCTAAAGCCAAACAACAAGCAAACCAAGGGTAGGATAAGTGAGCTCCTGAATGAAGTAGGAATGTCTCACCTAGGAGAGGCTTGAGACTCTCATACACAACAACCATAGGTTCATAACCAATTATAGTGGCCCTCATCTTCAACGCATATAGCGGCTGTGCCGTCTGACCCCTACCTGGCTAAGACACCTGCAGAATAACCTCCACAAATACCCCCTTGATAACCTAGGTAAGGCAAATAAGGTCACCTCAATATAATGAATGATTAGGCAATAAATCATAGGAGGGATTGACCGTATGGGCAGGGTATCAAATCCCGAAGCATGAAAGCACAGCTGGTACCCCAGGGGTGCACCAGCCAATACCTCAAATCCCACCAGATACGAATACAATCCTGGAAATATCTTTGGTGCTAATCAATCACAATTAGGGGTCATCCCAATCACAATTTCTTACAATGCCTCGTTCTTAACTCCCGTGTAAGAGGAGGATCTTGAGAAACACTAATTATACCAAGGGTTTCACACTCTCACCTGAACAGACAACTAATTGTTTTGTTTAGTGGTCTTGGAGAATTAACTTACAATGAACTATTCCAAGACCCTAAAACCTAATCTTATAGATGCACCCTAGAAAAGAAAAGAGTGTAATGCATTTTATTAAGCATTGATTTTAGTTGGAAGTTATACTCAAAGGGTAATGGTCATGCAACTTATGGTGTTATGACACAACATGAAGCAAAATGCACACCTAACAATCAATGCAAATGCACTTTGTAGAATGAAAAACAGGGTATGCTACTACGTGAAGTGAAAACTGTTTAATTCAAATGTAAATGCAGTCATTCCTATATGAAAATATGACTAAGATTCACCAAGAAAACCTAATGCAAGTATCATGCTGATCTGAAATGCAAACAATGCATAACTATACAAAAAGAAAAATATTTTTGCATTTTTGAATTAAATGAGATATAAAAGAAAAAAAAATGACTCTGCAACCCTCATACTCTACAACCACTCACAAACAACAGCCAAGCAAAGCATCAAGGTAAAAGAGACCTAATGCACTAATCTCAAAACAAAAAAGTAGAAAATGAATGACAAGAACATTTATAAAAATCAAATTAAAAATAGCCTCTGGTCAGAAACAGAGGGTAGATACAGACTCTAGAAGCAATATCCAAGAAGACTCAACAATCATCCAAAATCACACAGCAACACTTAATCCTACAATAAATAAAAAATGAAGGCATACGCGACTGTTCTCAGTAAACCTGCGTACATACACAACTGTTCTAGGAAAACCTGTGTGTATACATGACTATGAAAGCTAAACCCGCATACAGGAAGAAAAAGAGAGAAAAATAAGGTATACAGACAAGCAAGAAAAAATTTACTCCTTCAGGACACTATTGGGCAAACATGCCCCTAGAACCGACATAGAAACAAAGAAATTAGAGCAATTCAAGTACATTGAATACTGAAAAAACCCCAAAGAGAAACAACTAGGAACCTCCCCAATACAGTCGCCAATTCTGTTACAGAGAGAAACTTCCTATGGCTTGGGGTGTACCACAACAAACAGATAAACCACAGAAATCAATCCTTTCCCATATGCAAGCTAAACCAAATATCTAACACTAAGGGATCATGGGTCATACCTTATTTCGGACGGTTAAAGTAGATCCCCGTTGAGTTTTTCCAATCCCGCTTGCATTAGCAATTCACTCTCAACAAAAGTAAACAAGGAAAGCATGCTATATAATATGGTGTTAGATCTACTATAGCATATATATTCATCAAACTATAAACAATTAAACATATCCATGGATTCAATATTCATTCAATTGCACATTAAATGGACAGGAAAATATATTTCTATCAATCAAATTAGAGATTACACAAGTGACAACCTCTATCGGCATGTTTGCGAACCGGAGAAACTGAGTCCTCCACCACCTCAATCCTCCATCTCTCTATAGCAAGCTCACAAGCAAAGGAAAGCTTGCGAAGAACACAAAGTTCTCCAAAGGGACAAAGGGACAAAGGGATGCAAACTCAAGTATAAGCAAGCTACGGTAACAATGAACAATAGTTTCCTTGCTCTTCAATTCCTCTTCTTCAATGCATCCAAGGGGTTCCTTATATCGCACTCCAAAGGGGTAATGGAGGGTCAAATTTGAGCGATCTCGAGGCATATGGAAGGCCAAGAGTCAAGTTGTTTAGACACACATCAAGGAAAACTCTAAAAATATTTAGACATATGCACACATCCCGATGTAGACGGGTTTGAGGTCAATATACGCATATATACATGAGAATGGGATTAAAAGTCGTGTACATCAATAAATAGGTGTTTTTAGGGATGAAATTGGAAACATCAAAGTATAATATTGGTCCATGGGTTCCAAAGAGTCTGCAGAGGGTCAGGGAAGGCCGTAAATGTGTGATCAACCATGTGTGGTCAAATCAGCTGTAACAGAACCTGAGTTGGTAATTTTGTATTTTCCTTGACCTTGTGTTGGCCACTCCCTAATATCAATCCATTACATCATGTCTTCGACAATCCTTTTTGCAAGACTTTGTTGTGTTAGGATTATATAATCCTCCCTTGTCCATATATAGTCAATTTGATAATCATGTATAGCATAGGGAGACATGATTACTATACTGGAGTGTGGGGAACACATGTAGAGGTTAGCTGCCACTTACTGCATGTTCATGCATGAGTTTAGGTTCCTATGAGGCCATTCCCTACATTATAGGAGCCACTATGAGTGCCACTAGAAGCCTCCATCAGTTGGTTGTGGTAGGTAGTCAGTTATGTTGAGTCAACCTTCATTTACATTTAGTTAGTCTAGCACCAGTTTTGCATGGCTGCATGGGGAAGTGGCTCCTTTTTCCACCTACCTCATCAGTTTAACTGATTATTAGATGGATTTAGACAACGTGATTTAGATTAGTTGTTTAGTTGGTAGATTCGAATCTTATACACATGATTCAAATACTACTTATTGTAACACCATTGTATACTATTGGAATTAATGAAGATAATGTTGTAATTTACTGATAATACTTTATCAGTTTTATCTAAAAATTGTCTTGTTCAGTGTACATTGTTCATTCCATTTTACTGCATAATTATACTTTTCAATTGCACTCATTTCCTATAGATCAATGGTTCAATAATTCAAACATGGTATCAAAGACTTGTTCATCTAGTAGCAAGTCTTGTCTAATCTCCATTGTACACTAGAACCAACTAAGTTTCCACATAAATCCTGCAATTTTTTCCTTGCTAACTCTGGATTCATTCAGAGAAGTCTTTGTAGGTGTGACAGAATTTGAGAAAGTGTACATGTTGAGGTTGAAAGGCTTGAAACTGACATGATTGTGAATTGATTTTGGTTTTGCAGTGATATTTTGCAGGTACAACTTCATATGGATTCAAGATTATCAGTTCCTCTTCTTAGTCCATTCACAAGATATTCAGAATGGAAATTGAAGATGATTTCATCTCTAAAGAAACAAGGTCTCTATGAAATATCTATTCGAATTGGTAAAGAGCCTTATGAAGATTAGAATGATTGGATAAATGATGGTGATAGATCTTTTGGAACAATATGTCTGGCCTTTTCTCCAATCCGGTGCTACCTTATTGATTCTGTTGAATACCCAAAGGATCTCTGGACAGAATTGGATAGAACCTTTGAAAAGAACAATGAGGAACATTATAGAAATTTGGAGAGCACACCCAATACCACAAGATTTATCTCTTCAAAATTATCTAACTCTATTCTCTCATATGAAGTTTCTCAATATGAAGAAGAAGAACAATCTTCAACACAGTCAATTCAAATTGAAGAAAGTCTCCTTGGAGTGACTCCTTCTCATGTTGCTCTAGAAGTTTATGAGATATTTGATATCTCATATTATCATATATCTGATCCAGAATAATACATTAGAATCTATGTTATTGAGGAAAAACTCTCCTGCCATTCTATTCAAACATTCTCTAGTGATTCATTCTTCTATTTTAAATTATGTGCAAAGTTTGCCAGTGATTGCTTCAGAAAATGAAGAGGAATTCGATTCCTCTATCTCTAGTGTTGTTGTTGGTGTGCAGAAAAGTTATAATTTGGTTATTTTGGAAGAAATATCAGATTTTAGGAGTGATCCATTCACTCTCATTTATCTAGAGCTTCTAGCAAATTCCTGCATGATTGCATGCACCAATACTCATAGTTTTGATGAAGAAGGAGAAAATTGTGCATCTACCATCTTGGTGGAGTAATTGTAATTTTTGTTTTACACTATTGGATCTGATATGACCTTATTTGGATCTTATGTGACCTTATTTGGTTCAATTTTTAAGTTTCAAGAGCCTCCAGTAATGCTTGTAGTTGTTCTCATCGATTTTGGTGTGAAAAAACAAGTACCAAAAGTCTCTTTCAAAATTGTTGCTGGGGATTTTTTGTCAGTTTTCTCTCATGAGTTTGCTGATATTATATTTTGTGAATAATTGGTTACTCTTGAAGCTATATCATATTATGTATCTCAAGCATTCTCTCTCCACGGTCTAGGACTTCTCTACCTTCCTACTTGATCACATGCTCATCTCCTCATAGAACTAGTAAAGATGGAGACATTTTGCATTCGCCTGGACACTTGCTCCTAACACTTGGAGCTGATTTTACCTCACATGGTTTGATGTTCAAGGATAAAATATATCAGTTTCTTGGGTTTTCCTCAAATGGTTCGAATTCTCAAGCACTTTTTCTCTCTCATCAATTGATCTCAGTTTCTCTACATGGGTCCATTTTTCATCTTGCAACTATCTATGTCACTGATTCAGTTGAGAATATTTGTAATACCCCGGTTTTGACCCTGTTGCATTAAATGTACATGATGTATATATTGTAATGATCATGGTGTGGAGCTAAAGGCCAAGGCCCCGCCATTGATTGGTTATGCTATGTTTCGGGTTTAAATTGTCACCGATGGTATATCGGGGCATGCGGCATATATATTGAATTGTCATCATGTAAATATGCATCTTTAATTAAAATGAACCCGACCACCTACGATCGTGGAAACTAAATTGAGAAGGGGCATGATTTTCACAAGGATAAGGGTGGGGGATGTCAAGCCTTGAGCCATGAGGGAAAAACCCATGTGTCACCACCTTGTCTTATCCAACCACTGCCATTAAAAATTGTTGCTGAGTAGTTGAGGTAGTTATTGTTTGGGAGTGGGTGTGGCAGGACTGTCAGTCCTTGCCTACACGCACACTCCACCTATGGTTGACTTCACAATGGAAAAGGGGAAACCACCGCCATCACTCCAGGGGGGACTCACGATTTCATTTTTCACTCCACTGCGCATCCTCTCCACTATCTGTTCACCTCCACGCACAGGCTTTACCTGGTTTCACTACCGCAAACATACTACTCTCTCCATTTTTGTGTAGAGACATTCACGCACTTTCGATTGCCTGTTCATCTGCGCGCATGGGCGAAGCTATTCATCCTCATGCAGGGACCATGTCTGTTGTTCATTCTCACGCACGGGAGTTTACCTGGTTTTACTCACGTTGTTCTCCTCTACGGATTTTGTGGACAGTGTGGGAAGATACCTACCTCACAGACTGATTTCGGGTTGCTGCAGTCTCCCTTACATTACAGTGTGTTTCGTTGGGGCCTTCTTTACATTTTGGGATGGGAGTCTTGTTCATTTTCATGCACAGGCTAAGAGTATGTATTTTCTTCCCCAGTGCAGCCTGTGTAAGTATTTTCCGTTTGCTTAGTTGTCCAGGACGGACTGTTGTCTTTCCTCAGGCTGTGATTGTGGTTGCTGTTACATTTGGGGACTCTTGTAATTCACTTGGGATTCATTTTGGCCACGATAGCTCCAAGAACGACTCAGGAATCATTTTCCCCTGTTAAGCTGCAATTGCTGATGAATTGCCTGCGTGCAATGGTTTGTCTTCGGACTGTGTTGGGAGCAGGGATGGGGGCTTGGTTTGCTTGATAAACCTGGTGGCTGGAAACCACATAGATAGAGCTAGAGGGCTGGCTTTCTTCTCCACAACCCCTGAATAGCACTGGAAGGGAATGCAGGGCCTGAGGGACTGTGTAGCAGAGAAGGGACTGATTCCTTGTGTTGGGTGTGTGTGGGTGTCTTAGAAGCCAGGCTAGTTCTGGTGTGGGTGTTCTTGGCTCTGTAATGAGCTCACCAGCTTAGCATTTAGCGTTTCCCAGCTCCTTAATGGCCTAATAAACCCAACTGTGTTGGCTTGGCTGTGCTTTGTGGCTATGTGTAAGCCTGCTTGTTCCCGTATTCCTTAGAGAATCATGCCTAGCTCGGGGGTGGCAGCGCTGCTGAGAGATTAAGGAGCACGATGGCCTATGGTTGGGTGGAACGTTGCAGTGACGTAGCTGGTTGTGGAACGAATTCATAATAAGATAAGTAATCTTGTCCATTTTTACTTCTGCAACCATATTTTCTGTTAATGAATGCTATGAACATGTTGAATGAATGCTTGTTTGAATGCATGTTAATTCCGTTGTGCATGATACATAATTGTAGTTGTGTATGATAAACAATTGCATCTGTGCATGATAAATGTTCATGTGTGTATGTTCAACTTCAATGCATTCTGTTGTATCATTTTTATTAGTTCACATGTTCATGGGGCTGGTAGCCCGGATGGTTAGAGCCATGGTCGCGTCCTCTTCGCCGGTCGGAGGGATGGGGACATGACAGCGTGGTATCAGAGCTCATGTTGCAGCATGGGCCTGAGTGGACCACGGAGATGCAGTGACAGAGGAAGTATTTCTTTCTGACCAGTAGAAATCAGTGAATGATTGGAAAATTCAAAAAATTTTCTAAGTGTTGAACAGTCTGCTCATCGGAGCACTTAGTGGAAGAGACTTTCGATGCAGCGGAGGAGCTAGGCGGAAGCATACCCAACGGGAAAATTTGGGAGGAAGTTTGTGAAAAAATTTCTAAGTGTTCAGCGATGTTGGCAGAAAATAGAGGTTGGGGTCGCCGACACCGCGGAAGAATTTAGCGGTTGTCTGTCCGCCGTTGCGGCTGTCGAAGAGACTAAAACGCCGATGCAGCCGTGTTGTTAGTGGATCCAATTGCCGACAATCAAAAAGTTTTGAAAATTGGTTTAAGTGGTGAAATCATCGATGAAAAATAGTTGATCGAGCGCCCGCCATTGCGAATGGCTAGACAACTACGCGTCCGATGGGTAAGGCCTCCGACCGCTGACGCCGTAAAGAAAGAAAGTTGAAAATTCTTCTAAGGCCCGAAATCGTTGGAAGAAAATAGTGGTCCGTGCACCCGCCGTTGCAGAAGACAAAAGCACTAGCCTACTGATGAAGAAATACTGTTGATGCCGATCAGGTTATGCCTTAGCAGATTGGATCGCCGATCGGAAGAAGATCGAAGATTGTGTTCTGCCGTTATGGCTGCTGAGGGAACTACTTCGCTGACGAAAAGAAGAGAATGGAGCCGATCAAGCGGCAAAGGGGGAGACTAACGAGGGAAAATTTCAAAAAAAATTCTAAGTCTTGGAGTCGTTGGCTATCGGAAAAAGATCAAATATCATGTTCCGCCGTTGCGGCTACTGAAGGAACTATTTCGCTGATGAAAAGAGGATCAAGCGGCAACGAGGAAGACTAAAGAAGGAAAATTTCAAAAAAAATTCTAAGTCCAGGAATCATCGGCCATCGATGATGGTTAGTGGATAGAGCTTTCAACAACCGATGAGATACGTGGGATGAAGTTAGTGGATTGAACATCCGCCGTTGTAGCTGTCTAATGGACTATTTTTCCAAAGGATTAGTGCATCCGACAGCATATGAACAGCGGAAGAAGCTAGTTGTTTCGACCGCCGATATAGCGGAGAAGTTAGTTGTTTTGACTGCCGAAACATCGGATTAATAGTTGAAATGAGAGCCGATTCTGCACAGGGAAAATTTGAGTTTTCCGTGGGATTTTTCCAGTAGATTTTGACTGTTTTTTAATGGAATTTTCAGCAGTTTTTCAATAGATTTTCGGGGCTAAAATGAAAAAAATCTAGTATTTGGGCAATTGTTGTTTATGACTGTTCCAGTAGAAGGTAAGTGATTCTGATTTATATCAATGTTATGCGTCTAACATTTGTGTTACTAACACGTTTGCAGAATCATAGCCACCTTCAAGGGCGGTATTCCAGGTAGTGCAGTTGATAAGTAAGTGGTGGTTCAGTTATGAGAACCCATGACGGATATGATGGTCAGGATTCCTATGAGCGTACGGGAGATGCCATGAGAGAAAATTTCCATAATAGGAATGATGACATAGGGTCTAATGGAAGGAGATTCCAAGAGACACCATCAGATGTTGCAGCTACCATGAGAAGCTTGATCAAAGCCCAGGAAGAGCAGCATCAGTTGAATGCTGCAATGTTGCAGAGTTTGACAGACCTGCATAGAAAGATAGATTCTGGATGTGTTACGGAGAGAAATTCCTATGGCTTGGGGTACCACAACAGACAACTAGAATCCAGAAATCAATCTTTCCCAATATGCAATAGAAATAAAAACATCTAACACTAAAGGATCGAACCTTGTACCTTATTCCGGACGGTTGAAGTAGATCCCCGTTGAGATTTCCAATCTTCAACTTGAATTGTTATAGCATGTCCTCAACAACAAGTAAACAATAAAAGCATACTATATTTCATGGCGTTAGATATATTCTAGCATATATAATCAATAATGTATAATCATTTGACATATTCCAATGAATGCAACATTCATTCAAATACACATTACTGGACAGGAAAAGATATTTCTATTAATATGAATAAGAGATTACAAGTGACAACCTCTGACGGCACGTCTGCGAACCGGAGAAACTGAATCCCCCACTTGGGCCTCCACCACCTCAATCCTCCATCACTCCGATAGCAAGCTCACTAACAAAGGCAAGCTTGGGAAGAACACAACAGTGCTCCAAAGGGACAAAGGGATGCAGACTCAAGTATAGTTCTGGCAACAATGGACTATAGTTTCGATACTCTCAATTCTCTCTTATGCTTTCAATGTCTCAATGGTTCCTTATATATCTTTTCAAAGTGATACTGAAAGGTCGAATCCATGCGATCTCAAGGCATATGGAAGGCCAGGAGTCATATGAGTCAGATCCAAGTCAAGGACCGCTCCAAAGGATTTTGGATTATGTACACATCCCGATGTATGCGACTATAATGGGAATTTCCACGTATGTACGCGGTTATCGGGGAAAATGCCGCATATATCAGTTTTCTAATGCTTTTAGGGATGGTCAATGATACATCAAAAGACAAAAAATGGTCCATAGGGGCTAATGAGTCTACAGTGGGATAGGGGAAGGCCATACAATGTGTGATTCACCTAGTGTGGTGAAATCCGCTATAACAGATGCCCCCTAATGTATGAGATCAGAGGCGTTATACGATGGCCGAAATACATTACAGTCCATCCCAGAAGTGAAGTGATGAAGGTACCCAAATGGAAGACCAGCCACCCAATCAGCATAATACCATAATACAACTCTGCATATAACTGCAAATACATCTAACAGTCCCGGATACATAAGAGTACAATGGCCATGAATAGGCATGAAACATGATAGAACATATGTGGTCATCGCCACGTACAATATACATAGATCAGAATC
>LPNX010375607.1:429187-441648 GCA_001517045.1 Pseudotsuga menziesii
TAATAGCAATCACCCAGCAATACACTATCTTCCACAAAAAGGTAAAAAACCAGGGTATACGCGACTGTGCGCAGTGAACCCGCGTGTATACGCGGAAATCCCAGGGGAAACCGCGTGTATACGCGACTGTAAGTACCAAACCCGCGTACAGGAAGAAAAAGATGCACAAATTCAAGGTAAACAGACAGGATGAGACTAAATTCACACCAATCAGGCTCTACCAGGCATACATGCCCCCATACCCGACACAGAAACAAGAGAGAGAGAGAGAGCAATTCAAATACATTGAATGCCAAAAGATCAACCCCCAAAGGACAATTACTAGGAACTCCCTAGCGAAGTCGCCAATTCTGTTACGGAGAGAAATTCCTATGGCTTGGGGTACCACAACAGACAGCTAGACTCCAGAAATCAATCTTTCCCAATATGCAATAGAAATAAAAACATCTAACACTAAAGGATCGAACCTCGTACCTTATTCCAGACGGTTGAAGTAGATCCCCGTTGAGCTTTCCAATCTTCAGCTTGAATTGTTATAGCACGTCCTCAACAACAAGTAAAAAATACAAGCATACTATAAGCATTTGACATATTCCAATGGATGCAACATTCATTCAAATACACATTACTGGACAGGAAAAGATATTTCTATTAATATGAATCAGAGATTACAAGTGACAACCTCTGACGGCACGTCTGCGAACCGGAGAAACTGAATCCCCCACTTGGGCCTCCACCACCTCAATCCTCCATCACTCCGATAGCAAGCTCACTAACAAAGGCAAGCTTGGGAAGAACACAACAGTGCTCCAAAGGGACAAAGGGATGCAGACTCAAGTATAGTTCTGGAAACAGTGGACTATAGTTTCGATACTCTCATTTCTCTCTTATGCTTTCAATGTCTCAATGGTTCCTTATATAGCTTTTCAAAGTGATACTGAAAGGTCGAATCCGTGCGATCTCAAGGCATATGGAAGGCCATGAGTCATATGAGTCGGATCCAAGTCAAGGAACGCTCCAAAGGATTTTGGACTATGTACACATCCCGATGTACGCGACTATAAGGGGAATATCCGTGTATGTACGCGGTTATCAGGGAAAATGCCGCGTATATCAGTTTTCTAATGTTTTTAGGGATGGTCAATGATACATCAAAAGACAAAAAATGGTCCATAGGGGCTAATGAGTCTGCAACGGGACAAGGGAAGGCCATACAATGTGTGATTCACCTAGTGTGATGAAATCCGCTATAACAGGATGAGGTACATCAAGACCAGAGCGTAGTAAGAGCAGTACTAGGAGAAGGAGAAGGACTTCCAGTGGATCATCTGATTCTGAAGAATCTAGTGGGGATTCAAGCTCTTCTTCTCATAAAAGAAAAATAAAGAGACACCATAGGAATCACTCTCGGGATGAATTTAATAAAGATGAACCTCCTACATTTAATGGTAAGGTAAAGACTGGACAAGAGGCTGAAGCTTGGTTTCTTGGGATAAAGAAGTACTTTCAAGTGCACGATTATTCAGGAAACATGAAGGCAAGAGTTGCCATATTCAATCTGAATGGAAGAGCATCCATTTGGTGGGAACACTTCAAGCAAGTAAAGAGGATCAATGAAAGGAGACTTAAGTGGAAGTAGTTCAAGAAGTATTTCAAGTAGAAATACCTCTCTGACAGGTATTATGATGACAAGATTAAGGAGTTCCATGAGTTGAGATTGGGACAGCAGACCATGGAAGAATATGCAAATACGTTTTTGGAGCTATTGAGGTATGTCCGGTACATCAGAGATGAAAAAGTGAAGATCCAGCATTTTCTGAGTGGATTACCTCAGTCTTACAAAGATAGAATTGAGTTTTATGAACCTAGAACTATTGAAGAAGCAATAAGGAGGCTAAGCATTGCTATGAGCAAAGCAAAGGTAAACCTGATTACCATAAGGCATGGAAGGACAAGAAGAATGAGAAGTTTGACCAAAGAAAGAAAAGTTTTAAACCTTCTAACTTCAGGAATTAGCAGAAGCAACCATCTCAAGCTGCGAGTAAACCAGTTGGAGTGACAGGAGAAAAAACTAAGGATCCACAACAGAATAGAGGGCCACTTCAATGTTGGAAATGTGGAGGACCCCACATGCGCAGGAATTGTCCACTCAAGAATGAGAGTGCAAGGCCAGTTTATAATGTCCAAGAAGCAGAAACAGTGGGCCAAGTAGCAAGGGCAGTCCCTAGGATCTATACAGCACTGGAGGACCGCCAGGCAGATCACCAGTCAACTGTGGTTGAAGTAGCAGGTAAGATTGTTGAGCAATCTGTTTCTATTTTGATTGACCCTGGTTCTACTCACAGTTACATTACTCCTAGAGTAGTGGATATTTGTGATTTTAAGAAAGTAAAGCATAGGAAATATTGGTTAGTTCAACTAGCCACTGGAACTAAGAGAAAGGTCAGTGAAATGGTAGAGAAGTGTCCATTGGTCATGAACGGATTGGTCACTTGTGTAGATCTGAATGTTCTACCGCTTGGTTCCTATGATGTTCTCAATGGAATGGATTGGTTAGAAGCTCACAGGGTGAAGCTTGACTGTTACAATAAGACTTTCGAATGCATGAATGAAGAAGGGAACCTAGTAGTTGTGAAAGGTATTCCAAAGGTGATTTCAGTAAGGTAGGTTACAGCGATGCAGTTAAAGAAGTTTTGTAGGAAAGGTTTCCAGTTGTATGCAGCTCATATTTTGGAGACATCAGGCGATGAAACTCCTAGGTTGGAGGACTATTAGGTGTTACGAGAATTCAGGGATGTCTTTCCTAATGAGATTCCAGGGATTCCTCCAAAGCGGGACATTGATTTCACAATTGAACTTGTGCCAGGAGCAGCTCCAGTGTCGAAGGCACCCTACAGGATGAGTACACCGGAGATACTAGAATTGAAGATGCAACTGCAAGACTTGTTGGAAAAGAAGTATATCCGGCCGAGTGTGTCTTATTGGGGAGGACCGGTTCTGTTTGTAAAGAAAAAAGATGGTACACTCCGGTTATGTATTGATTATAGACAGTTGAACAAGGTTGCTGTGAAGAATAAATATCCTTTTCCTAGGATTGATGACCTCTTTAATCAAATGAGAGGAGCAAAGGTATTTTCCAAGATTGACTTGAGGTCTGGTTACCATCAGGTGAGAATCAATGATGAAGACGTTCATAAGACAGCCTTCAGGACAAGGTCTGGGCATTATGAGTTTGTAGTGGTACCATTTGGTCTCACAAATGCACCAGCTACATTTATGTGCCTTATGAATAGTGTCTTCAGCAGGTATTTGGACAAGTTTTTTCTTGTTTTCCTTGATGATATTCTTGTTTATTCTAAGAATGAGGAAGAACATGAAGAGCATTTGAGATTGACATTGCAATTGCTCAGGGAGCACCAGTTGTATGCAAAACTGAGCAAGTGTGACTTCTATAGAGATAGAATTCAGTATCTGGGTCACATTATCTCAGAGGAGGGTATATCTGTGGACCCTGAAAAGATTGAAGCCATTATGAATTGGCCTACTCCAAGAAATGTGACAGATGTAAGATCCTTCATGGGACTTGCAGGATACTACAGGAGATTCATTGAGGGATTCTCCAAAGTTGCACATGCCATCACTTCTTTGCAAAAGAAGGGGATGAAGTTCGAATGGACATCGAGGTGTGAAGAAATTTTCCAGAGGTTGAAGAGTCTTCTCACTAGTGCACCAGTATTGAAGGTTGCAGATCCGGAGAAATATTTTGTGGTGTGTACCAATGCATGCGGACAAGGGCTTGGAGGAGTCCTTATGCAGGACAACCATGTGATATGTTATGAGTCGAGAAAGCTGAAGGAGCATGAGAAGAACTATGCCACTCATGATCTAGAGCTTGCAGCCATAGTACATGCTCTCAAGATGTGCAGACATTACTTGATGGGCAGAAGGTTTGAGCTCAGAACAGATCATTGTGGTTTGAAGTATCTATTTGATCAGCCTACTCTGAATGCTAGGCAAGCAAGATGGCTGGAATTTCTATGTGAGTTTGATTTTGAAATCAAGCACATAAAGGGAAAAGAGAATAAAGTAGTTGATGCACTCAGTAGGAAGGTGCAGGAAATGCATTTGGCATCTCTTAGTATTTTCCAATCAGATTTGAGGCAGCAGATTGTTAGTCATGCTGCTGGAGATGAATTGTATGAGCAGGTAAAAGACAAATTGCAACAGCAAAGTCTTGAGAAGAGGTATGAGGGATATAAATTGGAAGAAGATGGAGTACTCACTTATAGAAGTAGTATTTATATTCCGAATGTAGCAAGTTTGAGGAGAGTTGTTATGGATGAAATCCATCAAGCTCCATATTCTGGTCACCCATGATATTAGAAGACAATTGCTACAGCTAGAAAGCAGTTCTTTTGGCAAGGAATGAAAAGGGATATGGCTGAATACATTTCAAGGTGTATGAAATGTCAACATGTAAAGGTTGAGCATCAAAATCCAGCAGGTTTGTTGCAGCCTTTGCCAGTTCCAGAATGGAAATGGGAAGTTATTTCCATGGATTTTATTACAGGATTGCCGATGACTTGGAGACAACATGATTCCATCATGGTTGTGGTAGACAAGTTGACTAAGGCATCACATTTTATACCAGTTAAGTCTATGCACAAGACTGATGACATTGCAAAGATCTTCATGAAGGAGATATTCAAATTGCATGGATAGCCGAAGGAAATAGTCTCTAACAGAGATGTCAAGTTCACTTCCAACTTTTGGAAGGGGTTGTTTGCAGACTTGGGTACAAAGCTAAGCTTCAGCACTGCATACCATCCTCAGATAGATGGGCAGATAGAGAGAGTTAATCAGGTGCTTGAAGATATGCTTTGTATGTACGTAATGGACAAACCAACCAAGTGGGAAGATAACTTGCACTTGGTAGAGTTTGCTTATAACAATGGATAGCAGGCATCCTTGGGAATGAGTCCGTATGAAGCTTTGTATGGAAGAAGGTATAGGACACCTGTGACTTGGGATAATCTAGTGAATAGGATTGTCCTTCGGCCAGAATTGCTCAGGGAAATGGAGCAAGAGGTTGTAAAGATCAGGCAGAATCTGAAAGCAGCACGGGACAGGCAGAAAAGCTATGCAGATAAGCATAGGGTGAATAGGGAGTTCAGTGTTGGGGATCATGTTTACCTCAGAGTGAGGGCAAGGAAAAGTTCCTTGAAACTTGGAAGTTGTGCCAAGTTGTCACCTAGATACTATGGGCTGTTTGAAGTGCTTGAAAGAATAGGGCTAGTTGCATATAGACTTGCATTTCCTGCTAGCACTAGAGCTCATAATGTTTTTCATGTTTCTTTGCTTAAGAGATATGTACATGATCCTAACCATGTGATAAATTGGGATGTGATTCAGGTGGAACTCGAGGGAGAGTTCCGAATCGATCCAATGCGCATCCTCGACAAGAAGGTCACAATGCTCCGGAACCGGGCCATAGGGCAGGTAAAGGTGCAATGGGAGCACTACAGACCTGAAGAGGCTACATGGGAGCTGGAGGATGCCATGCAATTGGAACATCCATTTTTGTTCAATTTTGTGTAACACTGAGGCGATACCAGTGTAGCATTTTGTTAAATTTTGTAAAGCACTGAGGACACTGCTATTGAAGGGGGAGGGGAATGTAACACCCCGGTTTTGACCTCATTGCATTAAATGTACATGATGTATATATTGTAATGATCATGGTGTGGAGCTAAAGGCCAAGGCCCCGCCATTGATTGGTTATGCTATGTTTCGGGTTTAAATTGTCACCGATGGTATATCGGGGCATGTGGCATATATATTGAGTTGTCATCATGTAAATATGCATCTTTAATTAAAATGAACCCGACCAGCTACGATCGCGGCAACTAAATTGAGAAGGCGCATGATTTTCACAAGGATAAGGGTGGGGGATGTCAAACCTTGAGCCATGAGGGAAAAAACCATGTTTCACCACCTTGTCTTATCCAACCACGACCATTAAAAACTGCTGCTGAGTAGTTGAGGCAGTTATTGTTTGGGAGTGGGTGTGGCAGGACTGTCAGTCCTTTCCTACACGCACACTCCACCCGTGGTTGACTTCACAATGGAAAAGGAGAAACCACCGCCATCACTCCAGGGGGGACTCACAATTGCATTTTCACTCCACTGCGCATCCTCTCCACTGTCTGTTCACCTCCACGCATAGGATTTACCTGGTTTCACTCCCACAGACATACTACACTCTCCATTTTTGTGCAGAGACATTCACGCACTTTCAATTGCCTGTTCATCCACGCACATGGGCGAAGCTATTCATCCTCACGTAGGGACCGTGTCTGTTGTCCATTCTCACACATGGGAGTTTACCTGGTTTTACTCACGCTATTCTCCTCTACGGATTTTGTGGACAGTGTGGGCAGATACCTACCTCACAGGATGATTTCGGCTTGCTGTGGTCTCCTTTACGTTACAGTGTGTTTCGTTGGGGCCTTCTTTACATTTTGGGACGGGAGTCTTGTTCATTTTCATGCACAGGTTGAGAGTATGTATTTTCTTTCCCAGTGCGGCCTGTGTAAGTCTTTTCCGCTTTCTTAGTTGTCTAGGTCGGACTGCTGTCTTTCCTCGGGCTGTGATTGTGGTTGCTATTACATTTGGGGACTCCTGTAATTCACTTGGGAGTCGTTTTGGCCACGATAGGGCCAAGAACGACTCAGGAATCATTTTCCCCTGTTAAGCTACAATTGCTGATGAATTTCCTGCGTGCAATGGTTGGTCTTCGGACTGTGTTGGGAGCAGGGATGGGGGCTTTGTTTTCTTGATAAACCTGGTGGCTAGAAACCACACAGACAGAGCTAGAGGGATGTATTTCTTCTCCACAACCCCTGAATAGCACTGGAAGGGAATGTAGGGCCTGAGGGACTGTGTAGCAGAGAAGGGACTGATTCCTTGTGTTGGGTGTGTGTGGGTGTCTTAGAATCCAGGCTAGTTCTGGTGTGGGTGTTCTTGGCTCTGTAATGAGCTCACCAGCTTAGCATTTATCTTTTCCCAGCTCCTTAATGGCTTGATAAACCCAACTGTGTTGGCTTGGCTATGCTTTGTGGCTATGTGTAAGCCTGCTTGTTCCCTTACTCCTTGGAGAATCATGCCCAGCTCGAGGGTGGCAGTGCTGCTAAGAGATTAAGGAGCATGCTGGCCTATGGTTGGGTGGAACGTTGCAGTGACGTAGCTGGTTGCGGAACGAATTCATCATAATATAAGTAATCTTGTCCATTTTTACTTCTGCAACAATATTTTCTGTTAATGAATGTTATGAACATGTTGAATGAATGCTTGTTTGAATGCATGTTAATTCTGTTGTGCATGATACATAATTGTAGCTGTGTATGATAAACAATTGCATCTGTGCATGATAAATGTTCATGTGTGTATGTTCAAGTTCAATGCATTATGTTGTAGCATTTTTATTAGTTCACATGTTCATGGGGTTGGTAGCCCAAATGGTTAGAGCCATGGTTGCGTCCTCTTCGCCGGTTGGAGGGATGGGGACGTGACAATATTATTCTTCTTCCAAAGTGGAAAATTCCTCTAGACATAATCATTTAGTTTGGATAGGGTCACATGCACGGTCCCAGGATGTTGATGCACATAAGAACCAATATTTTGCATTACTTCTCTAAAGAGTTGGAGATTGCGACAAAATTTCTTGATTCCTGCTTATTTTGAGGGGGGGTTTTTCCCATGAGGTTTTCCCTAGTTCCCTTAGTTTATTAAGCAACTTTTAATTCTTTTAGATTGTATGGGTGAATTTTGGCCTAGTTTTTAGGGACCAAAGCTGTCCAATTTAGGATTAAGGGGGGTTGTTAGGACTATATAATCCTCCCTTGTCCATATATAGTCTATTTTATCATCTTGTCTAGAATAGGGAAACATTATTACTGTACTAGAGTGTGGGGAACACATATAGAGGTAATTTCCACTTACAACATGTTCATGCATGAGTTTAGGTACCTATGAGACCATTCCCTAGATTATAGGAGCCACTCAAAGTGCCATCGACAGCCTCCATCAGTTAGTGGTGGTAGGTAGTCAGTTATGCTTATTCAACCTTCAATTACATTTAGTTAGATGACTCTCAGTTAGTCTAGCGCCATTTTTGCATGGATGCATGGGGAAGTGGTGCCTTTTTTCACCTACCTCATTAGTTTAACTAGTTTAACTGATTTTTGAACTTATTTAGACATCATGATATAGACTAGTGGCCCCATGTAGTGATTTAGACCCTCCTAGTTAGCCAGTCGGTCAGGTTTAGTTGGTAGATTCGAATATTATCCAAATGATTCGAATACTACTTATTGTAACACCATTGTATACTGATGGAATTAATGAATTTAATGTTGTAACTTACTGATCATCTTTTATCAGTTTTATCTAAAAATTGTCATGTTTAGTGTACATTGTTCATTCCAGTTTACTACACAATTATACCTTTCAATTGCACTCATTTCTTTTAGATCAATGGTTTAATAATTCAAACATGTCGTATCTCCAAATCAAATCATTCTTTGATTTTCCTCATGTTGGATGATGGAGGATACCTTAATTCCCCCCTTCCAACAGGTCTATTCCTATCGATTTCAACTCATATTTTTCTTGGAATGAGATTTAGAATTTATGATAGTACCTTGGGGATTGTAGTTATCAGTAGTAGTTTCCCTCGCTATTGAGTAGCAGGAAGATATTAATGTCTCCTACTCGATGGATTCTTTAGGTTTTCAACTTTAGGAAAATTTATTCACACCTGTTAGAATGTACTATGTACCTTGGGGACCATTTTCATTACTGGTGTTTTCCCTTGCGTTTGTTAATGGTTTTCATCAATGACCGGTAATCAAACAGTTTCTTCAATGTTCAACTTCAGCTTGTCTATTCACATGGTTAGTATTCATACCTTTGGTCGGTTTGGATTGAATACCTTGTTCCAATAGTAGCATCATCATCTTTTTTTATCTCGCAAGACCTTGTTACACCTTATATGACACCTATTGAGACATAGATCCACCTTGTGTTCTTGTAGCTATAATTGATTATTGAGCATGGATCCATGGCGCATTTTTGCATATTGTTTGGGAATGATAGTTACATCAGTTATACACATGTTGGACCTACCTTGTATCTTTGTGGCGATCATTTGTACATGGACAGGTATGTCCCATAGATCATATTGTTTAGCATTTCTACTTTTTTTTTTCAGGTACCTTCATTTGAGCCTACGATCTTGGTTTCTTCATTTTATTTGACTCCATGACCCAACCATTCCTTATTTATATGTATTTTGGCTATCATATTACCCTCTAACCTCATACATTAGGGCGCATCTGTTATAGCCAAAATTGACACTTCTTCGTATGTGACGACACATGCATGAACTTATTGTTGCTCACCCAAAGGACATTCAATGGATGGAATAGACATAATTGGGACTTCTGTAGAATCCCCATACCTCTTGTTTTGGTTTTGTCACATCCCCATCCCCATACCTTCTAGACCAAATCATCCCTGAAAACCCTTAGAGTAACCCCAAAAAATGCATTTTCCCCAAAAATTCCCTTTGCACATGGTCCACTAGCATGTTTGACCTTGCACAGACGTGTTTTTAGTGTTCCACTAACATGTTACACGTGAATTTCCTTTTTTCCACTAGAGTGTACCTCAAAAATGCCTAAAAATATATAAAAGTATTGAAAACATTTGTGGGTTGGGTGGTTTTGGAACTGCCTCCTGGGTTGTAATTGCTCCTTCGTCAACCCTATCTATTCAATTTGAAATATAAGAGAGGGAGAGGGTACCATGAAAAGGACTTGGACTTGGGTATTGTTATGCTGGAATAATTTGGACTCTCATCCCCCTCACCTATGCCCTAGCTTCCATATACCCTTGTTGTAGAGCTTGGAGGTTGGGATTCTTGGAGGAGAGAAGCATTGATCCAGATCGAAGGTTTCACGGGGTTACTTGAATGAGGATAAGGTATATCTTGTACTTCTGTTATTTATTAATAAATACTTGATATTCTTCCCTTTCCAAATCAATATATGGACATCTCAATTTTTTATTATATGTTGATGTTATGATATTAAGGTTTCATGTTATTTTGAATATCAATATCGTACATGTGGTTTAATTGGTTTGAGGAAGGTTTGAATTTTTTTTGTAGGTTCCCTGGTTGGAGAACAAGAAGAGGACTCAAAGAGAGGCTTGGATCAACCTTCAGTTTATAAGATATAAACCCTCCTAACCATTGAACTCTTGTTTAAATTTTGTACTTGTAGAACTTTATATGTCAGTTTGTAAACCCCTATTACGTTTGTGGCCTCACCCCAGCCATAGGAACACTTTCCCTAACAACATGGGGTCTGAGGGTTCTTTGTAACCCATTATCATATTTTTTCAAGTTTACAATGATGTGCATCGGTTCGATGTGGTTCCATATTCTTTATTGTCAACTTGGAGGAATGGAAGGATTGGGGAGGCTAAGGTTGTTGAATGCCTAGATAGGTTATATATGTTTGAAGGTTTAATAGAATGTGGTTCTAGATTCATATTTTGGATTATGAATTCAATGGTTTCATATCATTTTCCTTTGGTTTTTCAAATTGTTAATGGTGATCACCAAAAATATTTCCCCTTCAAATACAATCATTCATTGTTGGAAGAAGAAGATTTTTAAAAATTAATTCATGATAAGTGGTCTTCTTTCGATAGTGGGGGTGATTCTTGTTCCATGCATATTTTTGTCATTAATCTCAAATATCTAAAATATAAAGTCATAAATTGAAGAAATCAAAGAAAATAACATGCAAGGAGGAACTTGTAAACATTGAGGTGCAAATTAATAATATTTTTGTAAATGCTTAGTCTAGTATTTTCATTGCACTTGAAAAGGCCAAGGTGGTGATTTTGAAAAGCTGAAAATAGACACTTCTTTTTCATATCGAAGAAGAGTCATGGACATTGAAAAGAAAGATGATTTGGATCACCAAAGGGGACCAAAATACTAGCTTCTTTCACAAATATGTGTTGAATTTTCTTAAATTGCTTAGGTAATATCCTAAAACAATTAGTCACTAGAAGATCATTGAAAGAAAATAATGCATAGAAACATAAGAACACAAGAACACAAATATTTTCCTTGGGGAAACCACAAGGGAGAAAACCCCGCAAAATTTCCTAACTAGAGAACTCAACCAATGCAGTGTAAAACCCAGACAACAACTGCTCTCTTATTTCTGGTGCACTAATCCTTCTCTCTCTTGCTAAGACAACTTTTGGTAAGTAAGTCCAAATGGAGTGGAGTGCATCCCTATTTATATTCTTCAGTTGACTTGACTACTAACCTGACAAGGCCGACTTCTCTATCTAATTGGGCCCACTTGACAACTTGACACCAAAAAATAACATTTATTATTTTGAAACTTGGGTACTATTGACCCGACCTACATTTGGATGTTTACATGGTTTCTTTCAATGACACTAACAAGACCAAACTCATCTCCCGAAGGAGGAATACAATACATCTTGAAATATCTTTCGAACTTACAATAATTTAACACTCCCTCTTAACTAGGAAGGTATTCAACCATAGCAACATTGTCATAGGAAGTTTTGGAACATTGTCTAACATCTTCATCATCAATATCAACCAAAATGTTATATTTTTATCATTTAGACAATATGATATTAGGATCTTATCTGAGAGAATAACATGCACAAAAATAATCACAAGAGAAAATAGACACAAAGAATTTTCCTCGGGGAAACCATAAAGGAGAAAACCCCGCAACTTACTCATAGATAGAATGAGAACCAATAACAAAAGTAAAACCCGAAAACATAAAGATGATCTTCAACAGCAGTTGTCTCTTTCTTTGAACCCAGCTTCTTCTCTCTCACTCATGCGCCCCAGTTGAGTGAGTGTGTGTTATAGCTGATTTCACCACTCCAGGTGAATCACACTTTGTATGGCCTTACCCTGTCCCGCTGCAGACTCCTTAGACACCATGGACCATTTTTTGTCCTTTGATGTTTCCTTGACCATCCCTAAAAACATGAGAAAAATTATACACGTGAATTTTAAACCTATAAGTGCGTATATACGTGGGTTTGACCACTAAAACCGCGTACATCAGGATGTGTACAAAATCGAAATCCTTTTGGAGTTTTCCTTGACATGGATCCGATTCATTTAACTCTTGGCCTTCCATATGCCTTGAGATTGCTCGAATTCGACATTTCATTACCTCTTTCAAAAACTATATAAGGAACCCCTTGGTACATTGAAGGAAAAAGAGAGAACTAAGAGCAAAGAAACTATAGTCCATTGTTGTCGGAACTTATGCTTGAGTCTGCATCCCTTTGTCCCTTGGAGCACTTTTGTGTTCTTCCCA
>LPNX010375607.1:441869-463892 GCA_001517045.1 Pseudotsuga menziesii
CTAAGTGGTGTGAATTGTGTCTCATCCTGTCTGTTTTCCTTGATTTTATGAACCTTTCTTCCTGTACGTGAGTTTTTTAAATCACAGTCGCGTATACACGTGGGTTTCTCTTCGATTTTCGCGTATACACGCGGGTTTAATGCGAACAGTAATGTATGCCCTTGTTTTTTCCTTTTTGTGGAAGTTAAATGGTTGCTGGGTGAAATTTGATATTTGTTGAGTCTCCTTTGGCACTACCTAAGTCTGTTTATACCTTTGTTTCTGACCAGAAACGTTTTTTTTAGGCTAAATTTTTTTTTTAAAAGGTTCTTGTCATGGCATTTTTTTTTTGTTTGAGATTAGTGCATTAGAGTTCTTTTACCTTAGTGCTTTGCTTGAGTGTTGTTTATGTGTGCTTGCAGAGTCTAGGGGTTGTAGAATCATTCTTTTGCTTTTTGCATCTCATTTTATTTCAAAAAATCCAAAAACATTTGCTTATCATCATGCATTGCATTTTGCATTTTGCATTGTACTTGCACTAGATTTGCTTTGGAGTATTAGCTAGGAATTCATATAGGAAAGATTGCATTCATCATTTGAAGAAAATTGTGCATTTCATGTAGTAGCATACCCTGTTTTCATGGACACAATGCATTTGCATTGATTGTTAGATGTGCATTTTACTTCATGTTGCGTCATAACACCATTAGTTACACGACCATATCCCGTTTTTTAGTAATAAAGCCAACTAAAATCAACGCTAAATTAAAATGAATTACACTCTTTTCTTTTATAGGGTGCACCAACAAGCTTAGGTTTTAGAATCTTGGAATAGTTCATTGTAAGTCAATTCTCCAAGATCACTAAACAACAACATGTATGTGTCTGTCCAGGTGAGTGTGTGAAATCCTTGGTATAACCATTGTTTCTCAGGATCCTCCTCTCAAAAGGGAGTTAAGCACGAGGCAATGTGAGCGTTTATTGATTGGGATGACCCCTAGTCATAACTGAGTAGCACCGGAGATATTTCGAGGATTGTATTCATATCTGGGGGTTCTTTCGAGAGTTTCGAGCTTTGCTACCCTGCCCATACGATCAATCCTGCCTGCGACTGTCCGCCTGAGCATTGATTATATTGAGGTGACCTTAGTGGCCTTACCTAGGATATCGAGGGGTTACTTTGCAGGGGTTATTCTGTGGGTGTCCCGGCCAGGTTGGGGTCGGACAGCACAGTCGCTTTATGCGTTGAAGCTGAGGGCCACAATAATTGGTTACGTACCTCCGCTTGTTGTGTATGGGAGTCTCAAGCCTCTCCTAGGTGAGACATACATGCTTCATTCGGGAGCTCACTTATCCATCCCTTGTTTTCTTGCATTTGACTTTAGATTTTATTAGTGATTGCTCTATGCACGATAGTTTGCCTATGGTTTACGTAAATAGAGAGTCTTTTCTATTTTTTGAGTCATTGTGGATTCGGGTGTGGCTCCTCACCGTTCTCGTTGTTTAGTAGGACTTTCGTCTTCTACCTCTCCTCCTCCTTTGGGTGAGATACCTAGACAATCCAGGAAAACTATGTCACACATTGATTCACACACCATGGGAGACCATTTAGAAGGTATTCCTGAACCACCTTCTCCCATTCGTGTAGACGATGGGGAGTTTACTCCTACTTAAAATCCTTCACCCGACTTAGCTGAGTTAGGTCCTGTGATTTCTGAGATAGGAACCATGCATGATAGACCTACTCACTCTAGGGTTGATTCCCCATTGACGCGTTACCAGTATGGAATGCTAGAGGATGCCGAGACTCATTTTGAACCCGCCAGCACTAGCTATGGTAGTTATGGTATGACCAGTTTTCCTACTCATGATTTGGCATTTCATGTCGAATCTGACTTCGAGCCTAACAATATGCCTGGGGGCACTCTCATTCCTTACCATGCGGAGAGGTTTGGAAGCACTAGTCACATTACACCTTTTGTCCCAGTGGTGGAAGTTACGTCACATATTCCTCCTAGGTCTAGGGTTAGTGATCCTATTAGGATACCTGATCTGAGACGAGTGACGATAGGGAATAGTACATACTTGATTACTCAGATCCCTTCATTCTCTATACCTAGTTCTTCAAATGTTCACCCTCCACCTTATTCACGTGGTCCTTCGAGTCGGCACATGGCTACGAGTCAGGTCCGTACTACGGTTACTAGACCGATTGTGTCTCAAGTCCACATACCGCCCGTTGCTTCGGGAGGTTATGTTCATGCTTCTAGAGGTCATATTACTACTTCCGGGGCATATATCCCTACTTCTGGTATGTATATTCCTACTTCCGGAGCATATCTTCCTACCTACGGAGTGTCTCATGGGGCATCGCATGCGATTACCTATGGACCATATTATGGGACACAGTATGGACAGGGTTCTTCACCTTATGGAGGAGGGTATCAACAACCTGCCTACTCTCCTAATTACGGCTTTGTAGCTCCCACTAGTCAAGGTCCACCTCACTATGGTACTTCCACACCACCCTATATGGGTCATATAGGAGGAGGGCACTATGGCCAAGGCCATGGTGGTAATCAAACCTATATGAATCACAGAGCGGTCCATCGACCTCATCATCCTAGGCTCCCTTTCCTCGTGATGCTCAATCTTCCTAACTTGTCGAGATTGACGAACGATCCTGTGGCTCACGACCCGGCTTGGCCGGTTGTCCCTACCAAGCTTCCTTCAGACATACCTAATTTCAAGGGAAAACCAGGAGAGGATGTGAGCGAACACGTTACTACATCTCACCTATGGTGCTCTTCAAATTCCTTACATCAGGACTCAATCCGTTTGAGAATATTTAAACGCACCCTCATAGGGCCTGCCGCGAAATGGTATATAGAGTTACCTAGGGGAACTTTCACTTTTTTCGATGACCTTGCGATGACTTTTCTTAATCACTTCTAGCTACAAGTGCATTATGACGTTGGTACTGAAATCTTGTTGACATTTCGGCAAGATAAAGCCACACATATCTCTGATCATATTCAAGAGTGGCATAGACGGAAGAGGTTAATTAAAGCCTTTATACCGTCGAAGTTCCTCCTCGAGTGGTTCCTCAATTCGTTATTACCGTATATAGCGAAGGATGTTTCTACATCCGGAGTGCAGAATGAGGAACAAGCGATTTTTAGGGTGCAATAACTAGACTTGATCTATGCTCAGTCTGGTTTGTTGTATGAGATTATTCCCAACACTCCGCGTTCTAGTTTTGACCCCAAAGTCAAACCTGGACCACATGCCGATGGCATTGTGGGTTCTACAAGTGCAAAACCTACAGATTCAGTTGCAAAAAAATTTAGTCAATTGTCAATCAACCAATCTACTTCGGGACAAGCTACGGCTTCGTCTCAACCCACCCAAACGGCGAATGTACTTTCTCTGCAATCGTCAGACCAAAAGGGTAACCAGCAACTCGGACAGAATAGAAAAAAGGGTAAAAATAATCGTAAGGGTGGGAATAAGAACGAAAATGCTAGTAATAATGACAAGAACGGCCAGAATGCTGGGGGGGACAAGCAAGCTAAACATAAGGTTAAGTTCCCTTGCAAGTTATGTAAGGACGATCACCTCACTTACTTGTGCCCTCGTATTGAGGAAGCTTCGAGATTCTTGGCACAGGGCTCAAATGTGCTAACGAACCCTTTACCACATAACCAAAATATGAACTCAAAGTCCCATGACCAGTCTGGTGATGAACATGAGCCACCAGATACTAGTGGTCGTGGGTGCATTAACATGGTCCGTGCTGTGAAAGTTGTGACTCGTGCGAAAGATTATAGTTCGTCACAACCCAGCCCAGGAAAAGAACCTGAGCCACCAGGGTACCCTTTGCGTATTGAGAAATTTGTGGATAAACCTGAGGTTGCACCTTGCATTCCTAAGGGAGTCCTTAAGCGTTTAGGGCATAATAAAAATGCCCGAGTCGCCCGAAATTATTCAATTGTCAAGGATTTGGGCCACACTCTTTGTGCGATGTCTGCATTGGAAGTGCTTTAGAGTTGTCCTTCACAAAGGAAGGAGTTTCTTTCTACCCTTGGTGTGAACGATGATGATTCTTCCTCTGTGATCAAATTTGAAACCGCAGAACTTCAGCCTCGCTTTACCTACTATGTTTCTCTTTTGATTCACGTAGAATGTCTTAATATGATCGTCAAGTGTACTATGATTGACGAGGGCACTGTTGCTTCTGTGATGTCTTTATCCTGCTGGAAGGGTCTGGGTTCCCCTGAGCTGTCTAAATCAGAGACCATGTTAACTGCGTTTGATGGGAGATCTTTTAGGCCGCACGGTATCCTCCCTTCCCTTAAAGTCTGTTTGGGAGGGAAGACCATTGCAATAGAGGTCGAGGTGGTTGATGCGCCCCTTGACTACAATCTCTTGCTGGTTAGGAACTAGATGTATAGTATGCAAGCCGTTGCTTCTTCCTTGTTCCACGTTGTATGCTTTCCACATAACAGGAATATCATAATGATTGATCAAATGACATTAAAGAATCCGTCTGTTACCACATCTTCAGGAGCTTCGATCCCGATCCTTGAACATTCTCAGCTGAAAACTGGGAGTGTGGGTGCAGGCATGTATCCATCCCTTATGGGGAGCTTTAGTTTTCCTGCACCAATCCTCATGGTAGGATCTAGTTTCGACGAGGCTTCGACATCTATGAGATCGGTGTCTTTTCACACGAGTCATATGGAAGATCCTTGGATTCTTCCTGCACCAAGTACTTCGAGTGAGCCCGTTGTGACGGACGTGCCGTTGCCTACAGCTATAATAGCTTATCAAGCTAATCTAAAGTGTGCTGTAGAGCCTAGTCCTTCCTCTTTGCGGACAGAGGAGGAGGACCCTTATGTGTTGCCAGCATGGGCAGTACAGTCTTCTCATGCACACAACTACCTTGATATATTTTTCCCTTCAGATGAAGCGATTATCGAGGCTATGTCGGCAGTTGAGCCACCATGGGAGGAACTCCATCATAGATCGTATTTTCTTCTAGAGCTTGACTGCTTGGAGCATGAGGATTTTAGGGCGGTTCTTAGTCAGAGAGTTGGTATTCCTATGGTTCCATTAAGCTCTCCTTGTCCGATGGCTGATGGAAATATGGAAAACATATCTTCAACGATTCCTATCAACATCTCTCTCAATCCTGGCATGATAGAGAATGTCTATATTGGGGCAGAATGTTCCCATGCTGAGATTCTTGAATACACTGAGCTATTTAAGGAATTTCGTGATATTTTTTCTTGGTCTTACGACGAGATGCCAGGTATTGACCCTCAAATTGTCAAACATGAGATTAAGACTTACCCCAATGCTAAGCCTATTCTACAGCGTTTACACGTGGTGAATCCGAGGAAAGCACCCGCCATTAAGGCAGAGATAGAGAAGCTGTTAAAATCTGGTTTCATCTATCCCATTCCCTTGACAGAATGGGTTTCAATCCCCATTCTGGTGGATAAGAAGCAGGGAGCGATCCGCATATGTATTGATTTCCATGATTTGAATCGTGCCTGTCCTAAGGACAACTTCCCCACACCATTTATTGATCAGATTTTGGATGAGTGTATGGGTAGCGAGGTGTTCTCCTTCATGGATGGCTTTTCTGGATATAATCAGATACAGATTAAACCTGAGGACCAACATAAGACTACATTTATCTGTCCTTGGGGAACGTTTGCATATCGAAAAATGCCTTTCGGCCTTAAAAACGCTAGAGCTACGTTTCAGCGGGCGATGACCTTGATCTTCCACGATCTCAAGTCAATTATTGAAATATTTTTGGATGACCTTGCTACTCATTCTCGTATGAGAATGCGTCATCCCTATCACTTGAGATTGGTATTCGAAAGATGCCGGCACTATTTAGTTCGATTAAATCCTCGCAAGTGCATATTTTGTGTGAAGTCAGGTCGGTTGTTAGGATTCATCATTTCTAAAGAGGGTATAAGAGTTGACCCTTTGAAGGTTGAGGCAATATTTTAGTTGTCTTCCCCAAAAAATATTCGTCATCTTCAGTGTTTGCAAGGAATGGAAAAATTCTTACAAAGATTTGTTGTCAACTTTTCCAATTTGACTAAAGGATTTATGCGTCTCTTAAAGAAGGACACCCCCTTTTATTAGGATGAGCAAGCCCAGGAGTCCTTTGATGCACTCAACCGATCCCTAGCATCGGCCCCAGTGATTAGTCCCCTGGACTATAGCCGTGACTTTCTATTATATGTGGCCGCGTCCTTAGAGATGATTGGTATGGTTTTGGTTCAAGAGGATGAGGAGCTCCAGGAGCATGTCATATATTATCTGAGTTGGAACCTTATTGGCGCAGAGATTCGTTATTCTCATGTCGAGAAGCTTGCTTTAGCTACCGTACATGTGGTTCAACGGTTGATACATTATATTCTCCTTCGCCAGACCTTGGTAGTGGCCCATGTCAATCCGTTTCAGTTCATCCTCACTAGAAGGATTATTGGGGGAAAATATAATAAATGGATTGTCATTCTGCAAGAATTTGATCTCGAGTTTGTTTCGGCAAAATCGAAGAAGTCTTTAATATTTGCAGAAATTATATCAGATTTCCCTAGTGAGGCCGAGGAGTTGGTTTGTGAAGAGACGTTTGTTGATGAACACATCTTCTTAATCTCAACATTAGACCCATGGTATGGGGATATCATAATATATTTACAAACACTAAAGACCCCTACTCACCTCTCGCGAGATGAACGACGACGATTACGTCACGTCTCTAAGAACTACCTCATAGTAGATAACACCTTGTACCGTCATGGGGTAGATTCCATTTTACGACGTTGTTTAACTCATGAGGAGGATGAGGTAGTGTTGAATGATTGCCACGGAGAGGCGTGTGGTGGTCATTTATCTGGGCTTTCTACAGCTCAAAATATTTTAAGAGTGGGTTATTTCTGGCCATCAATCTTTAAGGATTGTGTTGATGCGGTCAAGAGGTGCCACCCTTGCCAGGTGTTTGAACGTAATATGCGCTTGAAACTTTCCCCATTACATCCCATTATCACCGCCAGTCCCTTCACTAAGTGGGGGCTCGATTTTATGGATTGTAACCTAGCTTCGGCTGTGGGGCACCATCATATTATAGTGGTTGTTGATTACTTCACGAAATGGGTTGAGGCTATGCCTACAGTAAAATCCGATGGTGAGATAGCCGCCTACTTTGTATTCAACCAAATTATTACTCGGTTTGGGATTCCGAAAGAGCTTGTCATTGACCATGGCTCGCACTTTCAGAACCGTATGATGGAAGAGTTGGCATCGAAGTTAGGGTATAAGCAAGATCATTCCTCTTCTTATTACACTCAAGCGAATGGACAGGTAGAGGCAGTGAATAAATCACTCAAATCCATTCTCCAACGAACCATTGCACAAAGAAAGAACAATTGGCACATCATGTTATATTCTTCTTTGTGGGCATATCGAACCACTGTTAAGACTGCCACTGGTTTTTCTCCATATCAACTAGTACATGGAGTGGAGTCAATATTGCCGATTGAATGCGAGATTCCTTCGTTGAAGCTAGCTGTAGAAATCTTACCAGACACTTCACCTTTGGAGGAGCATTTGGTTCACCTTGAGCAACTTGATGAGCAGCGTCGGGATACTTTGGTGGCTCTAGAGGTTAATAAGCGTCGTGTAAAGGCCCAATACGATAAGTCTGTCCGTCCAAGGGAATTTAGTGAAGGAAACTTGGTCTTTTTGTGGGATCAACCGAAAGAACCCTTGGGGGCAGGGAAATTTAATCCTATGTGGCGTGGTCCTTATGTGGTAAAGCGCGTGTTAGAGAAGGGTGCCTATGAGTTAGTGGATTACAAAGGAATGGCCTTGGCGGAGCCTAGAGATGGGCTCTATCTTAAGAAATACTATGCATGATATTCAACCAAGGCTGCTTATTGTATATTATTGTACAGTTTTGCATAGTTAGGTCTTTTTCTTATCGTGGTCGGGTTTGTGATTAGTTTCTGTTTCTTTTGGCAGATGTCAATGGAATCTTCCACCTACATAGGATTCGCGGATGGTGCAAGCTGCCACACTCAACACTCAGCCTCTACTGCTTGGGTGATTTTTACTCCTATGGGTCAGGTACTTTCTTCAGGAGGCATATGTATACGGCCATCTTCCAACAATGTTCCTGAATATAGTGTCGTTATCGAGCTTCTACGGGATGCCATTTCGCATGGTGTCCTCTCTCTTGAGGTACGTCTTGATTCAGATTTAGTAGTGTCATAGCTCAATGGTTTGTACTGTTAGAGATCCGACGTTATTGAGAATATTCTTACGTGTGAGATTGTTAGAACGGCAATTTGACAATATAACATATATACAAATTCCAAGAAATAATAATCAAGTTGCTGACTCATATGCTAACTACGTGTTAGATTGGCATTTGTTTCATTCACAATAAATTAATCACAAACACAATTTTTACTCATGTATATAAATAAACCGATCACCATAAAACTTTTTATATATACATCCAAAAATGTGATAATACATAGTGTCATGATACAAAATTGGGGCTTTTGAGCCACCAACATATAATACATGGTAGTACAAAATGAATACACTCCCAGGTGTCTAATCCTGTGGAGGAGGAGGAGGGTTTTGATCATGGAAGGTCACTACGGCTCTAGCCAGCCGTCGGAATAATCGCACCCATGCGTGTGGCACACCCACCACCTACCACTGCATAGCCTCAGGCAAGTCCTCAACTTGCGCCATGGGAACTCTATGAGTCAGTCTCACAAAATCGGTATGAATGCTCTAGAGCGTTCGCTCCGCATCCACACACGTGATGTCATTTCCTCTTCCCCTCCGTCTATGACGAGGGAAGCCTTCTGGCTGCTGTGGTCCCACATCTCCACACAAATGGTAGATGTCACTATGTATTGTTGTGCAAAAATATGTCTTTTTGATTCCATATAATCAAGAAAACACAAAAAAATTAAATAACTCAAAAAATTTAAAAAGAGAGGGTCAAGATTCGTCACCTATATTGCCATATGCCGATCCTAGTGGTAATGGCATGTCCGGGTCCCCCCGAAAATCTATCCCCACATAGGGGTAGTCATTGATGGTAACTATCTGTCGTTGCCACCATGGAAAGAAGTTAGCTGGATATGGGTTGGCCACCCTAACACCCCCTAGTCTATGCATAGCATCTGCCCAACGCCGTTGGGCCGGATCTCAAACCCCGTGGAGAGGAACATCCACTCTAGGGCTCAATCCTGGAACACGCTTGAAGAAAAACGTGCTCAAGATACTGCTGAACCCAAAGTTCCACACTCTACTTGCCTTACACTCACTGAGCTGATGTTTCATGTTGCTCAGTAATGTAGTGCTCCAGTCGTAAATTGTGGGTCTCATGCACTCCACTGCATAGAACATCAGAGGCCGTGACGCCTGGTGGAGTGATGCTAAGCCTGCTATCCTACCCAATGTCAAAAGTATGGCCTTTAGGCCCAGCACCTATATAGCATTGGTAGGGACCTGAATCCCCACCTTCTCGGTGTCTGGATAGTAGTACACTGCAATGTACTCGTCGATAGTTAGGCCACCTCCTATCCCACCACGAGAGTGAAGGTTCACCACCTCCCCTCGTCTAGAAATCCCTGTAATGAAGTTGTTGAGGCCTAGAAATTCACAGGCAACAACAGCAAGGGATTCTCCCCAGTCAACGTTCCCAACTAGCCCATGACTGTTTGGTGTAGGGAATCCATCCGGTTTGCGGTCCGACTACCGTAGGTCAAGTAACAAAACTAAAGGGTTTACCGGTTGCGGCCCAGTCCACCATATATCTTTTTGTATTTTTTGACTTAGGTATGATATGCACATGCCTAATTAACAATGTAGGGTGATGAAGGATGCAAGGAGCCGTCAAAATGTGATGCGCAGGTTCTTACCTCTCGTCTTAGAACTCACAAGCATCTAAATCACATGTACAGTAATAAAGTAAAACTAACTATCTACCTATCCCCGGGGAGCAAAATGCAACTAATTAATGAGTAATGTATATTGTGCATGCATTATAAAGAGAAATTACAGATAGTTGATATTCCTTCCCACAACACATGAACGATTAAAGATATTTATACAATCAGATAGCCAATTGTTTATTAACAGCATTCATTACTCATGGTGGTAATTTCACAAAATAAACCAGAAATTATTCCAACAAGAACATAGGCTCTAAAAGTTAGAACGATCTCATAGTTAATGGACAAAAAGATGGAAAAATGAAATAGTTCATCTTTCACCAATCCATAGCATAACATTTGAATGTCCCACCAATCTTTCTCCGACAGGCAAACAATAATTCTTTATTGAAAAAAAAAGTAGTTCTTCTTACAACATCTCTTTTCTTGTCTAACTGGGAAAAAGCCCCTTGTTCTTCAAAGTCCTCTATATTTATACAAAAGGATGAGACTGTTGGGCTGCCCACAAATTAACCCTTGGGCTTCCCAACTCTTCACCTCCCAAAATTTCACTTTCATTAAGTGTTTACAAAATTGTTACATATTACAAAAGTGAACCATCATTCACGAGGAGGACCCCACTTGAGCATTTAGAAATTTCTTCCAAGCTAAAGCCTCTGAGGCGATGCCTTCAAACTCAGAAGGTTCCAAAAAATGAATGTTTATCTCAAATTTTTCAGCCTGATTCTTGATGGCTTCAATTCTAGCCGCACTCAAACGGAGTTGATCTTCTAATAACTGCACGCTTATTGTGGAATGATCTACTTCATTTCGTAAGGTCTGGTCATCAAGAGCTTTAATGTGCTGTATTTTTGCTTCCTCCTCTTGATACCTTTTCTGCAAAATCTCGACAAACAAGTTGTGGTCCGGAAACGCATATATCCTCTGCTCAGCTTCGACTTGGCATCAATTATAGGTAATCAGGAGCCTTCTGAAGAATTATGTGCATGCTCCTTTCGTCTTTCTAACATCCTTTTTAAATTCCTCGGCTATGTTAATAGCAAACTCCAGTAAGTCGTAATCCTTCTTAAGGGCCTGTCTATCTTTCGAGGGCAGCTCTGCAGGAGTTTCTTCATTATTCTCTATCCTTGCTATCCTTGCTGTCAGGACTTCCAGGATGTCCTAAGATCTATCAACAAAATAGGAGGAAGTCTCTAGAATCTCCTCCAATCGACCATCTACTTGCAACACTTTACATCTTTCCTCTTCTATGGCCGTCTGCAACTAAAGCATCTTGGCCTTTTGAGCCAGCACATGTTCCTTGAAAGGTTGGAGATTAACCTGCTGCTCTTTTGCTTCCTCCAAACCTATTGATAGAGAAGTGATCTGCTCTTGAAGTCTTGTTTCCTGTTCTTGAGACTGCTTCTCACTTGCCTCCAAGGTGGTCTTTTGAAGCTCCAGATCCTCTATCTTCCCAAGAAGTTGTTCTTTCTCCGCCCTTAGCTCTTGATATTCCTGCTGCATTTTCTCTAGACACTCTTGTGCAGTCTCCATAGATCTTATTTTTGCTTGGAGAACCTGCAATTCATCCTTTGAAGACTTCATCTCCCTTTGCATGTCTTCAAACTTTCTCTTCAACTTGCTGTTTTCTTCTCTCTCCTTTCTTAATGTGTCTTTCAACTGAGAAGAAGAATTTTTAGATTGCTCCAGATCTGTCATTATTTTGTCTACATTATCCTTTGAAGCGTGGATCAGTGCATCTCCTGCTCTAATGGTGAATCTGGGATCTCGGTCTGTTCCATATACAATGGTCGTATCCGTTATCATTTTCCCGGACATATCTCCTGTTGCAACCTTCTTTTCAGTTCTCTTCACTATCCTCTTGGTTTCCTTGTCATAGAAGATAGTATTAAAATCATGGATTTCTTCCCCTATCTTCTGTTCAAAGGGGACTAGTTTAAGTGTGGGGACCATAGACTGTCCAGGTATGCTGACAGCAGGTACCTCTGGGTCCTAAACTTCAGGTTTCTCGACGTCCTGGGTCTGACCTCCATCTGTGTCAGAGGTTGATTGTTCTGTTGCTGTCTGGGTCAGCTTCAACCTCTCTGCCTCCTGTTTCTGAAGCTCCTCATCAAGCTTCCTTTTCCTTTCTTCTTCTTCATTTCTTGCATCTTCTTCTGCTTTTCTGGCTGCCTCTTGTGCAGCTCTTCTTTTCTCTTCCTCTTCTCCCTTCATCCACCCTTCAGCTTCTTGGGCTAACCTTTGGGCTTCTTCATTTCTTTTCTTGGCTTCTTCATCGGCTTTTTCTTGTTCATCCTGCCCCTTCCCACCTTTGGTGGTGATCTTATTTTTGAACCTTTTCCTCAAGGCTGTTATGTTCAATGCACTACGGAAGACAGACTCTTCTCTATCCCAACGGTGAGTGTATTTGAAATGGACGTTGGCCTCTTTGCAGTGTTCAGCAACTTTGTTGCGGGAGTCATTCCTGTGAAAGGGCATTTCACCAAAATGAAACTTATCCAACTCTTCTACAAACTCATCTTCTTTCTTCACTCTGGTAAACTTATAACTTCCTAACTTGAAAGGCAAAGGGAGATAGGCAGCCTTCTTATGTTCAAATAAAAATCTTCCTATGCCATCCAGGAAGACTTTCCTAATTGCCTCTTTATGAATGATGTAGTATGTGGCATATTTGGGTAGTAGGGAGGGTGCTCTGGAGCCTCCAAACATTCTAAAGTAGAGCCCATCCTCAGTTAGATAATAATCTGCATATTCTTCAATTACCTGCAATGCCTCTTCTGACTTGCAGTCACATTCTTTCAAGAAAATGATAGTATACAATGGCATGATAAAATGTTCACATACCTCCCTATAATGGTTGTGGTACTTGTGAGCCCATAGTGGCCTGTATGCAGAGTAAACAGGCATCCTCTCCCTGTCCCAGATGCACCTTAGGCCGAGGAAGGGTTGATTGCACAGTATACAATCAACGAGTATGGAACTCATGTAAAATTCTGACCTCTTTTGGGATACTCCTCCCAAAGCTGAGGCCATGCAGGCTGAAATACTATTGGACACTATGTTGGCCCAGTAGAAAATGGTCCCCTGGGTTGCAACATAAAAAATAATTGGCATCCACTCCAATTTGAAGCTTTTGCCGTGCGCTCTTCCAAAAATTCTGTTGAGCATTAAGGCGATGAACTTATATAAGGTCCTTAAGCTCACTGTGTCATATTCTCCCGTCGTCTTGGTTCTAAAAGTTTCTTCCAGGCAACAACATTCTTTTGAGGGTCTCAACAACGTCCATTCTGATGTTTCTTAACCAATCGTCAGACAAAAATATTTGTGCTTTTGGTAGTTGGTAGGCCAGGGCTACATATCCTGGGCTATAGGCAGCATAGCCTTGTTTGTCAACATTCTCAAGGATCATAGTGGTTACATCTGCCTGGGGCAGAATCCGACCAATCATTTCAGAGCATGGGAAGATCTATGGTCTTGTAGCAATCTTCATCAGTGAAGACCTTTTTATATTTTTGTATATGCCTTCTTCCTCAAAGCCTATATCAGGCACCTCTCGACGTGTGATCAACCTATAGATGTCTCCCCATTGGTACTCAGGCCCTACACCAGTTATACACTTGGTGTCCTCGTAAATATACTCGGTTTCAGTGATAACTTCCACGTCAAGGTCCTCTTTGACCATAGGGACCTTCTTCTTTTGGTGCTTCGACATTGTGAGTTCAGAATCTTCCTGTCATGTATGAAATTATAATCATTAAGCCATTTCCGGATAAGTTCCAACAATGTAAAGTGTTTTAGCTCCTCTGTGTTTAACATGACGGAAATTAAATGAAGCAAATATGTGCAGGCTAACACTTCTGTCTAACACTAAAATAGTTCCATCAACAAATCTCGAGTGGGAAACAAAATCTACATTAAAGTGAAGATACCTCGGGCTCTTTGTGGGCGCCATGATCATCGCGCTGCATGGAATAATAGGGGAAATTATTCAAGTTTTTTAATAGTGTGCCTCAACAAAAATACTACCCATGCAATCTATGGTCAAAATAACGCTACGCGGTGTTTCACTCCCCCACGCCGGCTCAGGTTCGAAACTGACCGTGAACCGGGTCGTTTTGAAGCAGTGGGGTAAACGCGGCACAGTTTGAGGATGCGGGAAACATAAGAGTGGAAACTAGTCCAATATCATAGGGAGGCCATGAAAAACTCTTCCCAAACAGCCTATCATCAAATGGGGCAGACTGGTGCAGACAGCGTAACGGCCGTCTGCACCAATCTCCCGAACCACCAAGCGCAGGGTCGAAATACACAACGACTGTGGAGGGAAACTACCCTGTGGGAAAAAAACACCCCCACTGATAGTTATGCTACAAGTCCCCTGCTATATATGCATTTAAATGATGGGGCCAAGGGAAAACGACCGTGAAAAAACCTAACCATATAAAAAATCAACAAACGCTCGAACGGAACGGGATAATGCAAATAAGCACCTACGGGAAGAGGACTGTCAAGCTTCCACGGTTGAGCCACCTGGAAATGCGGGTACACCGACAATGGGGGTCCTTGCGAGCTTGAGCGAATGACAGCACACGACAACGACAGTGCACGATAGTTGGAAATAGCAATAGAATAATCCACATGCCCGACCCCATATATATATGGTCAACCATGAGCGGTGGGAGAAATATCGGATGGCAGAAACATAAGGATCAGAGGTCGCAAGAATATCTCTTTCTGCAACGTAGGGTGGCAGAACAACTGAGATAACCGCCGAGACATCCGGGAGAAAACCAATAGTGCATCGGAGCCCGCAAGACTAATCTTTGGAGCTATAGGGGAATAAGGAGCGCAACTATGGAATCATAAAGGACATGATAGTCTGCAATATGAAAGGTCTAGATCGGAGGAAAAAACAACTAAATGACCGAACAGATAGCGCTTTTTGCAGCTGCAACGGCAGAAGCCCAAAACTTAAGGATCGCCGAAACAACAAAGCGAGGTTTGAAAAGCCAATGCAAATATCGAGGAACTCCCTAGTCTGTCGTCCACAACTGTGGGGAATGAAGTAACAAGATGTTCCGATGTGAAACCAAAAATCAGCCGATTGAGACAAATGCATCGGAGCAGAATAACGAAGCTAAAGCCTATTATTTCTTCTCAACGGCGAGAGCGCAAGCCAATAAACTTCCAACTCAAACACTTGAAAACGCACTCAAAGGAAATGATGAACTAAAACAAGTGGTGGATCAATTCAAGCATTAGAAAAATTCTTTCTGAAGAATCATTAGATCAAATCAAAGAATAAAATCAAACCGATATAAGCAAAAGGAGGGTCCCGAATTTTTTTTGAATTTTGGGAAAATGTTGTAGCTGCAACAGAAGTATATTTCCTCCACCTCTATGGTGAGGGACATCCCATCGATCTGGAAGGACTCCGAGTTTGGATCCCAATAATCCACCAGCATCTGTAATAGTCTTGGTTTGGCCCTCAAACCACCAAGACACCAAAACTTGTAGAGTCCGCATGCACGTAGAGCCTGTTGAGCAATTAGATCGACCCTTACTACTTCCTCTACTTCACCATGTTCATGCTCTCTCCACTCTAGGACCATCCTGCATAAGAAATTGTAAATTTTCCCATCAGTTTATTGAAAAAACCATATGCGCGGCCTCTTACGCGACTGTTTTCAAAACAGCTGCGTATGTACGCAGGTTGGAGGGTGTTTTCCGCGTATATCCAGCCTTATATGCAGAAAAAACCTCGATTTTTGCGTGGGTCGCAGCGCTCATTTTAGGGTGACCTAGAAACCTTATTTGACCATGTAATTTCATGAAAATTACATCAAAATGAAAGAGAAGAGCATGGAAAAATACCTGGAAGAAAAGGTAGTGGATTCCGCTGGCTGGATCTCCTGGAATTCGCTGTTGAAAATCAGAGCTCAAATGGGTAAAAGTTTCAAATGTTTTATAATATTTTGAATTGTTTACTATTTATAGAAATTTTTCAAATATTTGAAAATTTTTACCCCCTTTCCTATAGTTTTGACATTTTCTAACCATTTTTGACCATTTTTGACATAATTCATGTCGTAGAGGACCTTTTTCAATGCCGTTTCAGCTGTTAGATTGACCAGTTCATGCCGATATCAGGTATCATGTCTAAACTAGCATATAGGTTAGGTTGCACCACCATTTGCATTTTGCATGACCTTATGACCATATCGCCATGACCTTAGGTACGAACCCACTCTATTGTGCCATGGAACCTTCTTGTTGTTTTAGAAGTGGAATGATATGAGTGGTAGAGCTTCTCCTTACATGGGTACCCTAATTAGCGCCTTATTTGCATTTGGTGCCCATGACGATGTTTTCTCCTTTAGGGTGTGGGAGTCCGTTGTATAGTACTTCCATGACATTTCGCAAGAGCCTCATACTCCTCTTGATCTTATGCTGGCCTATTTCCCTCAAGACTCCCTCATATCAGGTTGTGAATGCATTATCATGAGCTTTGCCTGCCTTATTGAGCTTTATGCCGGCTCTCCTGACATTGCGATTCAGCCATATAGCATGAGCTTGTCTCATGTCTAGCCATGGAGAGCCATTTTTTATATCCTTCGCAGCTTGTTTCCCTTTTTACCGGGAGGGGATTTTCCCCCGAGTGTTGATATCCTACACATGTATCCTTGCATTGAGCATAGGTATGTTCCACTGCTTGGAACTAGTTTGTTTGCACTTATGACACTTGTCTCCTTCTAATCTGTAACTATAAAGCTATTTTATTCTTTTTTCAAGCTTTTTAAATAATTGAAAAAGTCTAAAAAAATTAAAAAAACCAAAAATCCAGACAAGATGTTATCTATGGCAGCTATCGAGTCGTGTCGCCTTCGAATAGAGCACTGTATATCACATCCATTGGTTGGGTTATAGTTTGACTTAGGAGCTATACTCATTATCTGATTTTATCTCCACTGACTGGTTAAGCTTCCAATCCCTATGGAGCCTCTGCTGATGCCTCCTGTGTCGCAGAGATGTCCCAGTTTGTATATAGAGTCTATGCTGCCTTCATTCAGTCACCATACGTCGTTATGCTCTTGTTCGAAGGAAGTTGAAGCCTGAGTCGACCATTCCTCAGTTATCTTGACTTCGCATGTCGGCCATTCCCGATACAGTTACTGGTTCGTGCACCTTATGATAGAGTTCTTCCACATTATACAGTTTTGCTGAGTACCTCGCACTAGTGGAAAATGAGAGATTAGTGACCAGGAGACCAAAATTTTTGGTCACCACAGTTGTTTTCAAGGGATAAATGACCAAAAATAATAAATTTAAGTGAGATAACTAAAAAAGACCAAGATAAATGACCACTTTTGGTCACGGGATAAAAACCAACTAAAAACGACCAAGATAAATGACCAAATTTGGTCATGAGATATTTAGACTAAAAATGACCACATAACAATTGGTCATTTTTAGTTGTCACTCCGGCAATGAAAAAATTACAAATTTGACAATGAATTTGTACATTTTAAGGAGGTCTCTGAATCCATCTGCAGTGTTAGAATTTAGTAAATTAATAATGTATTGTCACAACTCAACATGAATTGACCAAATTAATATAATATATAAAATACACATTGGTGGCCCTGAATGTGCATCTCTGGGGTCTCTCAATCCATCTACAGGGTTAGAATTTACTAAATTGTAGACCCCCTCATGTACATAACTCAACTATTTTACTTTGTATGTAAATCCTAAGAAAAAAGTTATTAATTTTTTTTTAATAAGTAGCAATTCAATGAACTAAACTTTCTATTATTTGTTGAAAGAGTTCTCAATATTTTAACTAAAACAACTGGACCGTGACCAGTTTATGATTCGACATTATTATGTAATGTGAGCCCATTTTATTTGCAGCTATAACTCCTTTCCTTTATTGAAATTCTAGTGATTTGGGGGTTTAAAGTCTCGACACCTTTGGCCAATTCGAACCTGTGACCTTTGAGCTTCCTGTTCTCAGTTGGACTACCAACGATGAATTTAGTGTAGCTCAAAGCCTTAAATATTCATTTTCTCACCCTCTTGATGGTTATTTTATTTGCTATTTTGGTTTTTAGGCGGAAATCCTTTCTTCTCAACATATGGAGCCATTTCTTAGGCCCTGAGGCCTGGGGTATTACTGTATTTTTGTAGAGTTACTTTTTGGCATCGGGATCATGAAGTTTGGCAAGCAATTGCAAAGTCAGATCGAGGAAACATTGCTAGAATGACAGGATAAGTTCTTGTCTTACAAAGACTTGAAGAAGCTAGTTAAATTTATATCAACTGCAAGGGAAGCTTCGCCTTCTTCCCTTGGCAGCGATGAGATCAGAAGCGGCTCCAATGAAGTTCCCAACAAAAGGTGAAAGATCTCTGGTGGACCTTTTGAAGCAGGTGATGCTTCAAATTACAATGTAAGTGGTTATCTCTAAATAGGGTTGTGGGGCTCTAGATTTCGATTGCAGTAAAGGAAAAATGATCGCGAAGGAATTTTTGGAAGGGGTTTAACAATTTTCATAAAGTCAGGTCGGGCAGCTTTACATGAAGAATCAAAGACTAGTTTAATTTCATATATTCAAAAGAATCAACTTACATATTCATTTCCTTTGGGAAAACAGTAATGGAAGGCATCACACATTTAAATAGTATCACGCACATCATTTATTTCTTTATTCGTCCTGTAATTAATTCTTTGTTGCACACAGATTTCTTACTGGTTGCACTATTACGTCATAATCTCAAATAACTTTATAAAGATTCACACCCATTTATATTGCTAAATTCAATCCCAACAATAATGATTCATACTTGGCAAGATTGTTAATGTAATCAAGCTAATTGAACACAAATAACTTCATTAAAGGAATCCTTCAAGTCTTCAACATGATACCTCATCATTTGCTCTCTATACAGCTTAACATGTGTTGTCAATAGTAGTTATAGTGGTATATGATCAATCTAGTTCCATTCCCTACTCATATTTATTGAAATCCTTTACTCCAATGCTTCTATTCTTGGGAGGAATGATGAGGAATTAGAAATAGTAAATAAGGATGCATCATCGCCTTACCCTTAGATTTCTTATGCTAGACACCCAAGATGATGGAGTCACTTCAATACCCTTTGTTTTTACCAAGAAGATCAGATCTTTAGGGGACAAGTATTAGAACAACTTACCTTGGATACAAACTACTAGAAATACATATTTACTAGCCCTAGAACATTGGGTCTTTGGCTTTGGATGGACTGCTGTTAGAACTTATCCTTCTATTCATACAAGAGGAACCCTACGATGATGGATTGAGTTACTTACCCCTGAGTAGACCAGGAATAGCACTAGGGAATGGGACAGTCTTAAAATCCCTTGGAAACCTCACACTTACAATATTTAGATATTGATAGGCCCTATTAGGACTTTGGAGGGACTTATATCAGACCTTAGAAGCCCCAGGTGGATGGAATAGATGGACTTGCTAGTCTTGCTGGTCTTACTGGTTGGATGGGCAATGCCATCTTTTCGTACTTAATTTTCCACTTTTACAGGGAGCGAGGTACGAGGGAAAGCAGATTTACATGCCTTGGCCATAACCGGAGGCCTCTGCAAAATTTCTTGGTATATTCTTTGTGTGAACCAAACAAAAGGAATTTTAATAGTATTACAGATTTTACATGCCTTGGCCATACCCAAAGGCTCCTGCAAAATTTCTCGATATATTCTGTGCTAACCATTATTGTTTTTGTTCTTCAAAAACAACATTCTGTGCAAATCCCCATATCTCCAACTTGCCTTTGGAATAACCAAGTCCCTGAATCATTGGTGAGCATGGCTCCCTATATTTAGCACATGTTTATCTAAAGTTTCTTGTAGCTCTTGAGCACTCCTGGCCACTTGCTTTTAGTTAAATGGGAAACTCTCAATTCAAGTCATAACAATGTAAAATATGGTAGAATATTGATATATCAATTTATAGAGTGTATGGGTGCATTCCATACAAATTTGATAGATTTTATGAACCTAGTTGATTAAACTTGGGCATGTCACCTGATTATCAAAGAGGGGCGTCAAGCATGTTCTCCCACTTTCAGGATACAAAGCTTTTCTCATTTCATTTAGACTTGGTCATCTCCCTCAATTATGCACAGAAGAGAGCATTACTACCCATTCAAACCCCCATAAATCTGGCTTGTAGTGAATCTATCAAAGAGCACTGGGTAGTCTCAATGATCCCACTACTTACCTTTCCAACTTCAATTATTTCTGTAGGCTAAACCAAGTATTACCTAAATCCATGCGATAAGGGCGGGCATGTGGTGAAGAGTTTGTTGATTTTGGAATGGGTTTAAAAAATTTCATAAAGTCAAGGTGGGAAGCTTTACATGAAGAATCAAAGACTATTTTATTTTCATAATGGTCATGGAGAAACCTTGGGCTTTTAGCTGCTTTTGTTTTCCAGGATGTAGCAGGAACTTGCACTATGTAAGTGTTAACTAGAAGTGTCTTAGACATGTGAAATTTTGCAGTAACAATGTTTTATTGGTTAACTTGCACCTTTTGTATAGGCTGGGACCAGTGAATAATGAACCAAAGGAAAGAAAAGTTATTGCACAGAGAAAGTGGGCCAAGCCTACAGAAAGAACATGACCTGAAGCATTAGGCTATTGCAGATCCTTAAGCATTTTTCTAGTAGGAATGTGTAAGTAAGTGGCCCTGTGTAATAGATAGATACAAACTGTACAATGTTCACCCATATAGGCTAGGCATGCAATTTTTTCCCCAATGCATTGAATTAGTCATTCCCCATGATCAATTTCATGATATTTTGAGATTTTAGGTGAAAGAGTCCCCATAAGATGAAAATTCAGAAACATACAAGAATGTGACAAGCATGTTTAACATTTTGCAAAAGAAGCAAGCCAGATTGTAGGCTTTGGTTCTAGATCGATTTTTATTTTCCCAGACAGTAGGAAGCATCTTTTCACTATCATTTATAATGCGTTTCATTGCAAATTCACCCTCCCTCTACTCATATGAGACCCAATTCTTAATGATGATTTCTTTGCATTCCATAATGTCAATCTAATACCGGTTAAATTTAGACGGTGAAGGAGCCTTTTTATTCTCATTCCTCAAATATAGAATGACTATTGCAAAATCCATTCCACCATATGTTATTGTCAAGGATCTGTACTCCCTCACTGAGTTAAGGAGTTCCGTTCACCAAAAATATATCCAAATGCTTTCCATTAAAGTGTCCATAAGATATTTTGTTAGTCCAGGTTGGTGCAAGGTTGATAGGTTCCACATTGATTAACCTAGATTCCTTGATCTTGGAAGAATTCAAATAAATGGTCATTTCTGGCTGAAGGCCCCCATCTTTTTCTATTTCTAATTGTTATATTCATTGCTCCAATATGATAAAAGACCAAGGAGAATATAAAATCCCCCTATCCCTGATATCTTCCTAAGAACTCTATCTATACTCCAAAATTCCATAAATATTTAACAGATCTAGATACTATTTTAATTCTTTAAAGAAAACCATGACTAACATAGCACAATCAGATTTTATGCTACTTAGCTTGTCAAATTTTGTTTCCATATGATCACCAATCCTTCTGAATGCCTTTGAGACTCTAAGAGTTCGTAGTACGTACACTTGAATTGCTAGTTTGGAAAGTTCTTTCTCAAAGATATCATGCAATTCTTCTCCTATATCCTTTTTTATACCACGATTTGGTATCAACAGAAATTCATAGTCCTATATATGGATTTAAAAATGACTCAATAATTTAGATATGTTCAAAATATATTATGTGAGAAAGATTTTATTATAATATTTATGGAAAATAATATATGAGATATATTTTATTTTAAAATTGATGAAATGCTTTTGTCAATTTGCTTTGGTTTGTACCGGTCATTTTTTATATCATCATTTCCTATACATGTGCAGAATGAGCTCTCAGCGATTCTGAGGTTTGGTGCCGAGGAGCTCTTCAA
>LPNX010375614.1:2965-22168 GCA_001517045.1 Pseudotsuga menziesii
GTTGAGGGATTTACAAACCCTCGGTAGAGGATTTTTTAAGACCTCGACCGAGGTATTTAAATACCTCGTTTGAGGTTTATACCTCGGTCGAGGGCTAAAAAAAATAGACTTAGCCCACATTCAAGCAAATGGAAAATTTCCTGTGCCTTGCAGAGGTGTAAACCCTGCCATTCCTAGCACATAACTGAGCGGAGTTGATACCGATAGATTCACCAATGAATATTCTATCCATTGAGGTATCATACACGCATTTTGGCATTCATATGATATTTATTTTTTAATTACTTCTAAAACTTATACTTAGAAAACCACACTGCAACTTCGAAGTAGCTCAAAGAAAAATCCACAGAGTCAAAAATACATAGCCAAAAAATTTGTAAAAATGCACACATCACATATCGATGTGTCCTCTTCAAAAGGGTATCTTTGGTTTTTCAATTTTTGAAAAAATAGAAAAAATTCCTTTACGTGGACAAATATGTGTTTAAAACGATGCTGAAATCGAATGTGGTCACTTTCGAAAAATAATAAATAATTGTATAATGCGAAAAAAATTAACAAAAAAATATGCAAATCACATTGCATTTTATGTAGATCATGCTCATATATTTACTTTTTTTAAATTATTAATGCAATATTGAATTACTCTACGTGGACACGAGCCACTTATTAGCTTCTTCAAATTTTTAAGGCCACACAGTTCATTAAATGCAAAAATTCACACATTAAATGACATCGGAATATTTTTAAAAAAATATCACTATGAATCCAACATAATATTCTACAATTTGTTTTTTTACTGCAAGTCAAAATTCACATGGAGTATATGCATTTTGAGGGCTTCTATTTAGCACATGAGTAAAAAATCAGGTTTTCATCACCAAATTTGGCCAAAAAGTGTTACCCATCTTCATGGAATCACCCATATGTCATTGGCTGCCCAAACAACAAGCCAAGATCCCAAGGAAAGCTTGCTTTCCTTGGTTCCTTTTTGCAAAATTAGATTACCCTGGTTTAACAAATTTTACTTAGTTTTCTTTTCGGTAATTAGTGTGGTGACCCAAAGCACTTTTAAAGTGTGTTTAGGCACATTTGATTTTAATTGATCGCTTTTCTTAGCAGTTCTAACAAAAAAGAGATGGATACTCTTCCCAATTTATAAATCTTGGACGAACCAGAGCTTCCCAAAAGCTTCCCCCACTGCTGTGTTTTAATTTTAGCTTGTTACAAGCTTGTTGTAAGCCTTTGGATCCCAAATAACATGGACCAAAGTGTATCAATTTAAATTTTCTGATATTGTAAATCACTGCTAATAAAAAGAAAAGGTCCTTTCGAATAGGATATTTTGAGCCTATTCACCATCCCCCTTGGGGGGATTTTGTCTGTGTCAATTTTTTACTTTTTGTTCATCTCTTTTCAATCTAGCGTAGTTCTAACCTGCAGGGTAGTATACTTTGATTTATTATCATTTCCATATTCCATATATGATTTTTCAAAGTAATATTAATACTTACCCCATGACTTCCCGATTGACCCGAAAGGGGAAAGAGATGCATGGTAGGACTAATTAGAAAACCGACATTGTGTATCTTTGTTTTCATTTTCATCAATTGTTTCATCAGCTATGATAAAATTAAACTCTCCTTGATTCCCTGATTGAAATCCACTTGCATCGAAAGAGGTTCCTGGAGGGTTTTCTTTCTAAGAAGAACACCTATCTTAAAATTTACTTACATTGAAAAGACTCTCGTGTGTATGCTTTGCACTTGGTTGCAGTTCATCTGATCAGTCAGGCTGCATCAAAAGCACTTGAGTGACTAGAATAATTAGAATTCACTCTCCCAAGTTGACAAACCATCAGGTGAAAATACAACACCTAGATCAAACCATTACGGTGGCAAAATACTGAAAGGAAGTGAGAACTCCTGAAAAGTGACCTCAGGGCATCGATCGTTGTTACACCTATGGGTGTATTATGAACAATAGCCTCAAAGACTCCATTCAGCCCACATATTCCTTGTGGGTAGTCGTGATGGTTTATTTTTGGACATACTCCAAGTACTCTCGGGTATATCTAGAGTCCCCCCCCCTTCGCCTAATTTTAATCAACTCATATTTCACATTAACTTAAAATGTACCAAGAGGCAATCGTAAAACATTCACTCCAAGCACATGCAAGTACATTGATTATATTTTGACTCCATTTTAAGGCACTGGTTATTTTCTTGCTATATATATATATATATATATATATATATTGTGTCTCAACATTGTGCTTTCGTGCACTCATTTTGTATCTTGTCATCTATGGTTGTTTATGGTTAAATTTCAAACTCCTAAGTAACGCATTCAATTTAACATCAGCATACTAAATAATTTTTCCCTGGTAACTTAATAGGGTCTGGGAAAAAACACCTTGGGCTGATCGGATTGACAAATAAAGTCTAAGAGACTGAGTCTTTTATGGACACTATCATGCTAGAGCATTTATTACAATTCCCCCATGGGGTATGAACATGTGATATAGTACAACAAAGTTTCCCAGAAGAAATATTGAAGGTATTTTCAAGTTCGAACAAGTTATCCTTGTCTAGTTCACTAGGTTCACTTGATAAAAAACCACTAAGTAAAACTTAGGTGGTACCATTCCGGCTCCAACTGTGGGACGTGTGCTCGATCTGGTCTTTAAGGCAAGGAGAGGATATGAGAACACCAGAATCTCTGGTTTATATACCCTGTAAAAACATCTCAGCTTGACAAGAAAACCTTAGTAGCACAAGCTTTATATAAAAACCAAATGAACCACTAAGCTGATTTATTTAAACAAAATAAATGTAACTAATTAATTATTTCTTTTATTTTTTATTTTTAATTATAGCTAAGTACAAAATAGATATGCAGAAAGTAAATGCTCTCTTTTATGAGCTTATTTTCCTGCTCTAAGCATGATATAAACAGGTTAAGTGTAATCAAAACTCCAATGTAACCACCTAAGTCTTTTATTAACATAAAAAAAAATTCCTTGTCTTTGGTTAGCAGCCAAAGTAAGGATACCTTATTCAAAAAATGCAAACCTACGTGATGATTCAGAATGGGCGGGATGGATGGGATATCATAGGCATGAATAATGTCATAAGAATTATTCCCTAACTTGTATGTGCTCATGCATGCTGATTCTATCCATGACTAGATAGGACTGATATACCAATCGGCATGATGAGGATGGCTGACTACATCATCATACTGATCACCGGGGCTTATCAAATGATAACTCATTGCACAAGCCCCAAGTACCTCCAAATCATAAGGAACCTCTATATGTGAAAAAGATGCCCGAGACTGATATTCCACTGACTGCATCACATCTGAATTTTCACAACACTACTTCTCAATGTCTTCATTACGGATACCTTTGTGTGGCTCTGCATGATATGACTCTGAATGACCATGTGAAGGTTTTGAATGCTCCTCTTCCATACTAAGATTTTCCTAGGTATCCAGATCCATGCTCTCCTCTATCGACGTATCATAGATTGGACTTCCAGAAATTTTTGAATAGACACTCCCCTTGCTAGACATATAATGGATGGGGTTCTTAATAATATTTTTACAAGTTGGATTATCTATGAAATTCCAATAGTCATCACTCCCATCCATGTCATATGTGGGGGACTCTTCATCCATGGCATCATGCTCTTGCCTATCCATGTCTTCCTTGTATTCATAACAATCTTCTTCAGAAATTGTTTTACAAGGAAATAAACTTTCCAAACCTTCTTCAACATGTGGAGAACAAGCTCTAGTGTCACCACACACCATACTCATCTTATCATAAGTTTCTTTATAGGATTCTATTATGATAATATGAAGAGGATCTTCAAAATTATCTTCAATCAAGGAAACTTTTTGGACATATTCAGTGGAATCACTTGGTATTTGTTGCTCAGTGGATTTCTCTAGAGGGCTTTCTGGAAAGATATCAGCATTGCAACACACTTGAGAATATCTCAAATATTCAATGTTTTCAGTTATGGTGACATGAGGAGAGCCTTCAACGATGTGTTTCATCATGGGCTCCTCCTGAAGCTCTTCAATAGGATTGTCATGGATGTTCCCATCTTCAGAGTCTTGCTGTGTAGAGAGAGATACCTTATATTATTTAATAAGCTTCTTAGTTACTTCCTTTCTTGAATAAATATGAGGAAACTCTTTGATGGGAGTATCATGGACCTCCTCTTCACTTAAATGTTCAAGAAGTGATTCCAGGTCTTCAATACTTTGTATCATGGAAAAAATTCCATCATATGTTTCCATGTGATACTCTGTCCCAGATAGGTAGAAGGTATAGATATTTTCAAGGAACTTTTTCAAACCATTCATACTACCCCTACCATCATGCCATTGCTCTGAAAACATCCAAAGGAAGCTTGGAAAAGAAGTTATGCATTTATTAGGAAGGCTTTGATAGAACCAACAACAGGCCTCACCCCAAAAAGTACCAGCAAACATTTACATCATATTGTCCTCATGAAGAATATTGAAGTCAGCCATCAAGTGAAGGAAAGAATTGACATGCCAGATGGCCGAATCACCATAATTTCCATGAAATACTGGAAGCCATGTATATGCGTCCCCCACACCATTACAAGAGTTAGGAAAACCTAGGATGTTTGAGAAATCGACAGGCTGAAAATTTTCGATTATCTGGGCACCATATTTCTCCTTTAATTCATCCATATCAAAAGTTAGTAGTATGCATTTGATATAACCATTAAACCTTGTACTGAAAAGGTGGAGCTGTCAAGTGATGAGCTTTAAAGGTTTTAACATGTTGCATGGGCTCATCTACACACAACAAAACTTCAAAAGTTTATGAGATAACAGGGTTTTATCCCTTCAATGGAGTTGCCATGTGAAAAAGAAAAATAAGCATTTATAACTCTTTTCACAAAAATTAGTTTTTGCTTTTCTTTGTAAAAATAAAACTAAAAAAAAGTCAGTGGAGTCACCAGATGAAAATTAAATATCTACTCTAAGCATTCATCAAACAAAGCAAAAACAAAAAGGAAAAAAAACAAAAGTTGTACTTGGGAATAAAAAGATTTATCCCCGGCAACGACGCCAAAAAAGTGTTGCCGCCTTTCACACACCTGGGTCACGTGGCAAAAATCTTCAAGCCACTCAGTGTATCCTTGGGGGCAAGTCTCGAGTCAAGGCTGTCACCTTGTTCTTAACTCCTCGGGTTAGGCTCAACTCCTAACGAAGCCAAGGGGGTAGACCCTATTAAGTTACTGAGGAAAAATTATTTAGTATGGTAATGTTAAATTGAATGAGTTACTTAGGAGTTTGAAATTTAACCATAAACAACCATAGATGACAAGATACCAAATGAGCGCACGAAAGCACAATGATGGGACACAATATATATATATATATAGCAAGAAAATAACCAGTACCTTAAAATGGGGTCAAAATATAATCAATGTACTTGCATGTGCTTAGAGTGAATGTTTTCTGATTGCCTCTTAGTACGTTTTAAGTTAATGTGAAATATGAGTTGATTAAAATTAGGCAAAGGGGGGGGACTCCAGATATACCCGAGAGTACTTGGAGTATGTCCAAAAATAAACCATCATGGATACCCACAAGGAATATGTGGGCTGAATGGAGTCTTTGAGGCTATTGTTCATAATGCACCCACAGGTGTAACAAAGATCGGCGCCCCGAGGTCACTTTTCAGGAGTTCCCGCTTCCTTATGCCACCGTAATGGTTTGATCTAGGTGTTGGATTTTCACCTAATGGTTTGTCAATTTGGGAGAGTGAATACTAATTCTTCTATTCACTCAAGTGCTTTTGATGCATCCTGATTGATCGGATGAACCACAGCCAAGTGCAGAGCATACACATCAGGGTCTTGTCAATTTAAGTAAATTTTAAGATAGGTGTTTTTGTTAAAAAGAAAACCCTCCAGTAACCTCTTTCAATCCAAGTGGATCTCAATCAGGGAATCAAGGAGGGGTTAATTTTATTATAGCTAATGAAACAATTGATGAAAAGGAAAAGAAAGATACACAATGCCGATTTTCTAATTACTCCTACCACACATCTCTTTCCCCTTTCGGGTCAATCGGGAAGTCATGGGGTAAGTATTAAGATTACTTTGAAACCTTATATATTGAATATGGAAATGATAATAAATCAAATTATACTAACCTGTAGGTTAGAACTACGCTATATTGAAAAGAGATGAACAAAAAGTAAAAAATTGACACAGACGCAAATCCCCGCAAGGGGGATGGTGAATAGGCTCGAAAGAGCCTATTCGAAAGGACATTTTATTTTGATTAGGAATGATTTACAATATCATAAAATTGAAATTTATGCACTATGGTCCTTGTTATCTGGGATCCAAAGGATTACAACAAGCTTGTAACAAGCTAAAATTAAAACACAGCAGTGGGGGAAGCTTCCGGGAAGCTCTGGTTCGTCCAAGAGTTGGAAATTGGGAAGAGTATCCTTCTATTTTTCATTAGAACTAATAAAATACAGCAATAAATTAACATCAACTATTCCCAAACACACTTTAAAATTGTTTTGGGTCACCACGCAATTACCGAAAAAAAAACTAAGTAAAAATTGTTAAACTGGGGTAATCTAGTTTTGCAAAAAGGAACCAAGGAAAGCAATATTTCCTTGGGATCTTGGCTTGATATTTGGGAAGCCAATGATATTTTCACTTTTATTGCATAATATGAAACTTGAAAGTACAGCAAAGGAAACTACCTTAATAGCAAGCTACAAAATTTCTTTAAAATGCTTGCAAAAAAGAGGGTAATTTTAGCTAGATCTCTTAAAATATAAATTTATATGCACAAAGGAGCTGAGATATAAACTTAATAAAGGATATTACTAACTAGATATATATGTGAATTTCTTAATGCGATAGATATAAGCAATAATATTCTTTAATAGTAACCAATTTGAAGAGAATTTAAGATTTTGGAGGAGGAAGAGGAGAAGAGAAGTGCTGGTAGCCTTGAAGATCCACCGTGGAGCTTTCAGGTGGAATGTCGAGGGACTATGACTTTGGATGGTTTTGGAGAGAGTGAAGAAGCAAATAGATCAGCATCCTCTCCAATCTAGGAACCTACAACTGAATCCAAACACTTGCCAAAATACTTGTGAGATCCGGTTAATACATACATAGAGATTTCAGAATAACATGCATATAAACTTATAAAACATGTTGAATCTAGATCTCTAAACATGCATCAAAGAGGAGAGAGATGGCCAATAAACTTATTAACAAACTCCTTTCCTATCAAAATTATAATAAACTTATTATCAATCTTAGTAATGAATCCACAAACAATCAGCAAATTATGAAGATAGATACAGGTTACCTCAGTAAATAATGGCAATGCTCATCCACACATACAATGGAATAACACCGTCTTTCCTCCAAAGCTTCTCTTTATTTCAAATGAACAATAACAACAGTACAATAGCAACAGTACCTTAATCCCAGCTCTAACTAGCTTGGAAGAGGTAGCTTGTGCTTTGATTTATACAAAAACCAAGAGATCCATCCTAGGGGGGGAACATATCCCAAGGAGACAGAACAAATCAGCTAATGGAGAGTCAATCAATATAGATATGAAGCTGAACTGTGCCTACTTGTCAATCAGGGGGCTGATTGACCTGACACATCAACCCATAAATCGACACGTCAGTCCACAGAACTTCCAGGAGAGCTCACACATGTGGAGGAGAGAGAGAGGGCGCAATTCCCCATAAAGGCTGCTAAAGAGAAAATCTAGATCTGATTTGATCACCTCCTTCAGTCAAGGATTTGTCAGATCCAGTCAATCTAGTTCAGATTTGACTGATTTTAATCAAATTAGATGAGAATACACTGATCTATGATTTTCTATTTGCTCCATTATTCATCAATTTATTAATTAAAATAATCAATAAATGATTTTTTGGAGCTTTCTGACCTCAATGATGGAAAATCACTCAAAACTAGGAAATAGTGGGTCCATGGGTTTACATGGTGCTCTTATCTTTAAAATGAGCACCTACATGACTGAAACTGATTATTTGGCCCACTTTTATTACAAATAAAATTTTGTAATTAAACTATTAAAAAATAGCCTAAGTTTTGGAAAAATTAAATTTTAATAAAAACCACTGAAAAACTAAAAATTGAAAAATTGAAAAAACCTAGGGGGACTTAGACATGTTCATATGACTTGACCATGATGCCTATCATGTTTATACATTGACACATAGACTCTAATAACCTCAATAGGCCTAAATGCCAAACCGACCACCCCAACTTTGGAGGTATGGAGTGAAAAATTCAGAAATTATCAGTTGTTTATTCAACAACCAATTATAACCAAGGTAAAAAACACTCTAGGCTAATCGAATTGACAAATAATTTCTAAGAGACTGAGTCTTTTACAGACACTATCATGCTAGAGCATTTATTACAATTCCCCCATGGGGTATGAACATGTGATATAGTACAACAAAGCTTCCTAGAAGCAAGACTGAAGGTCTTCTGAAGTCCGAACAAGTTATCCTTGTCCAGTTCACTAGGCTCACTTGATAAAAAACCACTAACTACAACTTAGGTGGTAACTCATATCAAGAGCAGAGGTCTAGTGGCACAGAGATTGTGCAAGTGCATACTGAGTAGGAGTAGTGGATTGATATAGAAATTGTGCAAGAGCAGTAGCTGGATGACATAGAAATTGTGCAAGAACAGTAGTTGGCTGACAAAAAAATTGTGCAGGAAAGAATCCGGCAGCTTAAAGGCTTGGAATTAGAACATGACATTGTTACACAAGAAATAGTGTCTTCAAATTTAGTTGGTGAAACTGCTACAATGGAGTTGAAAGAATCAGGCACTGTCATAGAAGAACTGGTGCCTCTAAAAATATTTGTTGAAGCAGCAGCTCAGACTGAAACTACTAAAACCCAGGAAATAACATATCAAACTGAAGCTGAAGCCGTTGAAACACATGAAATAGAAGTACAGACTGAGGCTGAAACTGTAGAAATGAAGGAATTAGTAGCTCAGACTGAGGAAGAATAAGTAATGGAAATTATTCTAGATGTTGAAACACAAGATGCAACAACACAAGTGGAGGCTATAGAACTTCAAGAGATAGAAGAGGTAACACTTCTAAATATTGAAGTAGATGGCAGCGTCATGCAAACCAACTTGACAAAGGTATGATTTCCTTTACTTCACATAATAATGTCTTTCGAGAATTAAGGGAACAATGGGTTGAGGATATCTTCTTCCAAAAAATTCGATGGGAAGAGATGAGGGAGAAGTTAAAAGAGTCAAAGAAGTATCATCCTATGGATAAGAATAAAGAGCAGATGCTCACTTTAACTAAAGAATTATTGAGCTGTAGAGCCCCCTCCCTGCCCTACCCTGTATTCTTTTTTGAATAGATGATTAAATTATAGATAAAAGATTTGAAGGAAGGAAGACCCTGGAAAATTGTGATACCTTCTCAATTTTTCGAGAACTTCAGCCAAAGTGAATTCTCTGAGAAGAATTTACCGTGTGAATTATATTTGCATGATAGGGCATGCATGATGGAGACCCAGGATAACTCGATTCCCCATATTGGGGATATTCATTTAAGGTCATTTTCTTCTTTTGTCAATAACCATGTTCATTGGTTGAGTTCCTCATAGACCATAAAGAAGAATGAGGATAGATCCACTCTGTGGATTCAGGGAGAATCTAGAGCCCCTCTCTTTGTGATTTCCAGGCATAAGAGAAACCTTACATTTCTAGATAAATTCCAGCAGCTGGTTGAATTTCAACAGAAGGTTATCTATACTTGTGTCGAAATGATGTCTCATCATAAGGATATTACCCTACTAGGAAGTAGCAAGAGATGGGAATTTTCTCTTGTAGCTCCCAGGGAAAAAGATCCATTTTGTTTTGACAATTTTAAATATACCCTGTCTAGAGTACCTGGTTATATTAAATGTATGGAGTTTTATGGCCTGAACTAGCTAGGTCTAAGTTTCATATTTCATCTTATTTGGTGGCCATATAGGAACTATAAGGGAATCTACAAGATGACCAAGAAAGTTGAGAGAGATTGTTGGGGTACTCTGATCATGAGCAAAGGTTTTTTGCAATTAGAGGAGGAATAAAGCCCTCATTGAACCTCACCAATTTTCATAGGAGGAGTCTTGAGTCTGATTAAGTCTCAGACTAGTTCAATTTGTTGCATGAAGACATGTATCCAATTAAGCTAGGGGAAGATGTTGGGTCCCACATTTTCCCCTTTTTGTTATACTCTGTCCCATCCTTTTTCCCTATTTTCAACCCTTTTTTGCAGCTTAACCTTTATCCTTTTCATACAAACCAGCATAAATATATCAGGTGTTATAACTAGATCTTGTTCTTAGTTTATCTTTTCTTTTTGTCCTAATTTTCAACCCTTGGTTTTAAATGATTTTACATTTTATGTTGATTTTAAGAATTTTTTACAATCAATAACTTTTGTTGGATTTAATGCTTTTAATGGTTGGATTATTTAATTATTTTAGTTTTAAGGTTTGTATTTTGTGCTTATTAGTTAATATTTATATCTTTAATCCTTCAAAAATTATAATAAAATTTTATTCCAAGTTTTTTTTTTATAATCTAACCCTCAATTTGGAGTCCTTTGTCAAATATTTTCATGAGGAGATTCATGTAGCAGCTTTGTTTTTCCTGTTTTTTTCATTATCATTGGGAGCATATTATGAGGTGATGGAAACAAATCATGGAAAAAAAAAAATTTGTCCATAACATGCTCATTCACAAAAACGTCTCTCAGTTTTGCAACATCTATTATCATTTAAGAGATTCGACATCTTTGTGGCATATTTTCAGGGTTTGAATTATTTAATAATTTCCTGTTTTAGTCACAAATTTTCAGTGCATATTTCCATCAATTAAAGGGGAATTTTTAAAAACCAAGAGAGGTTTTTGTTCATAACAGACTCATTTAAAAAACCCTCTCTCATTGTTTGCACAGGTATCCCGAATCTATATATATGGAGGTGTCTTTGAGATCCATTTTTCAGAAATTCGGCAAATTTCGCAGAAATCTGATTTTGCTATTTTTAACCAATTAGTTTTTAATCTTCAAAAGTTGGTTAATGTAACTACTGAGTAGTTTCAAATTCGACCTAAAGAAGTGAATATGGAACTACTTCATATTATATCTTTGTAATTATATAAGGAGGAAAGGCCTACATTACAGAGGTTCAGATTTTCACACAAGGAGAGGCCTTTTTTGTGCTGTGATCTCTCAAGTTAGAACTCACAACTCTTATGTAAGTGGATGACTGTTTTTTGATTATATATAAACCAATAAGCCTTTTTACCTATCATGTTGTTTCATTTCTGATCAGATTGATTGCTCAGTCTACAATTTCATTTCTTGTTTAAAGGTTTTATTCATGTAAATGCTTGTAGCTTGTGGGTGAAATTATTGTTTCATGTGTAATGTTTATGGCTTATTTGGATGTGTTTGATCTCCATATTATATACTAGTGCATGATTCAGTTCTGTATTAGCTTGTTATTGTTTTTCCTCCTTGATCATGAATTTTTAAACCAAAACCCTAAAAACCAATTTTATTCTATTTCTATTTGATATTGTGTTAGCTTGTTCTTGTGGTGGTCTAGGAACAATTTCTAGCACTAACATATTTGGCATAGTTGCTGAGGGTGAAGTTGAAGTATATATTCCCTAGGATATCATTATTCATATGATTTTGAGAGGTGAACAAAGTCAGAAAATCTTTTAGACTACAATTTTCCACCAGTGACTCCACGGAAGAAAGATTTGTTGGCCACTCCACCAATTCAAGATGTCAATGAGCATGGAATCCATTGTGTCTGCAAGGTATGCTTTCTATGATTTCTCAAATATTGTTGGTTTTCCACATCTAGTGCTTTCTATAACTGAGTGGGGTGACTGTCTTCCTAGATTCAGAGGAAACAAGTATGAGCATCCTCGTGAGCATTTATTAAATTTTCATAAATGCATGTTTGAACATGATTTTGTTCATGAGGGTGTCTTAATCAAGAGGTTCAGATTTTCTTTAGAAGAACATCCTCATGAATGGTGTCAATATCTTCTCACTGCTAGCATTCATTCTTTCAAAGAGTTTCATACTGTTTTTTATCATCATTATCAAATATTTTATCCAACAGATCTTCTATTTGAAAATTGTTGTGAGGAATATGAATTGCATGATGATATTGAAGATATAGATAGAGAAGAATTGATCCCTCACAATCTTCATCAGTTGTCTAATGATCTTCAAGATGATAGGTTTTCCCATAAATATGAATTAGAAGTGAATAATGAAGAATTTGAAGGTTCTTTTATTATCATTAATTTTGAATATTATAAACCTGAAGATTCGGTTTCTTTAGATACAAAACACAATGATCAATTGTCTTTTGGTCAAATGCCAATGGAAATCAGTAAGGGCAATCCCCAGCTTTCATATTTGGAGACAAAAGGAAATTGCACCAACCATGAAGAACTCGATTTACAGAGATCATCTATTGCCAAGGAGGAACAACAAGAGGAATTTATTTTGCTTTATGTACCCTTTACTTCAAATCTATATAAAAAAGATGATAATGATGAGGAAGATCAGGCTAGTGTTTTTTCAAATCAGCCTTTTCATGGTGAATATGATGAAGAAATTGGAGTTTTAGATCAGAAGTTTCATGATCAACAGAAATCGATTGTAGGTGAATTATATTCCAATCTTTTTATTGAACAAGAAAAACTTTTGAGTTGCTTTGACTCTCAAATTGATAGCAGTCAGGATGTAGATACTTTGAATATAATATTAGATGTGTCTAATAGCCATCGAAGTGATAAATTTGCTGCTCAAAACCATTATGAAAATATGGCATTTTTTTATGGATATAAAGAAATACTACAGCCATTCTTTCAGTCTTCATTAGTTGAGTAGCACTCTTCAAAAATCAGACAACTTGATTTAGTGGAAGATATAAAATAGGATAACCTCTATAGAGTCGAAGATTTTATATATTGTTCTCTTATTGCATTATCGCATGGAGTACTAAGAATTGAGGACACCCATTTGCAGTGCATTATTTTTGAACAACATGAAGGAATAAATTTGCATGAGTTTCATGATCCCCTGGCTTCTTGGATGGAGTTGTATTTTTTAAAGGTTTCTAATGCTCCATCTTTTGGTAGACTTCCTATTTCCAGTCATAAGTATCAGCTGCCTACACACTCTTTATTGCATTTATCACATATTTTATGGGTCTTATCAAACAGTAGCATGCATGGAATTATGATTCTCAGTCAAATGGTTTCTTGGCTTCACTAGAAGTATGATTACACTTGATTGGGTTGTTTCCTCTGATTAGAAGTAGGAGTAAATAGCAGAATAAGCTCACTATGTGGGCATGTAGATTCTTTTCAGTATGCTAGTTTGTAGCAATATTTTGTCATTTCAGAGGTATGTGTTTAGATTTTGAGAAAGTTGTAGAGATTTGTTAAATGACTCCATCACCCAATGAGTAAGGCAAAAGGTCTACAGGTTCTTGAATCCTCACAAGGAGGACTTCATCCCACAACAAGAGCCAGATGTTATAACTAGATCTTGTTCTTAGTTTATCTGTTCTTTTTGTCCTAATTTTCAACCGTTGGTTTAAAATGATTTTACATTTTATGTTGATTTTAATAATTTTTGGAAATCAGTAATTTTTGTTGTATTTAATGTTTTTAATGGTCAAATTATTTCATTATTTTAGTTTTAAGGTTTGTCTTTTGGGATTACTAGTTAATATGTATATCTTTAGGGTTTCAAAAACTTATAATAAAAGTTTATTCTAAGTTTTGCTTTATAATCTAACCCTCATTTTTTAGTCCTTTGTCAAATATTTTCATGAGGAGATTCCTGTAGCAGCTCTTTTTTTCATGTTTTTGATGATTATCATTGGGAGCAGATTACGAGGTGATGGAAACAAATTATGGAAAAACAAAGAGGTTTTTGTCCAAAATAGATTCATTCATAAAAACCTCTCTCCATTTTGCAACAGCTATTATTGTTTGAGAGATTTGAATTCATCTTTATGGCCTATTTTAGGGTTTGAATTATTTAATAATTTCTTGTTTTAGTCACAAATTTCCAGCATGTATTTCAATCAATTGAAGGAAATTTTTTTAAAACTAAGAGATGTTTTTGTTCATAATAGAATCATTTAAAAAAAACTCTCTCGGGTTTTATACAGGTATCCTAGATCTACAGATATGGAAGTGTCTTTCAGACCCATTTTTTATAAAGTCGCCAAATTTTCTAGAAATCCGATTTTGTTATTTTTAGCCAATTAGTTTTTAATATTTGAAAGTTGGTTAATGTAACTGCTAAGCAGTTTCAAATTTGACCTAAATAAGTGAATATGGAACTACTTCAGATTATATCTTTGTAATTATATAAGGAGGAAAGGAATACATTACAGAGGTTCAAATTTTCACACAAGGGGAGGCCTTTTTTGTGTTGTGATCTCTCAAGTTAGCACTCGCAACTCTTATGTAAGTGGATGATTGTTTTTTTATTATATATAAAATGATAATCCTTTTTACCTGTCATGTTGTTTCATTTCTGATTAGGTTGATTGCTCAGTCTACAATTTCATTTCTTGTTTAAAGGTTTTATTCATGTAATGCTTGTAGCTTGTGGGTGAAATTAGTGTTTCATGTGTAATGTCTATGCCTTATTTGGATGTGTTTGATCCCCAGTTTATCCACTAGTGCATGATTCAGTTTTGTATTAGCTTGTTATTGTTTTTCCTCCTTGCTGATGAAGTTTTAAACCAAAGCCCTAAAAACCAATTTTATCCTATTTTGGTTTGAGATTGTGTTAGCTTGTTATTGCGGTTGTCTATGAACAATTTATAGCACTAACATATTTGGCGTCGTTGTCGAGGATGAAGCTGATGTATATATTCCCTAGTATATCATTATTCATCTAATTTTGAGAGGTGAACAAAGTCAGAAAATCTTTTAGACTACAATTTTTCACCGGCGACTCCACGGAAGAAAGATTTGTTGGCCACTCCACCGATTCAAGATGTCAATGAGCATGGAAGCCATTGTGGCTACGAGGTATGCTTTCTATGATTTCTCAAATATTGATAGTTTTCCACATCCAGTGCTTTCTATAACTAAGTGGGGTGACTATCTTCCTAAATTCAGAGGAAACAAGTATGAGCATCCTCGTGACCACTTATTAAATTTTCATAAATGCATTCTTCAACATGATTTTGTGCATGAGGATTTCTTAATCAAGATGTTCATATTTTCTTTAGAAGAACATGCTCATGAATGGTGTTAATCTCTACCCACTGCTAGCATTCATTCTTTGAAAGAGTTTCATACTGTTTTTCATCATCGTTATCAAAGATTTTATCCAACAGATCTTCTCTTTGAAAATTGTTGTGAGGAATATGAATTGCATGATGAGATTGAAGATATAGATAAATAATAATTGGTCCCTCACAATCTTCATTAGTTCTCTAATGATCTTCACGATGATAGTTTTTCCCATAATTATGAATTAGAAGTGAATAATGAAGAATTTGAGGGTTCTTTTATTATCATTAATTCTGATTATTACAAACCTGAAGATTTGGTTTCTTTAAATACAAAACACAATGATCAGTTGTATTTTGGTCAAATGCCAATGGAAATCAGTAAGGGCAATCCCCAACTTTCAGATTTGCAGACAAAAGGAAATCGCACCAACCATGAAGAACTGGATTTACAGAGATCATCTATTTCCAAGGAGGAACAACAAGAGGACTTTCTTTCACATTATGTACCATTTACTTCAAATCTAGATAAAAAAGATGATAATGATGAGGAATATCAGGCTAATGTTTTTTCAAATCAGCCTTTTTATGATGAATATGATGAAGACATTGAAGTTTTAGATCAGAAGTTTCATGATGAGTAGAAACCGATTGTAGGTGAATTATATTCCAATCTTTTTATGGAACAAGAAAACGTTCTAAATTGCTTTGACTCTCAAATTGATATCAGTCAAACTGTAGATACTTTGAATATAATATTAGATGTGTCTAATAGCCATGGCATTGATAAATTTGCTGCTCAAAACCATTATGAAAATATGCCAATTTTTTATGGATATAAAGAAATAGTACAACCATTCTTTCAGTCCTCATTAGTTGAGCATCACTTTTCAGAAATCAAACAACTTGAGTTAGTGGAAGATATAAAACAGGATAACCTCTATAGAGTCGAAGATTTTATATATTGTTCTCTTATTATGTTATCTCATGGAGTATTGAGAATTGAGGACACCCATTTGCAATCCATTCTTTTTTAAGAACATGAAGGAATAATTTTGCATGAGTTTCATGATCCCATGGCTTCTTGGATGGAGTTTTATTTTTCAAAGGTTTCTAGTGCTCCAGCTTTTGGAATACTTCCTATTTCTAGTCATAAATATCAGCTGCCTACAGACTCTTTATTGCATTTATCACATCTTTTGTGGGTCTTCTCAAATAGTAGCATGCATGGAATAATGATTCTCAGTCAAATGATTTCTTGGCTTCACCAGAAGTATCATTACACTTGATTGGGTTGTTTCCTCTAATTAGAAGTAGGAGTAAATAGCAGAATAAGCTCACTATACGAGCATGTAGATTCTTTTAAGTATGATGGTTTGTAGCAATATTTTTTCCTTTCAAAGGTATGTGTTCAAAGTTTGATAAAGTTGCAAAGATTTGGTAAATGAATCCATCACCCAATGAATAAGGCACAAGGTCTATAGGTTCTTGAAACCTCACAAGGAGGACTTCATCCCGCAGCAAGAGCCAGATGTTATAACTAGATCTTATTCTTAGTTTATATCTTCTTTTTGTCCTAATTTTCAACCATTGGTTTAAAATGCTTTTACATTTTATGTTGATTTTAAGAATTTTTGACAATCAGTAATTTTTGTTGGATTTATTGCTTTTAATGGTAGAATAATTTCATTATTTTAGTTTTAAGGTTTGTCTTTTGGGCTTATTAGTTAATATGTATATCTTTAAGCTTTCAAAAAATTATAATAAAATTTTATTCCACGTTTTGATTTATAATCTAACCCTCATTTTTGAATCCTTTGTCAAATATTTTCATGAGGAGATTCATGTAGCAGCTCTGTTTTTCCTATTTTTGTCATTATCATTGGGAGCTGATTACGAGACGGAAAAAAAATTATGGAAAAAAAATAGTTTTGTGTCCAAAACAAACTCATTCACAAAAACCTCTCTCAGTTTTGCAATAGTTATTATCATTTGAGAGATTCAAATTCATCTTTGTGGCCTATTTTCAGGGTTTGAATTATTTAATAATTTCCTGTTTTAGTCACAAATTTCTAGCACATATTCCGATCAATTGAAGGGGAATTTTTAAAATCCAAGACATTTTTGTTCATAACAAACTCATTTAAAAAAACCTCTCTCAGTGTTTGCACAGGTATTCCGGATCTAGAGATATGGAGGCGTCTCTGAGACCCATTTTTTAGAAATTCGCCAAATTTCTCAGAAATCCGATTTCTCTATTTTTAGCCAATTAGTTTTTAATATTTGAAAGTTGGCTAATGTAACTATTGAATAGTTTCAAATTCAACCTAAAGAAGTGAATATGGAACTACTTCATATTATATATTTGTAATTATATAAGGAGGAAAGGCATACAGTACAGAGGTTCAAATTTTCACACAAGGAGAGGCATATTTTGTGCTGCGATATCTCAAGTTAGTACTCACAACTATTATGTAACTGGATGACTATTTTTTGATTATATATAAATTGATAATCCTTTTACCTGTCATGTTGTTTCATTTCTAATCAGGTTGATTGCTCATTCTACAATTTCATTTCTTGTTTAAAGGTTTTATTCATGTAAATGCTTGTAGCTTGTGGGTGAAATTAGTGTTTCACGTGTAATGTTCATGGATTATTTGGATGTGTTTGATCATCAATTTATCTACTAATGCATGATTCAGTTTTGTATTAACTTGCTATTTTTTTATCTCCTTTCTGATGAAGTTTTAAACCAAAACCCTAAAAACCAATTTTATTCTATTTCTGTTTGAGATTGTGTTAGCTTGTTCTTGTGGTAGTCTAGGAACAATTTGTAGCACTAACATCGGGTATAAATAATTATTTGTTATTTCATTTTATGCTTGGTTTTATTCATAATCATGGATTGTATCTCTCATTTTGCTGATCTATCCATTCTTTGAAAGAAATATTAAGAATCACAGGTGGGGCTAGTGCAACAGCCTGTTATATCCAGGTGGCATAACTGCAACAACTTGTTATTGTGGAAATTGAACCTAGTGTTAGAACAATTACACTCACATCAATTGCCAATTACACATGCAAAATTACTCACAAAAGAGACTGAATATGGAGCTGGACACTAAATTGTATTGAATAAATGTACAATAGCCAACCCTGTGAAGTCATAGGATGCCACAATAAATAATTACATGAGGGATTCTAATACATGAAGATGCCATTCGAATCTAGTCAAAAGCAGGCTTACTAAATCTAAGCAAATCCCCCATAGGTGCATAAAGCAGTTTCCAAAACTATCTAGGAGCTCACAAATTGGAAAAATCAATTAGGCAAGCTAATAGTGGATGGAAGGACAACTCATACATGATTTTCATAGGAGAAAAGAGTGGAGGATGTGGAAGACAAAAAACAAGTTAACTTCACCTAGTCAAACTTTCCCCATTGCCTTAAAACACTGAAAAAGCAGGCAATAAAGCAGAAAAAGCAGACATGAGCTAGGGAGGCCAGGAATAAAGCAGATTTGATTCGAGGAGGTTTCCCAAGTGCTCCATGACTCAAAATTGGCAAGTTTGACCACTATGGATGTGTAGATGACAACTTGCATAAGGTGGAACATGGAAACTAGGAAAATAAGACAAAAATGGATTAATTAATGTCTAAGGTAGCTAACTATGGGTTGATTATTCTAACACCACCCCTTAAGCCTGACTTATGAGTAATATATCAAAAAATTATAGGGCCTAGAAACAAGGCTTAGTCACCCTTTACATACTGCATGTCCATTTAACCAAGGA
>LPNX010375614.1:22341-128699 GCA_001517045.1 Pseudotsuga menziesii
ATCAACAATCCCCAACAGTGATTTGAGATTGCTGAATGTCTTCTCACAAAATACTTTGGTGAAGATATCAGCTACTTGTTCTGAAGATGAACAGAAGAGTAGGTGAATGGTGCCATCATGCACAAGCTGTCTGATGTAGTGCATATGGATCTCAATGTGTTTGGTTCTCTACTTCTGAACTGGATCATTTCACATTCGAATGGTACCTTGATTATCATAGTAGATAGTAGTTGAGTATTCTGGTTCGAAGCCACACTCTCCAAGTAATCCCTGCAGCCATAAACATTGAGTTGCTGCATTTACAACTCCTCTGTACTCTGCTTTTGTGGATGAGAGTGCAATGGCACTCTGTTTCTTGCTTGACCAGATGATTGGCCCTTCTGCAAGCATGAACACATATCCTAATGTTAACTTTTGATCTATGCTGTCACCTGCCCAATCACTATCAGTAAACCCAATCAAATAAAGATCAGATTTTTCTTTATAGAAGATCCCATGAGTCCTTGTTCTTTGAACAAAGTTAAGGATCCTTTTGGCTGCTTTCCAATGGATCTCATGAGGCTGATCCATGTATCTAGAAGCCACACTTACTGCATAAGAAATATCAGTTCTAGTATGTGTAAGATATAACAAACATCCAATCAATTGCCTATACAGTGTATTGTTTACCATAGGTGAAGAATTAGCTTCTTCAAGCTTCACTCCTGAAAGGAAAGGAGTCTTGCTTAGCTTGCAATCCTTAATTTTGAATTTGTTCAGCAAATCCAAGGAATACTTAGACTGGTGCACCTTGATTTTAGCTTTGGTTTGAGCAATCTCAAGCCCCAAGAATTTGCTCAATAGCCCCAAATCTATCATGGAGAAGGCATGGTTCATTGCATCCTTCAAGGAAGCAATTTCATCCTTTGAGCTTCTTTAATGAGAAGGTCATCAACATATAAAACAATGATCATTAATGAACCATTAATCAGCTTCAAATAGACATTTGGATTTGATTTGCATCGAACAAAATTTAGTGATAGTAGAAATCTATCAATCTTGGCATACCAAGCCCTGTGGGCTTGCTTAAGCCCATTCAATGACTTCTTTAGCCTGCACACAAGAGATGGGTTAGTAGAAAATCCTTGAGGCTGCTACATGTATATCTCTTTAGTGAGATATCCATTCAGGAAAGCACACTTCACATCCATGTGATGTACTTCCCATTGCTTTGAAGCTGCAATGGCTAAGTGTTATACACCTGAATGGCACCTCTCCGTCCGAGTGCTGATATCCCTCATGTCGGCATACAAAAGGACATCTATGGATTGATGTTGCCTGTTTTCATTATACCTTGATTGATGATGAAATACATTGTCTATATGCCCACCTGATTACTTTTCCTTTTGAATATTTTGAGTAGCATGCGCGACTATCCCTATTGACATCTCGCGCATCATGCGCAAGTTTTATGTTCAGCAAGTCACATATACTTGTATGCGCGGGTTGTATTTGTATGGAGTCGCGTATCATGCGCGGGTTTCTCTACTACATACCCGTGCATGGTTTCCTCAAAATTAATATTTAAAAACATGAGTTAATGGGGGATTAGTTTACTCATTTACCTTAATCCCATTAACTGCTGCAACCTCCCTAACCTTCGAGAACTACCTCATTTCATCCATATAAATAGAGGCCTTGGGGAGGGAATTGAGATACATACTTGGAGAGAAAATTTATGCTGGTGGATTGTCTACAGAATCTTTGGAGCAGAGAAACTCAGAGTCCTTTGGTGACAGAGGAGTCCCTTGTTCAGACATTGGGTTGTAACCTAAACTCCCTCTATTATTGTTAATAAAGCAGATTACTTCTTCCATATTGTGTTTCATGTGTTGTAGATTGGTAAATGTTTACATTTCATTATAATATATGATTTGTCTAATCTGCACCTTTATATATGAATCATACTGTATTTGGAAGAATATTTGTTAACAGGTGAAGGAGGAATTATCCTGGAGACTTTGGAAGCAGATCAGAGAGGAAGAAGCTAGCTTGGATCAACCTTCGTATTTCACAAGTAAGTTCTTGCTGCTTTCCTATTTCCTATTCTGTACTTCTAAAGTCAATTTTTCTGCAAGGTTAGAGTATGTTGGTAACCCCCCAGACCTAGGTTATTAGGTGAATTATCCTGTACAACAGAACTGGCGACTCCACTGGGGATGCCTAGTCTGCTTTAGGTCTTTTTTCTGTTGTCCTGACCAGTCATTGCTCGAAGTTTTGTTTGTGATCTTTTGTCCTGTTTTCTTACTTACTGTAGCATTTGAAAGTCTTGGGTCTTTCTTTGTTTTTGAGAAGTTTTCATGCCCATGTGTGGGTTGTCCTTCTAGACAGTTGCGCATACTGAGTTGCATACGCGGGTTGTTCTATAGAACAGTCGCGCATCATTCGCGACCTGCACTAATACACAGTCGCGCATACTCCTGAAAACTGTGATTTTTGTGTTAAAGTTTGCTTGTTCTTTAGCCTGCTATAAGTCCTGTTTTCTGTTGAGACTTTCTTTAAGAGTGTTGCAGAGTTGTCTGAGTGTATCAGGTGATCACATCTTAGTGCTTCCTGAAGCCCTTGGTTTATTTTTACTTGTTCTATTTACTGTCTGCATCTTGAAGCTTTCTGGCCTGTTTGGGTTGTTGGTGAGTGCCTAAGTCTAGATCAGTGATCAAGGTCTTAGACTCTATTTGTCCAGTCTGTTGTTTATCAGTTTGTGGTTTGCACTTTCCTGTTTAAAAGTCTGCAGTGGTCTCTTGGTCATTGTCTACACCCAAGTTGAGGTCCTAGCCTGCTTCTCTTACTGGTTTTTAGGTTCTGTTTGCCTGTTAGTTCAGTTTGTGTTCTTTATACAGTCTATAAGTGTCAAGTTTACTCAAGCATTGCATTTTATACATGCACAGTAGTTTTTTGAGCATTTTTTAAAGTGAAAAACAAAACATAGTTAATCTTTTGCATTGTAATTTTTGCATTAGAGTAGTTTTTGTTTCAGTTTAAGAAATACTATCTTAGAAAAATACAAAAACATATAGGCTTAGTTTCTCTTTTTGCTGCATATAGTTCATCAATATTTATTTGAAAAAATGAAAAGAAGTTTATTTTATAGTGATAGTTTGCTTTAAATGCACCTTTTGCTTTCATTTATTTTCTGCTGAGTCATAACATCATACAGTCCATCACTTCCACTTCCTTTGAGTAAAGAACATCCCTTAAAATTAATGCTTAAATTTAAAATCTATTAGTAAGTTTTTATTTTTAGGGCCTTCCACCTACTAGCTTAGGCTAGGTTTGTGGGCTAGGGAGTGTAAACTTCCCACAAACTATAAACTCAGACGTAGTGGGCTATTCATTAGGTAAATCCTTGGTTCTACCGTTGTATCTGGGAAGCTCCTCTCAAACGGGAGTTAAGCACGAGGCCACGTGGAGGCTTGGACAGAGGGGATAACCCCCCGAATCCTTGTCAAAATGTAACCCAGGACTTTTACGCATCTGGGGATTCCGTCTAGGCAGAATTTCGGGCTCAGCTACCCTGCCCATGCATACGAGTTCGGCTTGCGACTGTCCCCCCAGACAGTAGGTATTGTCAAGGTAGCCTTAGTCTCTTGTCGTTTTAGGGCTCATACCCAGGTAAACCGGAAGGTTATTTCTGGTTCACCTTGAACGGACTTGGAAGGTAACCCTTGTGGAAAGTGTAGGAGGGTGGTTGGGTGATTCCTCCGCTTGTGCCTAAGAACCCCTCAAGGACACCAAGTAACTGTTCATCAGCTTTCTTCGGGAAAGCATATCTGTATAGCCTGTTTTGATTGCTTGAGACTTAGGATTTTTTAGTGTGTGCTCTGTGGATCTGCTTGTGTTTAGTTGGCCTTAGGGTGTGATTTTTTAAAGTCTTAATTCTGGAGGACCAACTTGTTAGAAGGTTAAGAAGGTTGAGAAACCTTCCTCCTCTCTCACCACTGGAACCTCCACCTTTACCTCAAAGGCGGAGACTAAGCACAGGTGGTTCTTTTGAACCAGTAGGAGTAAGTGAGGTTCTTGGTGAACCGGAATTAATAGCTAACTGCTTTGACTTTGATACAGTCGAGGTAGAAGAATTGCAAGCTGATGAGTTTGCAAGAAATTATAATACCCCCTTGACTAATTTGAACGATCCAGTGATCGTGCAGGTTAGGCCTTTTAGTTCACCAGTACTAGGTGTACCTGTAGGTAGAGCTATGTCTTCTGAAGGAGAAATTTCATTTGTTTTCACCTCAACCCTTCCGATTGAAGGGGTACTACCTCCCCCGGTTAGTACCCCTAGATATAATTTACCTTCCACACCCTTAACTCCAGCAAGCTGGGTGGTCCAACCACCGGTTTACTCGAACATAGGAAGTATATCTGGTGATATGGCTACTGGGATTCCCAGTATGCCTACAATTCCTTCTTCCTTCCCTTACCCTACCCACAGTGGTCTAGTGGGATCCTCGGCCTTTGTCTAAGGATTCCCTTGGAATGGGGGGCACATACCCCCTTCCAGTCCATATGTAGGCCCACCTCCTGCATATGTAGGAGTGCAGTTTGGTAGCAACACCTCTTATGGGCAAGGCTACCAAAGCCCTATTTCGGTCCCATATACGAGCTCCCCCTTCTCTTTGGTTAGTGGAGGGATACCTGCTCCAGTCTTTCAGACCCCAACTTCTATGGGGACAGCCCGAACCACTTACACTGCACCTCCTACCCAAAACCCAGTGGCTTACGGATGGAACCCGTTCCAAAGAAACCTACCCACTTCACAACCGGTGTCTGGGGGCAGCCCCACCTTTACCTATGGGAATTCAGGGGCTGGACCCTCGAATACCCAAGCTAGTACATCTACTACACTAGCTAGGCCAAAGCTTCCTTTTCTGGCAACTTTGAACTTGCCAGACTTATCGAAATTGATGAACGATCCGGTGAGGCATGACCCCTTGTGGCCACCTGTTCCCACCAAACTACCTTCGGACATCCCTAAGTTCGAAGGTAAGGCTGGTGAAGATCCTGGGGCACATGCCACCACCTTCCATCTTTGGTGTTCTTCCAACTCATTGAATGAAGATTCAGTGAGACTTAGGCTGTTCCAGAGGACATTGACAAGCACTGCAGCAAAATGGTACATTGAGCTGCCTTCTGCTACTTTTAGCAGCTTCTGGGACTTGGCTACCACTTTCCTTAGCCACTTTCAGCTTCCAGTTCATTACGATTTCGGAACGGACTTGTTGTCTACCTTTAGACAAAACAAGGCAACCCACATCTCGGATCATATCCAAGAGTGGAGGAGGCGAAAGAGCCTTATTAAATCCACCATCCCTCCTGAGTTTTTACTAGAATGGTTCCTTAAATCTTTATTGCCCTATATATCTAAGGATGTTTCTACATCAGGAGTGACTAGTGAGGAAGAAGCCATACTCAGGGCTCAACAGTTGGACTTGATATATTCACAGTCTGGGATTTTATATGAAATCATCCCTGAGGCACCAAGGCCTTGTCATGAGGCCAAGAAACCCAAGCCTGGACCCCATGCCGATGGTGTGGTTGGGTCCGTAAGCTCTCCCACTGTAGAGTCTTTGACAAAACAACTTCACCAATTGTCTGTCAAACAGTATACAGCGGAGGCAGCAAAGGATGCCCCCTCTTCCCAAAGTGCAAATGTTTTTGCACAAACCTCTTCGAAGGGAAATCAGCAGCCCGGCGGGAAGAAGAAGAAAGGAAAAAAGGGAGAGGGAAACCAAAATCAAAACAAGCCCAAGCCCGCAAACAATGCTGATGGGGGAAAAAAGGAGAAGAAGAAAGTCAAGTTTCCTTGTAAGTTGTGCCAAGGAGACCACCTCACTCACCTTTGTCCCCTAATGGAACAAGCTCAGAAGCTGTTACAAACGCAACCACCGGCTGTCCTGAAGGATCCATTTCCCCAAGGGCAGAATTCTGCTTCAACTTCTAATGTAGCGGGGGGCACTCAAGCTGCCCCTGACACCAATTATATCAACATGGTTAGATCCTCAACCTTGTTACAAACCAGGAACAAGAACTATGAGAAAGAGACCGAGGAGAAGGGTAAAGCTGTGGCTAAACCTTCCAATCCTCTCACTATAGAAAAACTTGCAGAAATAATGCCAAAGATACCCAAAGGTATCTTTAAGAAGACTTTGCATAACCCAAATTCCCGAGCCGCTTCTAACTAATCAGTGGTTGAAGACTTGGCTCAGACTCCTTGTGTGATGTCAGCTTTGGAGGTGCTACAGAGTTATCCTGCTCAAAGGGATGCCCTCTTAGCAGCTCTAGGTAGTATGGATTCTTCTGGTCTCACAGCGAAATTTCAGTTCTCTGATCTTAAAATTCACCTCCCTTACCATGTAGCTTTATCAATAGATGTTGTCCATGGTGGTAAGACCATTGGACGGGCAGTTATTGATGAGGGAGCCTCTACTTGTGTGATGTCCCTGGCTTGTTGGAAAGCTCTCGGATCCCCAGAGCTGGTCCCATCAACCACTTTACTTACTGCTTTTGATGGAAGGTCTTTCCGTCCACATGGTATCCTGCCAGCTTTCGAGCTTAAGTTGGCTGGCAAAGCAGTCTCTGTTGAAGTTGAAGTGATTGATGCTCCATTGGACTACAATTTGCTTTTGGGTAGGAATTGGACTTATGCAATGTCTACTGTTGCATCTGCTGTCTTTCGTGTCGTGGTATTTCCACATGAGGGAAAGCTGGTCACTATTGACCAACTTGATTTTACTCGTAAAGGCCGCTTAGAGTCTAAATATTCCACTGTGCCATTGGTTGATCAGGCCAAACCTGCTGCACAGAGCTTGGGGGATGGACTGTACACATCATTGATGGGCACATTCGATATTCCAGCTCCAGTCCTTTATCTCGGTTCTACTACTGTAGGGCAGTCCATTGATTCGGCGGTCGATAGGACTGATCCTTGGGTCCTCCCAACCCCTCAGGAACCGGAAGTGCCCTTGTCTGCAGTGGAAGTGGTGTATCAAGCTGTTACCCAAACCACTGTAGATCCCATTCCAGATCCTCTTACAGTCTCGGATGATCTGGAAGAAGTTTATATGCCTGCATGGGCAGAAAACTCTTTACATTCCATAGATTGCTTAGACACTGTTTTTCCTTCAGACGAAGCTATTCTGGAAGCTATGTGTTCATGTGATAAGATATGTGAGGATCTTCATCACTGATCTTATTTCCTTCCAGAGCTAAGCAAGATCGAAAACCAAGAGTTTCATGTGAGACTGCCTGGAGATGTTGATATACCTGTTAACCCTTTGCCTAGGGAAGGGGTGTTTGCCGAGGGGAATATGGAAAACATTTCCGCTACCATACCTATCAATATCTCTGTCAAACCAGATATCGTGGAAAATATCTATATAGGTGCAAGCTTCTCTCCAGAAGAGATTGCCACTTATACAGCCCTTTTCAAGGAATTCCGCGATATCTTTTCCTGGTCATATGAGGAGATTCCAGGCATTGATCCATCTATTGTTCAACATGAGATCCCAACCTATCCTAATGCTAAGCCGGTTCGGCAAAAATTACGCCCCGTGAACCCGCGTAAAGTGGTGGCTATGAAGGCAGAAGTAGAAAATCTCTTGAAAGTAGGTTTTATATATCCCGTTGCTTTGACTGAGTGGGTGTCCAACCCAGTCCCTGTTGATAAAAAGCAAGGGACTATTCGTGTTTGTACGAACTTTTGAGACCTTAATAAAGCCTGTCCCAAGGACAAATACCCTACACAATTTATTGATCAAATCATAGATGCATGTGCAGGTAGTGTAGTATTTTCGTTTATGGATGGTTTTTCCGGCTACAATCAAATCCAAATCAAACTGGAAGACCAACATAAAACGGCTTTTATTTGCCCTTGGGGTACATTCGCTTATAGAAAAATGCCCTTTGGATTGAAAAATGCAAGGGCAACCTTTAAACGAGCCATGAACTTTGCTTTTCACGATATAAAAGCCATTGTCGAGCCCTACCTTGATGATTTGCCTGCTCATTCTCGCAAGAGGATCCAACATCCAGATCATTTAAGGTTGATTTTTGAGAGATACAGATACTATAAAATTTGCTTGAATCCCCACAAGTGTGTTTTCTGCGTCGAATCAGGTAGATTGCTGGGATTCATTGTCTCTAGTAGGGGCATACAGGTGGATCCATTAAAAGTCGAGGCCATTGTAAATCTTCCTCCTCCTCGTTCACTTAGGAAACTTCAGAGTCTATAAGGTAAGTCTAACTTCCTTCGACATTTTATTGTCAATTATGCCAAGATCACAAAAGGTTTCATGCACCTGCTTAAATAGGACACCCCATTTGTATGGGATGAAACTGCACAACTCGCGTTCGAGGCATGAAAGAAAGCTTTGTTGTCGGCTCCTTTATTGCACCCGCCAGATTACTCTAGGGATTTCATATTATATCTGGCCGCGTCGGAGTCTACCATTGGGGTAGTGCTAGTTCAGGAGGATGACAAGCTTGTTGAGCATGTTTTCTATTATCTTAGCCGTGATTTAGTGGGGCCTGAGCTTAAGTACTCCCACGTTGAGAAGTTAGCCTTAGCAGCTGTGTATGCTGTACAGAGGTTACGGCACTACATCTTACTGAGGACCACTACTGTAGTGGCAGATGTAAACCCTTTCCAGTATGTTTTATCCCGACGGATTGTTCGGGGAAAATTCAATAAGTGGATAGTCATTCTCTAGGAGTTTGACTTGGTTTTCCAATCCGCTAAATCCAAAAAGTCCTTAGTTTTTGCCGAGCTTATAGCAGAATTCCCTACGGAAGAAGATGTAGTGATTCAAGATGACTCATTCCCAGATGAGCACATCTTCCTTATATCAACCTCTGATCCTTGGTATGGAGATATCCTTATATATCTCCAGACTCTGAAGTATCTGACCGCTTACTCTAGGGAAGACCGACGCAAGTTACGTCTTCATGCAAAAAACTACCTCATAATCGGAGATACATTATATCGAAGACAGGTAGATTCTGTCTTGTGCCGCTGCCTTACCCATGAGGAAGTGGATATTGTCCTAAATGATTCCCATAGTGGAGTGTGTGGGGGTCATTTATCTGGGTTAGCAATGGCCCAGAAGATATTACGTGCCAGGTATTTCTGGCCCACCATCTTTAAGGATTGTGTGGAAGCTGTGAAACGCTGTCATCCATGTCAGCTGTACACCAGAAAAATGCGGTCGCATCCTACTCCCTTGTTTCCCGTCGTCTCGGTAGGCCCCTTCATGAAGTGGGGGATTGATTATATGACATGCAACCCAGCCTCAGCTGGGGGGCACAAATACATCATTGTCGCTGTCGACTATTTCACAAAATGGGCAGAGGCAATGCCTACTTTCAAATACAATGGGGAAACGGCAGCTTACTTTGTGTTTAATCAGATTATTGCTAGGTTTGGTATTCCCAAAGTGATTGTCACTGACCATGGCAGTCATTTCCAAAATCACATGATGACTGAAATGACCACCATGCTCAGATTCCGACAAGAGCACTCTTCTCCTTATTATCCGCAAGCAAATGGTCAGGTCAAGGCTGTAAACAAAACTTTAAAAACCATACTTAAACATACTATTAATGCAGCTCGTTCAAATTGGCACATCATGTTATATCCTGCTCTTTGGGCTTATCGAACCAATGTCAAAACTGCTACGGGTTTTTCCCCCTTCCAACTCATTCACGGGGTGGAAGCTATTACGCCGATTGAATGCGAAATCCCATCCTTGCAGATAGCTATTCATGTGCTACCTGACACAACTGAGCTTGAAGAACGGTTACTCCATTTAGAACACCTTGATGAGCAACATAGAGATGCGTTGACTGCAAATCAAGCTCATAAGAATAGGGTTAAATCTCAATACGATAAAATGGTCAAGCCTCGGGTTTTATCTGAGGGGGAACTTGTCTTGCTCTGGGATCAAGATAAGGAGCCCCTAGGGGCAGGAAAATTTAAGGCCATGTGGTTGGGACCCTATGTTGTGTCTAAAGTTTTGAGTAAAGGCGCATATGAATTAGTGGATTATGATGGGAATAAGCTGCCTGAGCCTAGAAATGGGCTCTACTTGAAGAAGTACTATGCCTAGGCTTAGCACGTTTTCTTGTATATTAATGTATGTATTTTTATGTACATTAGGTTTTCAGTTTCATTTTTTATACTATCTGCTAGTTGTTGCAGATGTCTTCCGAGATGTATGTAGGTTCTGCTGATGGCGCCAGCCGTCACACTTGTAACCTGGCTTCAACAGCATGGGTTATTTATTCCCCATCAGGACAGCTTGTTGCCGCGGGTGGCGCTTGTCTTGGTCCTGCTTCCAATAATGTTGCTGAGTATAGAGCTGTAATTGAGCTCTTATGGGATGCTTTGTCACAAGGCATCACCCAGCTGGAAGTCCGTTTGGATTCGCAGTTGGTTGTTTCCCAGCTCAATCGAGCTTACCAGGTGCGTAATCCTACATTGTTACGTCAGTTCATGCAAATACGTTTACTGGAAAGACATTTTGAAGTTATTACTTTTAATCACATTCCAAGACACCAAAATTCATTAACTGATGCATATGCTAATTATATTTTGGACTAGCATCTCACACACATTCCATAAAATATACAGCAAATACATAAAAAAAACACTTGTAAATAAGCTGACAACCAAACACACATATATATATATGTAAATATCTGTTCATACATAGGATAGGTCAAGTCTGATCTGTAGATCCCAAAATGTACAAAATATACAAAACGTGGATCAAAGTCCATCAAAATGCCTAAAACTAAGCCTACTCACCATGGCCACTAGGACCTCCTTGGTCCTCGTGATCTCTGCGCCCACTAGGACCTCCTCGGCTTCGGCAGTCGCCACTGCATCTCTGTATACACATACTGCTCTGGCTACCTGTCTGAAAAGGCGTAACCAGGCCGGTGGAACCCCAACTACTGACTCCTGCATAGCCATAGGGAGATGCTCTATCCGTATAGTGGGTACCCACTCGGTAAGCCTAGTTAGCTTTGCCTCGAGTACCGTGACTAATCCTGGGTCTCCCCCTGCAACAGGATGTACAGAGGTACGTGGGTGCCCTGCTCGGCAGACTGGTCCAATATATGCATTTTGACACATGAGTAGGATTAGACTTGTGCATATGTATATATCCTATCATTAGAAAATCCATAAAAATTTGATAATGATAAAAAATAAAAAATGACTTACCCATCTCTCCCCATGCTCCTCCTGGAGGGAGGACTAGGTCTGGATCACCTTGAAAATCTAATCCGGCATATGGGAACTGCTCCAATGCTGGCACCTACCATTCCCACCATGAATAGAACTCGTCGTCATACATACTCTGTACCACGTCTCCTCCTCCGTGACGGAGGAAGATATCACCCCATCTGCTCAGCCTCGGCTGATGTGGATGTCTGATCTCTAAGGGTATCGCAGGGCTCATAGCAGGCACTCTCTCAAAGAAGAACGCAACCAATATACTAGCATACCCGAAGTTCTTCCGTCTCCCTCTCCTACAATCGGATAATTGCCTCTTCATAAGAGGGGCAATTCCCGAGCACCAGTCATATAGAGTGCCTCTGAAACAGTCAATCGCCACTCTCATTTGAGTCCTGGTGGCATGATGTAGTCCTGCCGATCCCGAAAGTCTAACAATGGTACTGGTCAATACCTGCAATGTAAAATCCTGTATGTCTGCGATGAGAATGCTACTGCCCTTCTCTGGAGTACCGGGCCTGCAAAATACATCCACATAGTTCTGGACACTCAAGGGGTCTCCACCCCTGCCAGTGCCCTCCAGGTTCACCGGTTCTCCCTGATGTGATAATCCTGTGATGAAATAGATGTCCTGTGAGGTAAGCTCCAAAGTCTCACCTTGGATGTTGAACATCCCCAGGTCATGGTCCCAATAACTGACCAAGAACTCCAATATGCGGACATTGGTCCGCATGGGTGATGTGCAGAAAAACTTGAATAGCCCACTATTCCGCAATGCTTGGATAGTAGGCGGGATTTGGAGAGCCGCTTGGTCCATCATCTCATGTTCCCTCTCCCTCCACTCCAGCACCATATTTTCCTGACAAAAAACACATAGTGTGATTCAGTAATTCATCACAAAAATTTAAAAATTTTGAACATTTTCAAAGCTTTTATCTTTAGCACAGTATGCGCGACTGTCCATTGGGACATGTCGCGAGCCATGCGTGACTTCCCTATGCAGCAACTCGTGCATCAAACGCGTATGCGCGGCTTTTCTATTCGGCAACCCGCGCATACATTTTACCATTTTTATATTGATGAATTAAATTGAATTGACCAATAGTTCTAAAATTTGTTTGGATGAAATTAAAGAGCACAGGGTGTAGATTTACCTGACACTGACGGATCTGAATTCCACCGGTCCAATTGTCCACAACGAGCAATCAAAGATAGAGGTTAAAATGCTCATTTTTGGTCCAAAAAGTACAATGGTGAGAAATGTTTTGTTTTTCAAACTATTTATAGAAAAATTATTTCGTAAAGTGGGTTTTTTCTATAGTTTGAAACGTCAATTGATTAATACCATCCCTTTTTGTGCCTTGGAACAGGTTTACTAACTATTTCAAAGTGTTGATGCTTCTATAGGGTGGTTTTTGCTCTTCCCCACACATGTTGGCAACTTATCACTCCACATTAACCTTAGTGTTCAACATTTTGCCACGGACTATGGTATTCTAAGCCATTAGTCCCTTGTCTCTACCATTGTTCTTCCGTGGCTAGGATCCCTATTTCATGAGTATCATTCTTATATGCCATTTCCATCCTTTGATACTCATTTTCGTCACTGTTTTAGGCCCAGAGGTTTCCTCATAGCTACTTTTCACGACAAATAGAGCTTCTTATGAATCTCTCTTTACAAGCTATCCCTTTATAGGACTCCCTGCCCTTATGGAGTTTCTTTAGGCCCAGGTCTGACTCCTTAAAAATAGAATTGACTGCCGAGTTATCTCGTCCATTCAAGCTCGTTCATAATATGTGAACGGGCATCCGCATTGGTGGTAGGTTATCTCTTTCTCAGACCATGAGGAATAATACGAGAAAGGATCACTCTCTTTTCTTCGGAATTGAGAAGATTATTCTCAGGTATAGGTTTATCACTTTTCCGGACCTGAGGGACTAAATTTACGGAAAAGGAACACCCGGTTTGAGCTTACTTTTTCTTTTTCGTGCTCTGGACCCAAACATGAAAAAGATTCCAAGTGTACTTTGTGTATTTGTCATGCTCGTTAAACACTAAAGAACAAAGCAACGATTTTATTGTTGTAAGCCCCATTTCTTGTAACCAAATGGATCTTTCCGAGTGATCTTGCTTTCCTTCACACTCGTAAAAATCAAGCTATTTTATGCTGTTATGGAAGGAGCATTGGGTAGGTGGTAATTTAACCTTTTTCAAACCTCCCCGACTAAGTACGAAAAAGGTTCACCTTTTCTTCTTCGGAAGTTAAGAGAGTTCTTTTGAGGTTTGTTTTATACTTTTTTGGCCTTAAGAGACTAAATTGGACGAAAAAGGACCCCCCTGGAGTCTTCTTTGGCGTTTTCAGACTCTCTAAATATGAAAGCACCAATCGAGCATGTACTAGTTTGGGCTCGTTAAATCCACGGATCAGTGTATCAAGCATTATTTTCCCATCTCTTCAAGCTTGTTAAAAAATGAAGAGGGAACCGAGTTGGCTTTCCTGGACTCGTTAAAACTTAACAGGGAAGGTAAGGAAGAAGTTTTCTCTTGTTCTCAGTAATGGCAGCATGTCATCCTTAAACATAGCACTCTTTGCTTTCTGATATCCATGTTTCAGTATACACTTGTGGTCAGCTATCACTTTGAGTTTTTCACTCCTCCTCTTGTCCATTATACCTGGGGAATCTATTCATGTCTCCTACACGACAGATAAGTCTAGTTGTTCTATCTATCCGTTGTATGCTGCCTTGGGTCATCTCTGTGTCGTGCTCACTGTTCAAGGATTATAACTAGTTTCTGATCTATCACCTGATCCTATACTGTTATATCTGTTATCCATTTACTTGTGTCTACCTTCTTTTGCCCAGTTCCCAGTCACTCTTGTGATCCGTTGGAGGATCTATTGCCTTCCCTATCACAGTATGGTTCCGTTTCAGTACCTCCTGATGACGATGACCTAGAGCTTTGACGATGGTACCTCTGGATTCACTTTCATCATTGGTGAACTCCTTTTCTTCAGTTGTCAATTATCATCTACTGGTTGAAAAACTGTTGAATCCTTTCCATGTTCGACTTCAGCTTACCCTTATTCACATGGCTTGGATTGTACTGGTTCTTTGGGATCCTGTATGAAGACCTTAGTTCCTCATTCATGAACTAAGTTGCACAAGACTATGTTCCATTTCCATATCCAGCTTCCAGATTTTTGCAGACTCATCATTATTGTATTGTGGCTTCGATCCACCTTTGTAAATACGTGGTTTTTACCCGTATCATATGATGTACTCAAATATTGTAAAGGAGCTAGTGTTCCAGTAAATTGAACATAGCATCCTCAGATATGAATTTGTTTATGACATTACTATGTATTTGTTTTAGGTACTCCTTCTGCTCCACTGGACTTCTGAGTTTCTCCTGAGTTATATATTATAATGTATTTCGGCCATCGTTCCCCTCTGACCTCACACATTAGGGGGCATCTGTTATACACCTGAATGGCACCTCTCTGTCCGAGTGCTGATATCCCTCATGTCGGCACACAAAAGGACATCTATGGATGGAGGTTTCCTATTTTCATTATACATTGATTGATGATGAAATACATTGTCTATATGCCCAGCTGATTACTTTGCCTTTTGAATATTTTGAGTAGCATGCGCGACTATCCCTATTGACATCTCGCGCATCATGCGCGAGTTTTATGTTCAGCAAGTCGCGTATACTTATATGCGCGAGTTGTATTTGTATGGAGTCACGTATCATGCACGGGTTGCTCTACTGCATACCCGCGCATGGTTTCCTCAAAATTAATATTTAAAAACACGAGTTAATGGGAGATTAGTTTACTCATTTACCTTAATCCCATTAACTGCTGCAACCTCCCTAACCTTCGAGAACTACCTCATTTCATCCATATAAATAGAGGCCTTGGGGAGGGGATTGAGATACATACTTGGAGAGAAAATTTATGTTGGTGGATTGTCTACAGAATCTTTGGAGCAGAGAAACTCAGAGTCCTTTGGTGACAGAGGAGTCCCTTGTTCAGACATTGGGTTGTAACCTAAACTCCCTCTATTATTGTTAATAAAGCAGATTACTTCTTCCATATTGTGTTTCATGTGTTGTAGATTGGTAAATGTTTACATTTCATTATAATATATGATTTGTCTAATCTGCATCTTTATATATGAATCATACTGTATTTGGAAGAATCTTTGTTAACAGGTGAAGGAGGAATTATCCTGGAGACTTTGGAAGCGGATCAGAGAGGAAGAAGCTAGCTTGGATCAACCTTCGTATTTCACAAGTAAGTTCCTACTGCTTTCCTATTTCCTATTCTGTACTTCTAAAGTCAATTTTTCTACAAGGTTAGAGTATGTTGGTAACCCCCCAGACCTAGGTTATTAGGTGAATTATCCTGTACAACACTAAGGCTAGCCTGATGGAGTCCATCTTTGCCACTGGTGCAAAGGTATCATTGTAGTATATGCCTTGAACCTATGAGTAGCCATTGGCTACCAATATGGCCTTGTACTTTATAGGTGAACCATCAGTAGCAAATTTGGTCTTGTACACCCACTTACACTAAACTAGCATCCTCCCTGGGAAAAGATCAACCAGCTCCCAAGTGTTGTTCTTATGGAGTGAGCTGAACTCTTCCTTCATGGCTGCTTGCCATCTTGGATATTCTAATGCATATTCATATGTATGAGGATCTGATTCAACCATCAGATAGCATTTCTCAGCAAACATAGGATCTTTCATGCATAGAGCACTCTCAAATTGAGATCTAGTCCTCCTAGGGTCATTAGGATTTTCAGCTAGTTCTCCAGATGCATGAATGGTCTTGGATGCCCATTTTTTCCTTGTAGGGATGTTAGGATCTGCAATAAAATAATCACTATCAGACATATCAGAATCATCATGTTCAACTATCTCTTCACTTACATTCAGAGGTTCTGGTGGTGAAGAGGATTCTCCAACTTCCACTGCTGCTAGGGGTTCTTCTTGAAACTGAACACACCTTTCAATGAAGGATTTGTTTGTTATAAAATTGATTGGCTTGTACCCTTTTGAATATTCAGAGTACCCAACAAATAGACACTCTTATATTTGGGGCTACAAATCCTTCCTCTTTTCTGTTGGAATTCTAGCCTAAGCCCTTGAGCCAAAAATTCTGAAATGGGTCACATCTGACTTGTGCCCACTCCATGCTTCGAAAGGAGTCATACCATCAAGATGTTTATCAGGAACCCTATTCTAGATATAGGCTGCATAGTTTATAGCTTTGGCCCAGTACTTTGGTGGAAAATTCTTAGCCTCCATCATGCAGGTTGCCATCTCTTTCAGTGATCTGTTCTTCCTCTTAGCAGCACCATTCTGCTGTGGTGTGTAAGGGATAGAATGCTGCATCTGAATACCCACATATACACAATATTGAATAAAATTAGACTTTACATACTTACCACCATTTTCAGATCTAAGGACCTTGAGTTTCCTCCTAGACTGGTTTTCAACCAAAGCCTTAAAGAATTTGAAGAGGCCAAAAACTTCAGACTTGTGTTTCAGGAAGTAAACCCAACAATACCTAGAAAAGTCATCTATGAAATTCAATGCATATTTTTCCTGACTCATGGACATATGAGGGAATGGGAAAGAAACATCACTATGGATCAACTCAAGAGGTGCAGAGGTTCTCTCATGACTAGCTCTCTCAAATTTATGCTCTGGGTGTTTTCCTAGGATGCAACCTTGACAGACTCCTTTGGAAAATTTAATTTTTGGTAACCCTATGACCATTTCTTTTTCACTAAGATCAGAAAGATACCTGTAATTTAGGTGGCCAAATATTTCATGCCAAATATTGCTTGCCTCATTAGCATGAATCAAAAGAGCAGAGGGGTTTGAGTAGGGTAAGAAGTGTGAGAACATGTATACCTTCGAAGTATGATTTGCAACTACTTTTGCAATGACTTTACCACTTGAGATCTCTGTGATCTCAACTTCACAGGGGAGAATATGAACTTATTTGGAGACCTTGTGTGGGTCATCTAATACACTGATAAGAGGTTAGAGGCAAGACTTGGAACATACAACACATTGCTGAACTTACCATGATCAAGATCAATCCTCCCTTTGCCCAAACTTTTAGTGAGAGAGTCATCTCCCACTACTATTGGTGGACCTTTCGACATGTCAAGTGAGGTGAATGCCTCCTTGGTTGAAACCATATATCTTGAAGCTCCAGAATCAATGATGAAACTAAGTGAGCTTGATGTGCCAGCAACCAATGCATGAACTCTCTCTCTGTCTTTTGAACTTGATCCTCCTTCCCTCTTCTTTGAGCTGTTTGGAAGGGAGATGCCATTCTTCTCTAGGAGTTGGGTCAGCATGTCTATTTTATTCTTCATGCAGGAGCTCTTAGAATGATTTACCTTACTGCAGTATGTGCACTTGCTCATTTCTCCTTTGTTCTTCTTCTTCTGGTAGTTCTTCTTAGAACCTTGAGGCTCCTCCGGAGACTTGTTCTTGTCTCTATTTTGGTCAGGTGGATTTTTAGCTTTATTTTTGCTTTTTGAATCCACCCTTGAATCTCTAGCAACCAAAGCTTGGTATTTGGAATGTTTGATGGTGCCCATCATCACCAATTTATCTTGTTCTTGTGTGAGAGATTCCATAAAATCTGTAAGACTAGGCATCTTCTAGGCTCGAGCTGTCAACTTTATGGCATACAAGATCGAAACAAACACTGAATAGTCAGGGCCAAGCTTCAAGAGTATGGCCAAGACCAGCTGATCATCCTTATTTTCGATCCCACATTGTTTTAGCTACAAAACAAGTGCTTTGAACTTGGAAAAATAGAGTTGCAGGTATTCAAAGCTATCGGGACTTAGGGAGATCAATTCATTTTCAATTTGATGTCCCCTCATCTCATCTATCTTACCAAAAAGATTAGTAAGCTTCTCCCATAATTCATTCGGTGATGTCAATCCATCAAGATGGAAAAGGAGGTCTCTGGATATGCTTAGACACAAGAGACCATAGGCCTCATCCCTCCTGTTGTGCCATTTAATCTTCTCTGCAGCTGCATTGGGCTCTGCTTCTGTTGCCATAGTCACTCTGTAGAGGCCTTTCTCTCTCAACAATATCTCCATCTCTGCTTTCCATTCAAAGAAATTAAATGGAGTCAAGATGATCTTCTGAGATTGATCCATAGTTCAGAAATTGTCCCGTTAGTCAGCAGAATGCTCCTAGTCAATGATGTCGAACCAGAAAAAAATTGGAAGGAGAGAAATCGATATACAAAGGCTCTGATACCATGTGGAAATTGAACCCAATGTTATAACAATTACACTCACATCAATTGCCAATTACACATGCAAAATTACTCACAAAAGAGACTGAATATGGAGCTAAACACTAAACTGTATTGAATAAGTGTACAATAGCCAATATGAAGTCATAGGCTGCCACAATAAATATTACATGAGGGATTTGAATGCATGAAGATTCCATTTGAATCTATTCAAAAGAATGCTTACTAAATCTAAGAAAATCCCCCATAGGTGCCTAAAGCAGTTTCCAAAACTGTCTAGGAGCTCACGAATTGGAAAAATCAATTAGGCAAGCTAATAGTGGATGGAAGGAAAACTCATACATTCTTTTTAGAGAAAAGAGTGGAGGATGTGGAGGACAAAAAACAAGTTAACTTCACCTAGTCAAACTTTCCCCATTGCCTTAAAACACTGAAAAAGCAGGAAATAAAGCAGAAAAAGCAGACATGCGCTAGGGAGGCCAGGAATAAAGATGATTTGATTCTAGGAGGTTTTCCAAGCACTCCATGACTCAAAATTGGCAAGTTTGACCACTATGGATGTGTAGATGACAACTTCCATAAGGTGGAATATGGAAACTAGGAAAATAAGACAAAAATGGATTAATTAATGTCTAAGGTAGCTAACTATGGGTTGATTATTCTAACAATTATATCTAGTTGGCGCAACTGCAACACATTTTTCTATCTAGAAGATGGTCTCACTTGGCTTGAGCTAATTTCTCAAAATATGCGGTCGAAATTAATGTAGAAGGAATATTAGGTGCACCTTCATGCTTGCAACTGAACTCTCCGAGAATATTTCGCAGTTCGTTGGGCATGTCAGTTTACAGAACAAATCAAAGTAAAATTTTATCTATTCTTTAGCTAATTTTATTGAAGGAATAGTTAGTTGTAACTTCTTTAATGATTCAGAATCTTGAAGATCAAATATCTTCATGGCTGCCCAAAATTGATGTAATAGACTAGATTTGTTCTTGTATAAATATACGCAGGAAGGGAGAGCCAAGGATTCATTCATGGATTGTAAGAAATTGCAGAGTGTCTGTTACTGTAACTGCAGTTTTTATTCAATTAATAAAAGGGTGATAATTCTCAATAGTTCTCTATTGCAGCCTTTGTGAGCTTTCAACACAATCTTTGTTTAAAGTCCAGGGCCCACCTTCTAACAGAGTTACTGGTAGTTTAGATGTTGTGGCTTATTTTATTTTTGTTTAATTGTGGAATTTCAGTTTGATATATATTCATGTTTATCTACAACTATATTTGGTTAGTGATTTCAACAGTTAGTTTTCCTTTGGCTTGTTGTAGGTGATTTGGTGTGATAGTCGACTATGTATTTAATCTTTCTTGTTATGCATAGATGTGTTAGACGTTGTAACTGACTTGTTCAGCTCCTGTGCTTTGTGTGTTATTTGTCTTTCTAGAGTTTATTGATTAGATTAGTACTTTTGTTTGATGAATTTTCTACTTTAGTAATAAGTAGAGATCTTTCTAGTTTGGTAAATTAGACTTTCATTTCTTGCAAAAGTAATTCTAGGTGGATTCCTGTTTAGATTGTAAACCTTCATATTTGTATGATAGGAAATAGAAGTTCTTTTCAATTCCTATATGGGTAATGTTATTTTGATTTCCTACAGGAAGCTAATTTGGGTAAGAAGTAATTAGAACTGAGTGAATTTCATTTTATTTATCAACTAATAAATGTGTTATGCATATACTTTGCTAATTTCCTTTGAAATAACATATTTCCTTGGGTTGACAATTAAATATTGAACACTCTTCTTGTTAATAAATTAATGAGTATATAGAGTTTACAACAAGAGTGAATCCATCATACATATATAATTTTTTGGTGATTTTACCATTTACACTAGCACTCATCTTGTCCCCCACCATCGATTTGTTTTTGAATCTGAAGGAGAGATTGATTCCATAAGATATATATTATCTCATATTTGATTTTTTTATGAGTGTGAAGGAGAGAGAGTCTCCATTACAAGAATCATTATAATTTTTTCTAAGGATTGTACAATGAATATTGTAATTATCTCTGTAGGAGAGAGATAATATATATCCAGAGGATTGTACAATAAATATTGTAACGCTCTCTGAAGGAGGGAGATAATATATATCTGATTACAAGATTTGTTGTACACTCATTAGTAAAAAGTATGCAGAAAGTTTATTCATATTTTGTTGTTGTAGTAAAGTGGTAATTATTCCCCTTGGCACACAGGTGACCCATGTTCGATCCTCGACAACGGAGATGTTTTTATATTATCAACAGGAACATCTCCCAGTTATGGTGTTATTGTTTTTTATTATCAACAACAACATCCCCCAGTTATGGAATTATCTTCTATGGAAATTTTTCTTGATTTGTATATCATATCCAAATAAGGATGGAAAGGACCTCAAAACTCTTAGAATTGACAGAATATCCAACTCACATACCAAGAATTCAAAATTAGTTGAAGAGTTAATTGATTACTGAATTTAGATGACCTACTACTGACCCTTTTGTGGAATGATATTTTTCTTGTTCTATTTGGTATGAAGTGTGAGCAAAGCTACATATCATTGATTCCTATAAAATTCATACTTGTGAGGACAATTTGAAATTGTGGGTACATCAGTTCCCGCAGCATAAGGAATTCCCCTTTTTTTATGGGGAATTTAGAATCCAAAAACCATTGTATTTTTTAGGAGGAAAAAACCATTGGATTTTTTAGGAGGTGGAGTAACAGGTACAAGGAATTAGTGTCGATATACTGATTTTATACAAGGATTACCATAAGTTCCAAAGCTTGAAGAAGAACATATGCAGTGCAGATCCTATGTTTCCATTTGATGGTGCTAGATCATTGAGGCTACTAAGCTAATTTATTATTCTAAGGAGAAACATATCCATCTTCTACTTTCCTTTCGAATTTCTTCTCTAATATTATCCCTATGAACCTGAAGAGAGAGAGAGAGAGAAAACCCTCCCTTTAAAATATTATAAGAATATAAGAATGTATGGTAGATAGAGGAGCTTGCAGAGGCAAAGCTACCTACTTTCCAAAAAAGGTTTGGCTTGGATTACCCATCTAAGTACTCAGAGCTAGTTTTGCTACAGTGGTGTGTCTTGGAAATAAATAATTTTAGAGAAATGAAGCTGATGCGAACAAGAGAATACAAAATGTTGAGTAAAGGGAACCTGATGGAAACATCTACTTAAATAAAATAGCTTCACAACAAAGAACCCTAAGTCTAATTTTCTACTAAGCTTGGTCCAGCTTCGAGTGATATCTGCAAGGGTTGAAGGATGATGAACCATTTTAGTTATTTATGGTAGGGTGGAATTGGGTGGTCCCTTATCAAGTTTCCTAAATGGTTTTCCAGATAAATTATTTAAGTTGCTAGTGATATATTGTGTTCCTAGGTATTTCCTTTCCTCAATATGTCTTATTAATTTCTAGATTGTGATTGTTTCTTTTTACATAAAGTGTAGGTCATATTCATTTTGGTTAAGTGATCTATTAATGTACAATTTTCCTAATATGCTAAGAAATAATTTCTTTTCCTCTAGATTAGAATGTTATTAGGATTAGATAATTTATTTCTTGTAAGACCATTTGTATCATTACCATTTTGTATAGAATAATCCACATGGGTATTCAGGGATTTTTAGATCTTCCTAGTCTTGATGATATTGGTTTGACTATAATTATCATGTAACATTCTACCCATTAAATATTCCAATTAAGAATGAGTTGTATATGTGTAGAAATATTCCTATAGAAGCAACTCAGTGGAGAGTAGGAAAAATCAAAACCAATATCGTAACAAAGAATACATGGGCCTACAAATATAATACAAAGATAAAACCCTATTCATCCACATTTAAGAGATAATAGTTGTAAAACCCTTAAACAATGCTTTGATGATAAAAACATTATAATAGTAACAACACCTATTTTCCTTATTTATTTTCATTATTTAAAAATGCATGGGATTAATGGGATGCATTAGATATAATTAGAAAACCAGTCATTCCCATACGGATCTTGAAAAGAAGAGAAAAGGGACACTTCACCATATTTAAATAAACATAATAATAAACAAAGAATCAGGTCGATTTGAACTATGTTAGGGATTCTCCCCAAATACCCGGGCCTCATAACACCAAACAATATACCAATAAACATTGTAAAATTATTCACACTTATCCATTAGCAATGAAAAAGATTTAAATAAAGGAGAAACACAAAACTTAGCCATTGAAGAATAAAAAAAAACTTGTTGACCCAACACTCGAAAGGGAAGGGCTTAAACTGTTTGCTAAACATTATTACAAACAATTTATCCATTGTAAGTATCTTGTAAAGTCAGAAGCATGCAATAGTTAGTAAAAAATATCTGAGCATATAAAAACTAATAGACCAAACTAATAATTTAAAACTGTTTAAAATATTTGGCTACCAAGCAATGCTAGAAGGACAATACCATCAATAATGAACACAACATTTAAACACCCAACTCCAAAACCATCCTCAAGAATAACCCCATGCACCATCGTACTCTATCCTCTTGGAATTTCAAAGTCAATATTGATGGATTACTAGGTTGATGGTAACCCATATCCATCCCCAAGTCACCCTTTTGGCCTGCATGAGCTCCAAACTTGTCAAAACAAACAAGAAAAAAGTCACATTCAGGATAAGAAATATACAACACTACCAAAAACACTTAGAGAAGTATAATACATGTGAGGAATGAAGGAGAATTCATGAACTAGAGTCAAACTCTGAAAACAATGTGCATGTAACCCTGCACGACTAGGAAGGGCTCACAATCACTAAAAGGCCAAACCACTAGGTGAAGGTAGCATAGTAGATATGCTCATTGTAGCATGTTATATGCAAAGAAAAGATTCCCAAGAGCCACAAGTAAAATTCCTAGGAAGGTCGAGGGTAGAACAAGAAAAAAATGGTACTTTACGTTAAAACCCTAAAAAGAGTCAAGATCTATAAAAGTAGAGCCCCAACCCTCTCAATAGTTAGCAAGATAAACCCAACAAAGAACAAAAGGGAAATCCCAAGATACAGTAAAGACAACTACAGTTTTAATTGTAGAGTATAGACCTAGGACCAGTGCATGCTCTCCATGCACCCCAACCATATGCGTCACGAATATAGCCATTTAATGACACCCACATGGGTCAGGTTGACATGGAAAATACATTAATCATGCTTACAAACAAAGACCTTACCATTGTAAGCGAAGGATTGGGAAATATTTCCCATATCATTATTGAAAACCAAATTTCATATTGTAGACACCTTACCATGGATTTTCCAATGTGGGAAAACTTTTAGATAGCCCCATAAATCAAGATGACATGTAGAATATCCCCAAGGAACAAGTACAATAGACTATTAGAAAAAATGCTGAGTAAGCCAGAGAATCCCTAGGCCTAATGCCAAAAGGGGACATTGGTAAAAGAATAATACAAAAGACATCCATAACATCAATGACAAATGTCACATCAAGTATACTACTGAAACTTTAAAAAAATTATAACTATATATATATATATATATATATATATATATATTAAAGAGCAAAATTTTGAGTTGTTGCAAGTGGTATCAGAGTGAGGTTACAACATTGATTAACATATGGACTCATTCCCATTGTTGTAGAATATAATTATGTGTTTTATAAACTAATCACAAGCTCTCATTCATTTTTTTACTACTAGATAAATTCATGACACTTCCAGAATCAACATAGACAAATCCACCTAGCCAGCTTGGGATGATACATTAAGAGTTGGTGTAGTGAAAGCAAAGCACGAAGAATTGGCCAATGAATTATAAAATCAAGGAAAGTGGCACCAAATAGATAAAGATAAAACCAAGATAAATATGAGTGTCGAAAAGAATTCTAGCCAACACGGACAACAGTAACCACCCCAACCGGAAGGAGAATTGCATGTTGATTTAGGAAGATAAAAATACCCTCACACCTTCAGAGCTATTAAGAACCATGCAAATTTTTAAATCTTAATTACAAATTATCAAGGCAGATAACCTAAGATAAATTCAAACTCAACACAAATTCAACGAAGTACTATTGTAGCCGAAGTATCCAAAGTAGATATGAAAACAAGGACATAGATTAGAACATAAAAAGATCCTACTTAGAATAGAGAAATAAGGTTTATAAACCAGTTGTTCATAAGAATCAACATAGTAAATTTCTAGCAAACATAAAATTTAAGAACAATAAACCATCTGATAAAAGTGAGTATCATTCAAACATTCTGATGCAAAGTGGTACCAAACCATCTTCATTCCCAGGAAATAAAATAGTTCCAAGGACAGTACAATTTATTTAATTCAAAGGACCTCATTACCTCATCGATTGTCCAAACTGAAAGATTACGGTGCTAAATATCCTATAACAAGATCCTATAGTGAATGAAATGGCCATTGTGCCTCGAATTTATGTAGCACTGGAGTAATTTCAAGTAGAGTTCCAACCATCTATAACCAAAATACAAGGTAAAATTTCCTTCCACCTTGTCTCCATTTTAATTGATCCAAAATATTTTCATAGTTACATCTCCCCCATAGTAGTAGAAAAATGCAAAGAACAAAAATTTAGATCCCCAAATCCTTGCATAGTAGAATTGGCCATTGGAATAAAAATAAAAATTTCAGAATCAATCAAAGGCTTCCTATTAAACTTAAATGGGTTGGAAACTAATTTATATTCAAACATCCTACCACTCGGCTCCTATGATATTCGAATTGTGATGGATTGGCTGGAAAAACATCACATCATCCTAAACTGCTTAGAAAAGAGCTCGACGTGTGTCGATGATTACGAAAACCCTTTTTTGGTGAAGGGAGTACCTAGAAAGAATTCTATAAAACAAATTTATGTATTACAACTTAAAATGAGTGTTAGATGAGGCTACAAACTTTATGCATATAGCATTCCACCCACCTCTCTCTCCCTCCTCCTCCACCTCCATCTCCTCCTCCCCATCCTCATCATCCTCCACCTCTCTTTTCATCCCTCATCTATCCTCCTCTATTCATCCCTTTATCCTCCCCCTCTGTCCCCCATCATCCTCTCCCTACCCTCTCTCTCCCTCTCTCCCCCTCTCCCTCCATTCCCATACCCCTCCACCATCCTCCTCAATAACCCCATCCTTCCCTATTCCTACCTATTCCTCTCTTATATAACTCTTTCTCCCTCTCTCCTCTCCTTCCCACTTTTTCCTTCTCTTTCCTCACCTCACTCCCCTTCCTCCTCCCTTTTCCATCTCATCCTCCCCATCCACCTCTAATCCCACCCCCTTACCCTCCTACATCCCCCCACCTCCCTCTCCCAGCTCCTCTACCCCCACCTCTCGCTCATCTCCCTTCTCCACCTCTCCCTTCCCCCCTTATCCATACTCCTCTTTGTCTCCCTCTCCCCTCACCACCATATTCTCATCCTCCTCCTCCCTCCCCTCCCCTTACCCCCCTTCCTCTCCATGTTTTCAGGAATTCTTCAACCGGTGCAGACACTACTTGTTCCTCTACCCTATAAGACACAAGTGTAGAAAAAAAGAACATAACATCATATCCTTCCCCTAGACAATCAATTTGATTAACATGAAACCAAAATAATACCTCATATATAAGTCCTTTCATCCTTGTTCCAAAATTCCTTGCAAATTTTAGTACTTGCAAAAGAGATTAAAAGACAAAAGCATGAAATGAAAGCATCATGACAAATCAATCATCTATGTTAGTGATCAAGGATTCTAACAACATTTAACTGATATTATCACACATTAAATACGGGAAAGGGGAACACTTTTGTATAAATGATAAGAGAGTAAAGTTACAACCATAAATCCTTGATGTTGCTAGCTTTATCCTCTACAAAATATCTGCAATCCTTCACACTTACAACAATCTCTTCACACATAAGCTCACTCTATCTTGCCTCTAAACTAGATCTCAATCCGACAACATAAGGGCGATTTCTTTGGCCTCCTTCACTCATTCCATGAAGGCTTCATTTATAGGCCATATTTCATGAGATTCACATAGGAAATGGATTGGAGGTGATCTGAATAGGTGGGGAAGGAGAATTCCACCGCTCCCTAGCTAGTAGGAACAAAATCCACATAGGATTTCACAAGGAAGCTTCTAGAATGTTCTTTTTTTCATGTTTTGGATTGATTGGTGCAATTGGATTCAGATGAAAGAATGACGATGATTTTTACTCAAAAGGGAGAGGCGTTGTCGGTGCCTACTGCCAAAAGACAAACCAAAGACGGTGCTTTTTGATCCATAGGACAAAGCACCATCGACGCTCTGTAATAACTAGGGAAAAGCATCGGTCTTCCTAGGGATGAAAAAAGTTTCCAAAGGAATCTCAAGCTAGGATTTCTAGAATGCAAACATAAAACTGTGGAATTTTGAGGTGCAACAGAATGCCCCCCAAAGTACGAGGCTAGAAGGAAGTGATAGGTGAAATAGTTTGTATGATATCAATCTAGTATAGAGGAAATGAGAAATGAGCTCATAATTGACAAAGGACTAGCAACTGACTTATCTGACTTGATTATGGCTATAGACCAATACAATGCATATCCATGATGATGACTATGTCATGGTTACTAATAATACACTGTATATCCATGAATAACTGATTTAGGAGGCAGAACATGGCTACAGAACATATAAATTAGATCCATGTTATCCGAACTGAAATAATGAATATAGACACCAAACATACATTTTGGATCCATGCCAAGACTCTAACTTGTCTTCAAATGCAACCTAAGCATAGGAAACTATAGTGATGAAGCCTAACCACTGAGGGTCTTCATTCCAATCCCAACTAATATGATTCCACCCATGTAAATAGATGTTTTGACGTCGAACATGGAAGAAACCACTTGATTACTAGTCATTGATGTATAATGTTAACAAGTGTGAGGGAAATCACCATTAATGTCAATGATCCCCAAGGTATCTCAGTACATTCTGTTAAGTGTGAATAGATGTTTTGAATTCTAACACTTGATAGAATCTTTCAATCATAGGTCATTGATGAAAACCTACTGTTGAAAGTGAGTAAACCTACAATTGAGGAATGCAGGCTTCAAGGTACTTGAATAGGTTTCTGAGTCTAATTCCCAAATGATGAGTTGAAGTCGATAGGAAAAGACTCATCAAAGGAGGCCCATTATTATTTACCCATCAATGACACAAAACATGTAACAATAGTTGATTTGAAGTGATGAAACTGACTCAAACATGACTGAATTTATGAATAGGTAAAGTTATTGACGAGTTATTTTTTGAAAGAGACCTCATTTGAACAATGTGTGGCACGACAAGCGACTTGGCAGCATTGACTTGGTGAGACTAGAACTAGGTGTAATGCAAAGAATATTATGAAATGTTCTTTGAATTGACTCAAAGGATTCAGGTGACTCACAAAAGTGGATCGACTCGGAGACAAGTTGAATACCCAACTGTTCATATATGCAAATATAGACAGGTGTCATGTTCAAAGGTGGACTGTAGACTACCATAAATACAAATGAAAAACATCCCCCTTTCCCTTAATTTCCCCATCTTGAAGGATGAGTTCCTCTTTTAATTTTTATGAGTCTAAAGAGGGTAACAAACACTCATAGCTCATCAAGCGATCAGTCCATTCTCACATGTTTTACAAACTTGAGAAAGGAGGGGTTCGTTCCCAAATAGTGTCTTTCATCATTTGATTTTTATGAGTCCAATGAAAGTGAGCTAATTATCGTTCATGTTTAGAGAGTCTGAACAAAGACGCAAGGAGACTCCAAAAGGTCCTTTTTCATAAATATCCCTAATCGGTCCGAAAAAGAGATAAACTACTACCGATTAGTCGACCGTTTTGATACTTTTACAAGCGTGAACATAACAAGTTCACTTCGTAATATTTTTTTCTTTTTATGGAGACTAAAAAGAGCTTAAATATAACTCCATAATGGGTTCTCTTTTTCATAATCTAGTTTTTACAAGTCTGAAAAAGAAGCAAAAGTGGACCCGACACTCTTTTACTGGTTTTTTAACGAGCATGTGAAAAGTGTAAAAGACGCTCGGTACTTTTTCATCTCCACTATAAGCTTGAAAAAAACAAAAATAGCTTAAATCATAACCACGAGATGCATAGATTGGACCTGGAAGCTTGAAAATAACATTAAAGCCAACTCCATTAAAAACTATATACAATAAATAATAAAAACCTACTTTATTAAAGTAATTTTTGAATTAAAAATAAATTGTAATTAAATAGAAATAATAAAAAGGCCCAAAATTGCTATAAATAGAAGGTAATAGTAAATTTTTTTTACCATTGTTACTTTACCGCTTGGAGATATTCCCTTGGTGATTGAGGGAGCTTTGGTCTATCATTTCTCGAACTACTTGGAAGAGGTAAATGTCATAACCATTTATTTTCATTCCAACAGTAATTATTTTGGTTTTTTACGAGAGATGGAGTGTTTTGCAACATTTTTAGAAACCCAACCTATGCATTGGGAGATTCCATTTTTTTCCAAGCGCGACGGTGCTCTGTCAAGCTGGGACAAGTGCATCGTAGGTGCTATGTCCACAGCCTACAGGAGCATTGTAACTCGACCCCCTATAGTGTTGAGATAGAGGCAATGTAAGTACTATGTCTACAACTAGAAGAAGTGACAGGTTCTCCATCTATGCAAACAGAAGGTGCCACAGCTAGGGTTTTTCAAAGCACTATGCCCTCCATCCATAATTTTTTATTTTATGCTTTCTGTGTCCATAGATATCAATTTTTTGCGTTTCTTTCATCCATAAAGTGTGTTCTAATGCATGTTCTTGATGTCTTACAGGTGCAAAACAACATCCACTCCATGGTAATATGGAAAGAGCATGAGCATGAAACAACAGACTTCTAAGTTGTTAGTGATCTGACCACTATAGAGGCCTTGTAGAACTATGGGCTACTAAAATATTTTAGGGTGCTATGCATGAAGGATTATATACGCCTCTTAGAGTATATCATTGATATGTGGGATCCCAAGCAACAGCTGCGACATCCCCGACCATCTGACTGGCGAAGAGGACGCTACTAACACCAAACATATGGGAAAACATCCCCATGAACATGAACAGGAATCTAATGCTGAAATAAAATTCCTAAGCATAATACATACCAAGATGCATAATCCATCATATACATAGCGGAAGCAAACATAAATTCATTCAAGCATGCCACATGTTCATCATATTCATTAATCAATAAATATAGTTGTAGAAGTAAAATGGATAGGAATAGTCATCTGATTAGAACTCGTCTCGCAACTAGCTACATCGCTGTAATGTTCCACCAAACCATAGGCCATCATGCTCATCAATCTCTCAGCAACACTACCACCCCCAATCTGGGCATGATTCCTCAAGGAATAAGGGTCAAAGCAGGCTTACACATAGCCAATGTACACCAATCAGCCAAGCCCACACAGTAGGGTTTATTAGGCCGTCAAGGAGCTAGGAAAGGATAAATGCTAACCTGGTGGCCTCAAACACTAGTTTTCCCAAGCATACCCAACCTCTAATCCTACTCTCAATAGTCCAAATACCAACCACTACATGCCACAGTAAAACAAATATCTCACAGCTCTGTGAAGAAGGAAAAGACAACAGCATGACAATCCCAAAAAAAAGGTGAAACACAGTTCAAGTCAAAGCACACTCTAGAGTTGTTCCTGGCCGTAGCATGGCTAAAACAAGTTAGCAAAAATCCCCAAAAGACATCTGTAGCCTCAGCAACCAAGAAGCAACCCAAAACCAGGGTAGATCGACAACCAAAACTCACAATGAAAACTATGGCAACATTACATAGTCCCAAAACTGGGGAGAAGACTGATTCTCAATCTTGGACAAAAGAAGAACATAAACGTAGACCACAATCTGATAAGGAAATGATGAGAACCTTACTCAGTCCATAGTTGGCGAAGGAGCAAGACTCCCAACATAGACAGGGGAAAACTCATCCAACGGATGTGGAAAATCAACAGCCGTCCAACATCCAAAATCCCATAGCACACAATTCTGCAATCGCTGAAGAAAAAATACACAAACAGAAATGGGAAAAGAACTAATTCTCAGTCAATCTTTGCATGAGGAGAAAGGATGCAACCAACAAAATATGGGAAATAACAGCCCACGAACAACAAAAGAAAACCCTAATGATCCTTCAAAATCTGGCAATGGTGGAGACAAAAACACTAACTCTATGCATGATCAGGAGGAAAGAACACCACCACAAACTGGTAACCAATGTGAGAGAGAAAAAGGCAAATCCCCAAACAGAAATCGCACCCCCTTCTTGACTCAGCTCTGCGTGACGAAGATGAACTCGCCCCCTATGCGTCCTTGCGTGAGAGTGAACCCAATGACCCAGAGAGTGGCGTAGTGATGGTTCCCTTATGCACACAAAGGTAGAGAGAAGCCTGGTGGAGTGAGTGTGTGGCAAAGATTGACAGTCCTGCCACCCTCCACTTCCAACAATAACTGTGTCAACAAATCAACAGATCATTAAAGTGGTGGTTGGATGAGGTAAGGGAAGATGAGCAAAACAAACAGGGTGGTGGCACATGGAAAACTCCCAATGACCCCCATGGGTTGGACAAACCCCTCCTTAACCTTATGAATCATGCCTTTTTCATTTAACATTGCACCGTCATAGCTGGCTGTAGGTTTATTTTAAATTGATGTGCATATTTACATAATGTGAAAGCTATAATGTGTCGGATAGCATGATATACCATCGGCAATGATCCCTATTGACAAAACATAACACATTCGAATCGATGGTGGGTATTTTTTTTTTATCTCTTCACCATGATTAATTACAAAATATACATCATGTACCCTTTAACACGAACGAGTTAAAAACTGGGGTATTACAATTGCTTCCCCCTTGGAATAACACTATCCTCGGTGTTCCAATACATATACAATTTGCATATAAAAATTCAAAAGTTTTGCAGGCCTTTCCCATGTTCAATTATCTACTTTTAATGTTCAGGACCAAGCCCCTCAGCTTCCCAGAAATTCTCTTGTTGGTTCTCATCTCTTGGCTTATCCCGGAGCCTAGGAACTTTGTGGTTGCTTCCCTCTTCATGTTCCCTAATGGGACAATACCGGCATAAATGATGTCCTCTACATTCCCAGCATTTCACTGGCTGCATCATCTTTACCCGCACAATTTCCTTTGAGTCTCCATGCATGTACCATTTCTCAACCGATCGCTTGGATGAATGTCCCATCATTGATCCACCTTCCTTTACTTTGCTGATTGCTCCCTGAAGAATTTTCACCTTGTCATGTCCCCATCCCTCCGACCGGTGAAGAGGACGCGATGAACACCAAAACAAACAAACAAATAGGAAAACAACCCCATGAACATGAACAGATATCAATGCTGAAATGATAAAACTCAAATATCAATCATAACAGAATACAAACAGGATGCATAAAACATCATACAAGATGCATACTTCCTCAATCATTTAGCGGGATCAAACATACACATAAACCAGCATTCCACATGTTCGCCATACATGGAATTAGAACATACAAAGGTGTAATTAATTATCATACACAGCTACAATTATTTATCATGCACAGCGGAATCAACATGAATTCATACAAGCATTCATTCATATTCATCACATTCATTAACAGGGAATATAATTGCAGAGATGAAAGAGTCAGCAACACTTATCTTTTAGTGAAGAACTTGCCCTCACAACCAGCTACTTCACTGCAATGTTCCACCCAACCGTAGGCCAGTGTGCTCATCAATCTCTCAGCAGCGCTGCCACCCCCGAGATGGGAATGATTCCTCAAGGGATAAGGGTAATTGTAGGCTTACACATAGCCAAGGGACTCAAATCAGCAAGCCAACATAGCTGGGTTTATCACGCCATCAACAGATCAGCCAAGCCAACATAGTCCAATGGAAAACCACTGCATACCAGCAGCAAAACAATCACTTCACAGCTCTGTGAAGAAGGAAAAACAACCATTGACAGTCCCAAACTGAAGATGACATGTAGATCAAGCCATAAGACAATTCAGACTTGTTCTTGGCCCTAGCATGGCCAAAAAAACTCAACAACAACACCCAAATCCAGGGTGCTTCAACAGCTCAACTTCACAATGGATGATGGCAACAATCCACAGCCCACAATGGATCAGAACAGAACTCCCAGCATAGCCATGGGAAACTCAAACGCAGACCACAACTCACCATGAAAATGATGGCATCTATACACAGTCCCAAAGCGGGGAAGAAGAAAACACACATGCAGAGTCAGCAGAAATTGGGCCCTTGAGGCCATTCTACCTGCTCGCTACGTGCACAACTAGAGATGAACCACGACTGGTGCGTGAGGAAAACAATTCGACCTCTAGGTGAGGATCTGGAAAGACAACTGCCTACATGAGGAGGAAAATAGAACGTCTTCCTCTCTACACACGAATCAATAGACCAACGGGAGGAGCAAAACAGACCATCGAGAGGAGGAACCAACAGACCATGCCGAGAGTGCGTGAGTATGGAGGAATGGGGAATAATGGAGTGAATGCAGTCATGGGTGGAGTGTACATGTGGGTGAGCACTGACAGTCCTGCCACCCCACTCCCAAAGACCATAATTGCCTCAACCACCAACAGCCATAACTTTTCAACCACCAGCAGAAACATTGAAGAGGTTGACAAGGGAAGATGGGAAAACAAATCAAGGTGGTAAAACATGGGTTTTTCCCCCATAGACCAAGGTTTGGCATCCCCCACCCCTTATCCTTTGGAATCATTCCCTTTTCATTCACTGTTGCACTGCCATAGCTGGTTGTGGTTCATTTTATTTGATGTGTGTGTTTACGTGATGCCACATTATAATGTGCCAGATAGCATGACATACCATCGGCAACTATCCCCATTGCCGAAACATACACAACCAAATCGATGGTGGGGCTTTTGACTTGAGCTCCTCACCATGATTACATACATCATGCAAACGGGGTTAAGACCGGGGTGTTACATTCCCCTCCCCCTTGGAATAACACCGTCCTTGGTGTTCCATTACATATACAATTCATATACAATTGCACATCAAAATTTCAAAATTTGCAGATCTGTCCCACGTTTGATCATCTACTTTGAACGTTCAATACCAAGACCCTCGACTTCCATGGACTTCTCCTACTAGTTCTCAGCTTCCAGCTGATCCCCAAGTCTAGGAACTTTACGGCTATTGCCCTCATCATGTTCCCTCATTGTGCAGTCCCGGTATAAATGATGTCCTCCACATCTCCAGCATTTCACTGGTTGCTTCATCTTTACCTGCTCAATTTCCTTTGAGTCTTCATGCCTGGACCATTTCTTATCGGTTCGCTTGAACGAATGTCCCATCGCTGGTCCACCTTCCTTTCCTTTGTCGATTGCTCCCATAAGGCTTTTGACCTCTCATTGCAAACCAATAGAGTCTTGCAAAATCTGGTGGTTCATTTCATTCTACCTTCTCTATATCTTGAGCATCTCCTCAAGATTCTCTTGGGTCTTGGCAATCATTTGAAGGAGAATTCTAGCCAAGTCCAACAACTTTTGATCTGCTGCCATGATCAATGTGCACCACCTGGTTTCATTTTTCTCACCTGTGAAATGCACCATTGAAATTCTATCAAACCAAGCATAATATAGACATTAAAATCAGTCATTTAATTTCCCAATTGGCATGACAGTCCAAGTTCCATTAAGGAAACTTTCATATTTTTCATGCCTTCCCCACAGGCACATGAGCTCATTCATGTCCATTCCTAGGCAGGGAATTAACTATTCCAGCATTCACAAATTTACTCAAGCAAATACACACATTTCATTCTTAATCATACATGTATTCAAAAATCCTTTGTTTTCACAATGCATAAATATATATGTATATATATAATCAAAAGGCAAGAGAGAGCAGTAAGAGTTTTTTTTTCCTCTTTGTTTTGTTCCATCCTGGAACCCACACCATCACTGTGGCTTTTCATGCTCTCAGCCTCTTTCACTTCACCATGAATTCTGGACCAATCCTTCTTGGTCACGACACTTAGTGTCTTCGGTCTATTCCAGACCTCCAAACCATGGAGTCTCTCCACACGGTTTGTCTCAACTACTAGGAAACTCAAGGTCTTTCTAGCACCTTTTTCATTGCCGCTCATTCCGAGCTTTCCAGGACAGTCACATGTCCACATGCACCTCTAGGATGCTCTCATAGTCCTCACTTCCAGCAATACCTGTATCCAACATTGAATAGATTCACATGTTTAGTTTATTCTCATTAGTTTTATCTCTAGAACAAGAGCTTAAAACATCATATCCAAATCATATACACATGTATATTCATAAGCAAAATAATCCAATACTTATCTATATTGTGTGTTTCCTTGTTCGTCCACAGGATCCTGCTTCGCTTTGCATGCCTTGGGGTCGCCTATGGACTTAGATGTTAGGTCAGCACGTCGGCTGCTCCACAACATCAAATAATTAATGTCCAACCAGTACATCCTCATGTCGACTAGGCTTGGAACTTTACCATGACCATTTTTAGGTCTAGGATCTACTATGGATCCCCAGGCATATAACAGCCCAACATACACTTATATCAACAATAACCCTTACCCTGCAACCCCTCACAACAACCATTTACCTTTTACCTTTACCATTAGGGTGCAACACCCAACTGTATATATTTAGCCTTTCAACATAAGCAACACAAGCAATACAAGCAAACTCATCAGCGTTATTGCTCTAAAACTGTAATCACATTTCATGTCATTCACTATCAAGTATTGAGACACCAGGAGTGTGTCCACTCCCTAGCATGTAATCAATGTTGAAAACCCTTTCAGGACTCAACATCAGAAAAGTGTGCACTCTTTTCTGGTGTGTGCGATGTAGGCCCTATCCATACTCAAGCAATTGGTCATCATGGAAATAAATCAAAACATGTTTTGCATATGGAATTTAATAATTGAACATGCATATTCTTAGCAAGGGTCAGAGAACACTTATCCATTTGCCGTCGCAGTATGCCTTTCTTAAGGAGGAATGGAGGCTCCTTCCCTGAGTTAATAGTCCCTCAGTTAGCCATCCCAACTCCTTTTTACATTTCACATTCACACATGTCTTACCGACATAACCCATACCATCTCACTCATGTTATCACCAAACATGTAGTGCAGATGAGACATTTCCAAAATGTCCAATGGCGTTTCACTCGAAACCCATTTCCAAGATAAGGGAAAACCTTCCCATGAAGTTTGGCTCTTGCAGGCCATCACACATGGTCTTCCTACAGTGTTTACCCCTGACACATTCATCAAATATCCAAACAGTCAATCATTACCTGATACTACAATCCAAATTGATCGTTCCATAACCAAGCAATGACATTAGCAATCAAATTCAATAAGAATTTGCAATTCTATCTACTACAGAAATTGACTTGCTCAATTGTGGGTCTCTTATAAGCAGCACTACTATTCCCATTATAATTTTATGCTTACTATCATAACATTATTACCCACTTACCCTGCATCCCTCCTGACACAATATTATACAATCCAACAATGATCAGTAGTTGTCAGCAATTCCTTCAATTCGAAATTCACAATTCGAATTTTTAATAACCTATTATGCATATAGTATGGTAGATTCTGGCAGTGGTCAGGGGCTTACCTCTCACTGCCTTGCTTGAAATAATCTACCTGAAACATGAGCTTCAATCAACCAAACACAAGCTTATGCAAGCCAAGTGACTAGTAGCTGTCAGCAATTTCTTAAATCTAAAATTCATAATTCAAACTTAACAACCCATTATGCAGACCAACTATTTTCACAACCATGAGACTCTTCTCACAAGGTTTGGTTCTTTCACATGGTAGATTCTAGCATTGGTCGGGGTCTTACCTCTCACTGCCATGCTCGAAATAATCTACCTGAAACATGAGTTTTAAATCAAACAAACACTTGGTAAGTCTGGATGCATATAACCTTTTCATTGCTACAACCATCACCGAAGCATTTTCAGAATTTATAAAATTCAAATACTTCCAACTGTTAGTCACATCAATATTATAAAAGCTCATTTATGTCATGCAATCATTATCATACTAACATTGAAATGTATAGTCATATCATTCCTGCAATTAAATGAAATGTTTAGATACTCCTTACTTCACAAGCGTATCATTCATACCACCTTTCTCTTCTAGAGAGCATTTCTGGCAGCCAATTGATCATGACTATCCTGCATTCATAACAATCTCTGAAATAGTTCCTGAATTGTCATCAATTCATCATTTCAGCCATTAGTTAGTCTGCATATCACATGCACTCATCTCAATGCATTCATGCAATACATCACAACATTTGCCCCTGTACTTATGCAATCAGTCTATATATACAGGCATGACACCTTTCTATATTCAAACATCCACATGGTATGAGATCTCTTACCTTTACCACTCCATGGAATTTGTCATAATCAAAATCTTACCTGCATGGGTTCTACTTACACCCTTGACATGACCAATTTGGTTGGTCCTTTGTAGGAGATTGTAGAATTTGCTCACCAACCTTTGTTATGGACTTGTTGCCTCATCCCTTTCTCCATAGGGTTACTAGTCACATTCATCAGAATCAGTAACATATTCATCCAGGTCCATGTCATCGTTGGTTTTTTTTCCACCTTTTTCCTTGCTAGATAAGCTTTCCAACGCCTATTCACATGCTTCATTCCAACCTCGGGTGTGAAAACCACACCACTTCTAAGAATGAGGACTTTCACCAAATCTTTGCATTTTTATTACACCACTACATTTTGGACTGGGTGCCAACTTCAACCAACTTCAGCTACCTATAAACCACTAAAAATAGTTGAAAATCCCACTAGAAGGCAGTCGAAATTCGCTGGAAATCCCACTGAAAACCACTAAGAAATCCCCTTTGAAAAAATCAAATTTTCCTTTGCAGAATCGGCTCTCACTTCATCTATCCATCCGATGTATTGGCTGTCAAAACAGCTACTCCTTCTGCAGTTTTAGGTCTCATTTCAACTAGTCTTCTGTAGTCCATCGGTGGTCGGGTGCACTTCTCATTGGAAGGACAATCCACTAAACAGCTGCAACGGCAGAACACGATCTTCCATCTTTCTCCGATTCGGCGGCACAACCAAGTCGATGTCGATGGGATTTCCACATTGGCAAGCTAGTTCCTTTGGTTTCCGCAATGAAGGAACATCAAACCTCTATTTTCTTCCGATTCTAGCTGCCACATCGGCTTCCCAAACATATAAATTTTTCTGATGGTTTCCATACTTAGACAAATTTTCAACCTCATCTTTGTTCTTCCTTCCTTCGCCGCTTGATCGGTTCCATTTTCTTCTTTTCGTCGGCGATGAAGTTCCATCAATAGCCGCAATGACGACTCGCCATCCTCTATCTCCTTCCGATCGGCGGCCAAATCAACTGTGGCATGACCCGATTGGCATTTTCACATCGGAAGTCTAGTGACTTTGGTTTCCACAACGGTGGCACACCAAACCATTATTTCTTTCAATAGTCGACGAGTTCTTTACTTAGAATATTTTTTCTAAAAATTCTTTCACGGCGTCAGCGGTCTTTTGACATCGAGGAACTAGCGCCTTTGTCTTCCGCAACGGCGGATGCTCGAAGAACTTTTTTTTCTTTTTTTTTCTTTTTTCATGGCGTTGCAAAACTTACCCATCGGACGACTTACTCCTTTTGACAGTCGTAACGGCGGACTTTCCAACGTTAAGTTCTTCTGCAGAATCGGTGACTGAATCCCTTCCACAGGATCGACGACTGAATCCCTTCTGCAGCCGTAACTACGGAACATCAAACCTCTATATTCTTCTAATCAACGAACTAATCCTTTGACCAGCATCGGAAGTCTTTCCTCATCAGAAGCCTTGTGCCATTGGCTTCCGCAACGGCGGAACGCCAAACACGAACTTCTTCCGACGGCCGCTCTTTACTTAGAAAAATCTTAAACTTTTGGCGTTGAAGGTCTTTCCACATCGGAAGGATAGTGGTTTAGACTTCTTCAACTGCGGGTGCCCAAAAAACTTTTCTCTTCCGATAGCCGACGATCTTTTATACTTATAGAAATTTTTAACCTTCTTGCGGCGTCGGCGATTGGAGGAATTTTCTGTTGAGCGTCTAGTCATTTAGACTTTCGCAATGGAAGATGCCTAAACAGCTAAATCCTTCCGACAGACATCAAGGCACTTAGAAAATTTCCCACGATTTTCTTTCACTGCTCTCCGTTAGACGCACTTTCGTCTAATTCTTCCACCACAACGGAAGTCCGTTCCACTAACTCTTCCGCTATAGTGGAAGTCTAGTCCACTAAGTGCTCCGATGGTTCAACACTTAAACCATTTTTTTTTCCAAATTTTCCCTCCGCCGGCATGCTTTCTCCTAGTGCTTCCGCTACAGTGGAAGTCAATTCCGCTACTCTGTCACTACGTCGGAAGCCAATTCCACTAAGGGTTCCTACTGAATAAACTGCTCAACACTTAGGCAAATTTTTGAAGTTTGCTGCTGTTCTGCTGGACATAGAAGGTAATTCTACCTTCTGTCACTGCATCCTTCATGGCCCTTAGAGTCCCATTGTTGTAACCTTTTCTATGATACCATACTATCATTTCCCCATCCCTCTGACCGGGGAAGAGGATGCGACGAACACCAAAACAAACAAACAAACGGGCAAACAGCCCCATGAACATGAACAATTATCAATGCTGAAATGATAAAACTCAAACATCAAGCATAACAGAATACAAACATGATGCATAAAACAGCATACAAGATGCATACTTCCTCAATCATTCAGCGGGAGCAAACATACACATAAACCAACATTCCACATGTTCGTCATGCGTGGAATTAGAACATACATAGGTGTAATTAATTATCATACACAGCTACAATTATTTATCATGCACAGCGGAATCAACATGCATTCATACAAGCATTCATTCATATTCATCACATTCATTAATAGGGAATATAATTGCAGAGATGAAAGATTCAACCGCACTTATCTTTTAGTGAAGAACTCATCCCCGCAACTAGCTACGTCACTGCAATGTTCCACCCAACCATAGGCCAGTGTGCTCATCAATCTCTCAGCAGCGCTGCCACCCCCGAGCTGGGCATGATTCCTCAAGGGATAAGGATAATTGCAGGCTTACACATAGCCAAGGGACTCAAATCAGCAATCCAACATAGCTGGGTTTATTAGGCCATCAACAGATCGACCAAGCTAGCACAGTCCAAGGGGCAACCACTGCATACCAGCAGCAAAAGAATCCCTTCACAGCTCTGTGAAAAAGGTAGAACAACTGGTGATAGTCCCAAACCGAAGATGACATGCAGCTCAAGCCACAAGACAATTCAGACTTGTTCTTGGCCCTAGCGTGGCCAAAATAACTCAACAACAACACCCAAAGCCAGGGTTCTTCAATAGCTCAAATTCACAATGGATGATGGCAACAATCCACAGCCCACAATGGATAAGAACATAACTCCCAACATAGCCATGGGAAACTCAAACGCAGACCACAACTCAATGTGAAAACGATGGCAGCTATACACAGTCCCAAAGTGGGGAAGAAGGAAACACACATGCACAGTCAGCAGAAATTGGACCCTTGAGGCCGTTCTACCTACTCGCTGCATGCACAACTAGAGATGAACCACGACTGGTGCGTGAGGAAAACAATCCGAACTCTGCGTGAGGATCTGGAAAGACAGCTGCCTATGTGAGGAGGACAATAGAACATCTTCCTCTCTACACACGAATCAATAAACCAATGGGAGGAGCAAAACAGACCATCGAGAGGAGGAACCAGCAGACCATGCTGAGAGTGCATGAGTATGGAGGAATGGGTAAGAATGGATTGAATGCAGTCATGGGTGGAGTGTACGTGTGGGTGAGGACTGACAATCCTGGCACCCCACTCCCAAAGACCATAACTGCCTCAACCACCAGCAGCCATAACTCCTCAACCACCAGCAAAAACATTGAAGAGGTTGACAAGGGAAGATGGAAAAACAAAGCAAGGTGGTAAAACATGGGTTTTTCCCCCATAGGCCAAGGTTTGGCATCCCCCACCCCTTATCCTTTGGAATCATGCCCTTTTCATTCAATGTTGCACTACCATAGCTGGTTGTGGTTCATTTTATTTGATGTGTATGTTTACGTGATGCCACATTATAATGTGCCAGATAGCATGACATACCATCGGCAACTATCCCCATTGCCGAAACATACACAACCAAATCGATGGTGTGGCTTTTGCCTTGAGCTTCTCACCACGATTACATACATCATGCAAACAGGGTTAAGACCGGGGTGTTACACACCTCCCTTTGCAAACCAATGGAGTCTTGCAAAATCTGGTGGTTCATTTTATTCTACCTTTTCTGTATCTTGAGCATCTCTCCAAGATTCTCTTGGGTCCTGGCAATCATTTGAAGGAGATTTCCATCCAAGTCTAGAAACTTTCGGTCTGCTGCCATGATCAATGTGCACCACTGGATTTCACCTTTCTTGTATATGAAATGCATCATTGAAATTCTGTTAGACCAAGCATAATATAGGCATAAATATCAGTCATTTAATTGCCCAATTAGCATGACAGTCCAAGTCTTATCAAGGATATTTTCATATTTTTCATGCCTTCCCAATAGACACATGAGCTCATTCATGTCCATTCTTGGGCAGGAAATTAACCATTCCAACATTCATAATTTACTTTAAGCAATTACACACATTCTATTTCCAGTCATACATGCATTCAACAATCTTTTGTTTTCACAATGCATAAATATATATGTATATATATATAGTTAAAAAGGAAAGAGAGAGCAACAAGATTTTTTACCCTCTTTGTTTTGTTCCATCATGGAACCCACACCACCAATGTGGCTTTTCATGCTCTCAGCCTCTTTTACTTCACCGTGAATGCTGGACCAATCCCTCTTGGTCATGACATTTAGCGTCTCCGGTCTATTTCAGACCTCTCACCATGGGGCCTCCCCACATGGTTTGTCTCGGCTACTAGGACCTTCATAGTCTCACTAGCACTTTTTTCATCGCCACTCATTCTGAGATTTTTAGGACAGTCACATGTCCACATGCACCTCTAGGATGCTCTCATAGTCCTTGCTCCTGACGATACCTATATCCAAACATTGAATAGATTCACATGTTTAGTTTATTCTCATCAGTTTTATCTCTAGAACAAGAGATTAAAACATCATAAACAAATCATATACACATGTATATTCATAAGCAAGAATTGCAAAATAATCCAATACTTATCTATAGTGTGTGTTTCCTCATTGGTCAATAGGATCCTACTTCACTTTGCAAGCCTTGGGATCACCTATGGAGTTGGATGTTAGGTCATCATGCAGGCTACTTCACAACATCCTTATATATATATATATATATATATATATATATATATATATGTATGTATGTATGTATATATATATATATATATATATATATATATATATATATGTATGTATGTATGTATGTATGTATATATATATATGTATGTATTAGGCATAGTTAAGCCAACCCTCGTTGGGTTTATCAGACCGTCAACAAATTGCCTGTACTTATGTCAACAACCAATCATCAGCCAAGCCAAACCTCATTGGGCTTATCAGTCCATCAACAACTACACATGCCCTTATATCAACCATAAACGACCATTTTCCATATCATCCAAGAGACCACACTGTAAACTACATTTGCTTATCCTGACAACCCAATCAATATAACCATGTTCGTTAGTGTTATTTCTCTAAAATTGTAACCATGTTTCATATCATCCTCTACTAAGTATTGAGACACTAGGAGTGTGTCCACTCCCTAGGGTGTAATCAATATTGAAAAACTGTTCCATGATCCGACATCGAAAAAGTGTGCACCCTTGTCCGGTGTGTATCATGTAGGCCCTATTCATACTCAAGCAATCGGTCCAAATGGAAATAAAATCAAAACATGTTCTGCATATTTAATTTAACAATTTGACATGCATATTCTTGGCTAGGGTTATAGACACTTATCCATTTGTTGTAGCAGTATTCCTTCGTTAAGGAGGAATGGGGCTCCATTCTCTAAGTTGATAGTCCCTCAGTTTGCCATCCCAATTCCTCTTTTCATTTTGTATCCACACATGTCTTATCGAAATAACCTATACCATCTCACTCATGTGGCTTACCAACCATGTAGTGCAGATGAGACATTTCTCAAAATTTCCAATGGAGTTTCACCCAAAACCCATTTCCAAGATAAGGGAAAACTTTCCCATGAATTTTGGTTCCTACAGGACGTCCCATATGATCTTCCCGCAGTGTGTACCCCTGACACATTCATTAAAGAGCCAAAAAATCAATCATTACCTGATAATACAATCCAAATTTGATTGTTCCATAACTAAGCAATGATATTAGCAATTAAATTCAATGAGAGTTTATGACTCTGTTTACTACAGAAATTGATTTGCTTGGCAATGAGGTGATCCTCATTTGTGGATCTCTTGTAAGCAGCACCACTATGCCCATTATAATTTCATGCTTACTAGCATAATATGAATACCCACTTACAATGTGTCTTCTTGACACATTCTTATGCAAGCCAATAGTGATTAGTAGTTGTCAGCAATTTCTTAAAACCAAAATTCACAAAATTAAATTTACAACTCATTATGCATACAAACTATTATCATAGCCATGAGACTCTTCTCATGAGGTTTGTCTCTTTCACATGGTAGATTCCCCACTTTGCCATGTCCCAAACAATCTACCTGAAACCTGAACCTCAGTCAGCCAAACACTTAGTAAGTCTTGATGCCTATAACTTTTTTCCATTGCTGCAACAATCACTGAAGCATTTTCAGAATTTATAAAATTCAAACATTTTCCACTGTTAATCACATCAATATTAACAAAAATTATTTACTTCATGCAATCATTATCATACTTTAAATTACATGGTACAGTCACATCATTCATGTAATCTAAATGAAATGTTTAGATACTCTTTACTTAACAAGCGTACCATTCGTACCATCTTGTTCTTTCATAGAGCATTTCCAGCAACCAATTGATCATGACTACCCTCTTCATGCACTTACTATCCTGCATTCATAACAGCCTTTGAAATGGTTCCAAAATTGTCATTAATTCATCATTTCAACCATTAATCATTCATAATGTGACATGCACTTATCCAATGCACTCATGAAATGCATCACAACATTTGCACCTATACTTATACAATCAATTCCTCACACCCTTCATATGCATCCATTCAATGCATAACTACAAGATTCATAAAATATTTTAATCCATATCCAATCAATGCTACCTTGCATTGATTCAGGAATACTATGCATTCAACATACCATGCATGGCCTAACCATGACTACTTCATATAGGATGCATTACTATAATCAAGATCATCATATACAGGCATGACACATTTCTATATGAATGTATTATAACATTCAAGTATCCACATGGTATGAGGTCTCTTACCTTTACCACTCCATGGAATTTTTCATAATCAAACTCTTACCTTCATGGGTCCTACTTACACCCTTGGCATGACCAATTTGGTTGGTCCTTTGCAGGAGATTGCAGAATTTGCTCACCAAATTTTGATTATGGACTTGTTTCCTCATCCCTTTCTCCAGACGGTTTCTAGTCACATTCATCAGCATCAACAACACATTCAGCCAGTTCCATGTTGTGGTTGTTTTTTCCACTAATGCCAACACCAATGCAATAACTATCGTTAGTGGTTCATTATAAATGTATAATACTCAATATCCTATGTATGCAAAGAATATCCTCATACATTTCATGTATAAAACTTATGAACTGTAGTTCTAATTAGCAAGATAGGGTTTAAGGAAAATTCCCTTTTTATGTCCCACATCCTTGTATGGAACTACACAATAGATAGTTTGACTTCATGGTATTGCTACCTCTAGGCATGCAATTTCCATATTTGTCCATTCGACAGCAGCAAATTTCTCTTTCAGCCATCATTAGTACTTTGCTGCTCCACACTCAGATTGGGGTGATTCTCCCTTGTCCCTTACTAGATAAGCTTTCCAACGCCTATCCACATGCTTCATTATGACCTTGGGTGTGAAAACCACACTACTTCAACTATATTTTGGTCAGGACTGTTAACTTTAGTCACCCAAGGTTTTGTTCCTTTTCAGTCTTGAACTACCGAGAATATTCACTGCAAAACCCACTAGGACACAATCTGGAATTTGCTGAAAATTCCATTGAAAATAGTTGAAAACTGCTTGAAAAATTACTAAGAAATTCCTTTTGAAAAATCCAAATTCCTTACCCCCAATCGGACTTTCTTCCAACTATTTTTCCAACATTTCGATGTTTAAACCAACTAACTCATCAGCGGTTCATTCCTTTCTTCCTCACTAGCATTTCGGCGACCAAAACTACTAGACTTTTGATTTGTATCGGCGAGAAGACTGACTATTCATCAGGTGCACAGTCCCTTGAGCATTCGCAATGGCGGAAAATGATCTTTCTACAGTTTCTGCGGGTGAAGTGGTTAAGATTTTGATCAGCGATGTCAACTACTACTCATTGGGTCTTCTCCTAACTAATTTCTTGGCATGTCAGTGATAGAAATCTCTAATTTCTTCCACTACGTCGATGAGTTTTTCTTCTATTCCCTTCTGTCGTAATTATCTAACTTTCTGAGCTGAATGGGTGGTCGGATCCGGTAAGTTTCTTTGCGGAATCATCGATCGTGGCACTATCCATCGGGTGGATAGCTCCTTAGGCATCCACAAGAGTGACAATCAAATTCGTTGTGGTTCCCATGAACCATAACTCTGTTGGATGTCGAAAAGACTAATAGCTAGAATCTTTCGATCAGTGGTCGAAAACACTAACGACTGCGATGTCGGGCGGTTAGTCTTCTAGGTTTCCACAACAACGGACTCCCATTCAACTAACTTATATGATGTCTTTCATCAGTGACCAATACCACTATCATTTTTCGATGGCCAATGATTTTGTTCCTTAGAAATTTTTTTAATTTTCTTCGTCCATCGGTGATCGGAACCCCTAGAAGCTGTGGCATCGGTGCTCGAATGCATTCCTCAATGGATAGTTAGTCCTCTCGATCTTCGCAATGATGGACGTTCGACCAACAATTTTTTATCCATCATAGCTCATCAACAAACAAATCATCTGAGCATCAACAATCTGATCAACTAACCATTGCCGATGGCCGATGATTCTAGGACTTATAATTTTTTTTGAAAATTTTCTTCTCTCCCTTCCTTTCTAAACATCATCGGCTCAACTATCTTCTATTCATCGAAAAAATAGTTCAATCAGTGGCCGCAATGATGGGTCATCATCTTCAATATTTTTTTGATTGATGGCCTAATCTATTAATATGTTTTGATCGGCTATTGAAGCATAACTTGATCTGCATCGGCAGTCGGAACATCTTCTCATCAGAAGGATAGTGCTCTAGGATTTCACAATGGTGGGCACATGAACCACTAACTCCTTTTGGGGGACGATGATTTCTACCCTTTGAAAAAAAAATTAAACTTTCTCTATGGTGTCGATGGTCACAGGCTCTATTCATCGGAGGCATAGTGGTCTAGCCATCCGTAACAATGGCGCTCAATCGACTAACCATTGGTGGTCCATTTGTCCATGTTTGCTGATGTGCTGACAGCCAAACACTTAGAAAATTTTCCAAATTTCCATCTCTGTCTTCCTCTGTTTCGGTCATCAGATCAACTATCCATCGTGTGGCCTCCCCACTAAGTGCTCCACTACATTGGAAGAACTTGTCACTAAGTTTTCCGATGGGTCGATGATCCTGGCACTTAGAAAAATTTCTGAATTTTCCTGCCACAATTTTTTGATTTCTGCTAGGAAGAAGGCAACCTGCCTCTGCCATCTAACATTTCATGGCCCATTCAGGCCCATGCTGCAAGCCTGGATTGAATACCATACTATAACATCCCCGACCCTCTGACCAACGAATAGGATGCTACTAACACCAAACATACGGGCAAACAGCCCCATGAACATGAACAGGCATATAATGCTGAAATAAAAATATTAAACATAATACATACCAAGATGCATAATCCATCATATACATAGCAGAAGCGAACATACATTCATTCAAGCATGCCACATGTTCATCATATTCATTAATCAATAAATATAGTAGTAGAAGTAAAATGGACAGGAATACTCATCTGATAAGAACTCATCCTGCAACTAGCTATGTCACTGCAACGTTCCACCCAACCATAGGCTAACGTGCTCATCAATCTCTCAGCAACACTAACACCCACGAGTTGGGAATGATTCCTCAAGGAGTAAGGGTCAAAGTAGGCTTACACATAGCCAAGGTACACAAATCATCCAAGCCCACACAGTAGGGTTTATCAGGCCGTCAAGGAGCTAGGAAAGGATAAATGCTAAGCCGATGGCCTCAAACACCAGTTTTCTCAAGCATACCCAGCCTCTAATCCTACTCTCAATAGTACAAAGACCAACCACTGTGTGGCACAGTAAATCAAACAACTCACATATCTATGAAGAAAGCAAAGACAACGGGGTGACAACCCGAAACAAAAGGTGAAACATAGTTCAGGTCAAACCATAATCCCGATATGTTCTCGACCCTAGTGTGGCCAAAAAAACTCATCAACAATCCCCAAAATATGTCCACATCCTTATAAACCAAGAAGCAACCCAAAAACAAGGTAGATCGATAGCCCAAACTCACAATGAAAACTATGGCAACATTACATAGTCCCAAAACAAGGGAGAAGTCCGATTCTCAATCTTGGACAAAAGAAGAACATAAACACAGACCACAATCTGATAAGGAAACAATGAGAACCTTACTCAGTCCACAGTTGGGGAAGGAGCAAGACTCCCAACATAGATAGAGGAAAACTCAGCCAACGGATGTGGAAAATTAATAGTCGTCCAACATCCAAAATCCCATAGCACACAATTCCTCAATGTGATCGCTGAAGAAAAAATACACAGATAGAAATGGGAAAAGAACTAATTCTCAGTCAATCCGTGCATGAGGAGAAACAATGCGGCCAACAAAATATGGGAAACAATAGCCCACAAACAACAGAAGAAAACCCCAGTGATCCTTCATAGTCCGACAATGGTGGAGGAAAAAATGACGACTCTATGCATGATTAGGAGTAAAGAACACCAACCACAGACTGGTAATTGGTGTGAGAGAGAAAAAGGAGAATCCCCAAATAGAAATCGCACCCCCTCTTAACTCAGGTCTACATGAGGAAGATGAACTGCCCCCCTATGCATCCTTGTGTGAGAGTGAACCTAACGGCCCAGAGAGTGGTGTAGTGATGGTTCCCTTACCCACGTGAAGGTGGAGAGAGGAATGGTGGAGTGAGCATGTGGCAAAGACTTACAGTCCTACCACCCTCCACTTCCAGCAATAACTACCTCAACCACTGAGCAGATCATTAAAGTGATGGTTGGATGAGACAAGGGAAGATGAGCAAAAGAAACAGGGTGGTGACACATGGAAAACTCCCAATGACCCCCATGGGTTGGAAACCCCCCCCCCCTTAACCTTAGGAATCATGCCCTTTTCATTTAACGTTGCGCCGTCATAGCTGGCTATAGGTTTGTTTTAAATTGATGTGTGTATTTACATAATGCCAAAGCTATAATGTGCTAGATAGCATGATATACCATTGGAAACGATCCCTATTTCCAAAACCTAACACAACTGAATCGATGGTGAGGCTTTTGCCTTTAACTCCTCACCATGATTAGTTACAAAATATACATCATATACCCTTTAACGCAAACGGGGTCAAACCCGGGGTATTACAATAGCATTTTGTGGTCAGGACCCACACTCTGGCTATTGACATTGAGGAAATATAATGCTTTCCTGCGATGTCTTGGAGAGGGATACAAGTGGTTCTATCCGGCCCACGGGGTGGTGATATTTCCTTGGATGATATAATTGACATATATTGTGCATTAGGGATGCATGCCCAATATGGGAAGCTCTGTATCCAGTAGATAGTGTACCATCCTTTGAGGATGGTAGATTATACCATCGGGAAGGTTTTTGGCATTAGATCCACTCACCTAACCACTAGGGAACATATGTTGTATTCCCTAGAGTGTATGGAGCCTACAGTGTTCAACTGGTGTGAGGGCATGCTAATCAGACTAAAGAATCAGCTGAACAAGAGAAAGTAGGGGAAACTAAAAAATTTGTCTATGGATTTGTGGTAGTGTCTGTCATCCTCCATATGGGGCCCCACATGAGAGCTTAGGTGACTGTGAGTAGACTAGATCCTGAGTATCCTAGGATTCTCAAATGGGTTTATGTTATCACTCATCATGGTGGCGAGGGTTCCAAGGTTGTCTACAGATCAACCTTCTTTCATTGGTTGAGAGGGAAGGTACTCATGATCGAGGATTATTCCTATGAGGGGGCATAGTTCCACAAGGACCTGTAGCTTCCACTACCTGAGGGAGAGGAGTGGGATGAGAGAGGTAAGAAAAACATTATCCATCTTGTTTTTTAATTTTTCAATTTTATTTAATTTTTATTTTGTAATGCTGAGACAAGTGAAAATGGTTTGTGTAGACATTGGACCTATTTGTCCAGTCGGGATGTTGCCTATTGAACGATAGGAAGGGGTTAAAGATATGGTGGCCTATGACTATGAGGAAGATGAGGAGCTTGGATATCTAGAGTAGAACCTACAATGTTTGACTATAGGGATTCCTGATATCACCACTGATGACCTACCCAGGTGATACCAGCGTCATACTGTAAGAGTCTCAGGACGATTTACTAGGCTACTCCATAGAGTGGATCAAGTTATTATATGCTATCATGAGCAGCATCATGATGACTAGTTTGCAACGACTTTCCAATTTTTGTATATGTAGTCCTACTAAAATCATTGAGGATTCATATTTTTCCCTGTATATGTAGACTTTGAACTATGACAGTTCTGGACTTTGGAGGCACTGAAATATCGATGCTTCAACCCATTTTTGTATCTCAATTTTGCAGTTATGTGTGTGTGTGTGTGTGTGTGTGAAAAAATTTATTTACATATGTCTGTGAAAAAATGTGACGTGTGAAAGGTATGCCTGCTTATGAATTTACACGCATGTTTTTATGTTATAATGGATTTTTAATTATGAACAATATACCACTCTAAGACATAATTACCTAAGGAATCCACCACAATGTTCAAACGTATCAGAATATGTTGATACATGAATTTCTCAAAATCCATTTTTAAGATCCTAACCCTTCGGAATGTCCGAAGGAGTAGAGGGTTTCGGACGGTGTAGACACGGTTTAACTGTTGAACAACTAGTTTTGAATCTAGGTAAATGATAATATCCCTTACATCGTTATCCAGGGATTCCATCAACAATCCAATAACCGCATGATACTCTACAATATTTTTGGTGGAGGTACCTAAACAAACACCCGTTGAACTCACCAGATCACATGTAGGAGAGTATAGTACCCAAGCTGTCGATGCAAGATTTAGCATGTAATTATTTGCACCATCTATGAATCCAGTAAAGGTTGTAATATGTACATTAGACATAGGACATATGTAAGGATTTGTGAAACACATCTTAAATCACACAAAAAAACACACTTTTCAAAACAAAACACACAACAATCTATAAACATTATTTATGAAGAGCTTATGATAGATGACCTAGGAATAGTATATTGTAAGGTAGATCCCGTTACGGGGCTCACCCATGGATGTCCCATCGTATTCTATTAATTCATATGCACCATTTTCCAAAATGTGACTGATAATGTAAGGCCCATGCCACATAGATTCAAATTTCCCTACCCCCAACTTATCATGCTTATGGTCATAAGTTAAGACCAGATCTCCTTGATTGAAAGAGCGAGGCTAAATGATTCACTCATATTGGGATTTCATATGTCATTTGTGTGCCTCATTTTCTAAGGTAGCATCGTGGAGAGTTTCACCAATCTTAAGCAGATACAGAAATCGTTCCTCTTCTATAGTGGTGTTTGGAAAAATTTCTACAACGAGCTTTAGAGAAGGAATCTTGCATTCTATTGGGAGAGTTGCTTCCAATCCATATACCAGTTGAAAAGGCAGTGTAAATCTGGTGGAAGTCTTTACACTGGTCCTATAGGCCCAAATTGCAGAAAATAGTTGCAAGTGCCAAATTTATTTGTCCTACCCTACCATCTAATGAAGCATAGTTTTCAATACTTTATTTATCGCTTAAACCTAGCCATTGTCCTGAGGGTAGTAAGGCATAGAGTTATCGTGGAGAAACCCTAACTTTGCACTAAGTTCTTCCATCATTTTGTTCTAGAAGTGTGACCCATGTTCAGTGCCAATGGCCCTAGGAATCCCGAACCTAGAAATGATATGGTTAAATATGAACAACGCAGTTGTTTTACCATATTCGGCATATCTAGGAATATCCTTAGCCCATTTTGTAAACTAGTCCACAACCACAATAATGTAAGCATTCCCCCCGACTTAGGTAGGCCTACAATGCACAAATATTATGCCCCATTTTGCAAAAGGGTCATCTTCTACGACTGGGTGGAGCAGAGCTAGATGGGTGCACTTCTTTATTGTGAAAATTTGACAGGGATGGAATTTATTGACAATTTCAATATAGTATTTGAAAATCGAGGGCTAGAAATATCCTGTGCACAAGATTTTCTTGGAATTAGCCAACCCAGAGAGATGACCACCACAAGCTCCATAGTGGCAATCATCTAAGACAATTTCAGCTTCTTCACGTGTAAGACACCGTCGTAATATATAATCGATTCCATGATGGTATAAGGTATCATTTAAAAAGAGATAGTATTTATCCTGGTGGCATATGCGACGATGCTCATCTCGAGTGGCAGCAGGTTGATATCCTAAATTCTAGAGATAAAGAATAATATCTCCATACCATGAATCGGTTGTACTAATTAGAAACAACGATTCATCACGTAATGAATCGATGGGCTCTGTTTCCTCCATAGTACGGGGAAGGTCACATATAATCTCAACAAAAAAAAGGGACTTCTTGGAAGTGGTTTTAGCAAAATCCAACTCAAATTTGATGGAGGATAATGATCCATCATGAGTATTTTACCCCAAGTACCTAACATGTCAAAATGTAGTACATGGGATTAGAGTCCGCATAAAAAGTTGTAGTGCGAAGAAAAATATTGTACCGGAACTTATTGACGATGATGACCATGGTTAGAGCTAAATTCTCCACATGCGAGTATCGAGTTTCAGAGTCTAGGAGACTCTTACTAGCATAGTAGATCACATGTTCTTGGTCGAGCTCATCTATTTGAACTAGGACCATGCCTATAGTTGATAGGGATGCAGCCACATATAGGGAATACTCCTTAGTATAATTAGGTGGTTTCAACACTGGTGCATGGGTAAGAGCATGTTTCAGATTGTCAAACGCACACTGCATGAATTCATCCCAAACAAAAGGTGTCTCCTTTTTAAGCAACCTCATGAAATCATGTGTCATTTCTGTGTAGTTACAGACAAAATGACATAAAAAGTTTTCCTTCGCTTGCAAACTTTGGAGTTATGTTACATTAGTGGGAGAAGGTAGAGACAGGATGGCTTCGATCTTCAAAGGATCAATATGGATTCCATCCTTATACATGATGAAACCAAGCAATCACCCATTTTCGACACTAAAAACACATTTTTGGGGGTTCAAATGATTGTTGAAATGACGACATCTAAGAAAAATAGCTCTCAGATGATTGACATGAAGGTCCCATTGTTTGGAGTGAGAAGGAAGGTCATCAAGATAGGGCTCCACAACATGTTTGATATCATGAAAAGCATACGACATGCCGCGTTGAAATGCAGCACCAACATTTTTTAAGCCAAAAGGTAATTTGTGATAGGCAAAGGTCCCCCATGGGAAAATGAAGTCCATCTTATGTTGATCTAGAGGGAGGATTTTGATTTGATTATAGCCAAAAAAACCATCCATGAATGAAAAGATGACCCTTCCAGCACATTTATCAATTATTTGATCGATATATGGAGTAGAGAAATTATCTTTTGGACAAGACCGATTCAAATCCCTGAAAAAGATACAGACCCTAATAGTTCCTTTCTTTTTTTTTATAGGGACTATATTGGATACCCATTCAGTTAAAGGCATGGGGTATATAAAACTAGCCCTTAGAAGTTTTTCAACTTTCTCCTTAATCCCTGTTGCTTTTTGTGGGTGTACCTGGCGTAATTTTTGGCGAATTGGCTTGGCACTAGGGTAGGTTTTGATCTCATGAACGACAATGGAGGGATCAATCCCTGGATTTTCTTCATATGTCCAAGTGAAGACATATCGAAATTCCATGAATAAGGTCGTATATAATTGAACCTTGGAAGGCGAAGAGTTCTATCCTATTTGAATATTCTTTGAAACACCACATTTCACTAATATGTCCACGGGCATAGTTTTGGTAATATTACATATATTTCCCTCAGACTCAATAGCACGAGTTAGGATCAGAGACTGAGGGTCCCTGATTATATCAGATGAAATTGTTGATACAAATTTATCTTCTACAACATGGCAAGGGGGAAGGAAAGATGATCGATGATTGTTGGGGAAAAACATTAAACAAATTATAACATATATCCAATGATTTAATTGTCAACCCAAAGAGACTGTAAACTTGTGAGGTACATACAAAATATGTGGAGGTGAAGAGTATTGCTAAACTATTCTACAACTAAAATTGAATATAGTTATGAAAACAGGAAATTGTATGGAAATAAATATAATTGCAGAAAATGTGAAATTGCATAAATTAACTTGATAAAGAAAGACTAAAATTGCATGAAATAAACTAGTATAAAGTAATCAAAATTAACTTGTGAGCTCACATAAATCTATGTTGTCAATTCATGAGAAAAAAAAGTGCTGAAAATCTATATTAACATGGAAGAGTACAAGATTTGCATCAAAGAATAATCTCCATTACAATCAAAATTCCATTCTATGACTAACTCTAAACTATTCTCTACTTCTAAACCACTAGAGAAATCTCTAACCAAAATGAGGAGAGAGCCCTCCTATTTATACATGAATTCAAGATAACTAATCATAATTATAGATCCACTATTCTCTCAACTTATCCCTCAAAATACTCAACAAATCTACAACTCATCCCTTCAAATCCTCAACAAATATTGTATTAGATACTCTCTCCACATTTCCATGATCTTCTCCTTGAAGTTAGCTCACATCTAGAAGATGAAATTCGAATCTGAGGCTAGGTGGTCACTTTTGAGCTTGTTAAAGTCTTCAAATTAACTTGTAATCATCACCAAACTCATCCAACTTTAAAGTATAATGAAAATATGTTATTTTTCTCAATAATTAACCACAAATTATCTCAAAATACTCAAAATAAATGATTCAGAAAATGGTAATATAAAACCATATTTATTATGAAAGTGGTGAATATTAATGGTTTTATGGAAGAATAAGATAGGAATAAGGTGACAAATGGTATATAAAGGGTGAATAAAATGTGCTCTTTCTGCGGCTCAACATTCCCCCCAACTTGACTGGTTGCATGTCCTCATGCAACTATGCATTGATTCTCTTTAAAACTTTTGGCCTTGTAGCTGGGATTTACACAATGATGGTATGTAAAAATTAATCATTCCATAAGTTGAAATGCATGAGTGGCAGTAATTTTTCTTATGGCTGGTTCTTGTGGGACAACCATAAGTGTAACAAATGTTGGTTCTTGTTTTAACAACATTTGCTCGTTTTATTTTTTATATTTTTTTCTTCTTCTTGCTGCAATACATAAAATTTAAAAGTATACATGCATTGAAAATGATGAACCATAAATTTACATTAGAAATCCTTTTCTTCATATTATGAATCATGCCAATATATATAGCATAGTTTGGGAAAGACATGTTGATTAAGGTAAAATGAGATGATGAATATGTAAAATGGTAATGAATAGTCCCGCCCCCAAACTTAAGATGTATTAGGTTTATGAAGAGGAGAAAGGGAATGTAGTGAGGGAATTTTCCAAATTCATTCATTTTATGGAATTTAAGGAATTACATGGTTAAATATTAGAAAACAACATACCTCCAGTTACCCAAAAAGTTGATGAACTTTGCAATAGGAATCATGGTTTCTACTACTGAATAACAGAGCGTGAAGTGAATAAATCTGAACTACTGCTTGGTTGGATGAAGTAAAAGATGAGAGCTGAAAGTAGAACGATAGTAGTCCCATATGGCTGGAAGCATGTTGTTGTAAAACTACTGATGATGTCATGAAAAATATATAGTTGTCACCTACTACAAAACCCAATGGTACAATTCTTACCGTGTGAAAAAATGTGTCGATGTCGAACATGGAAAGAAGTCATTGGATCACTGACCATTGGTGAATGTCGTTAACCAATGCAAGGAAATCTCACCATTGATGTCAATGAGTGCCAAGGTACCTAAGTACATCATGCAAAATGAGAATAAATGAGTTTATGTCAAGCCACTTGCAAGATCTAACGATCAAGGGAAAATGATCTATTCCCATGATTGTTAGCAAGAGAACTTGCCATTAAGGCATGCAAGCCTCAAGGTACTAAAAATGAACTTTAGTCTCTATCCCAGATAAGGTGCTGAGGTCAATGGGGAAAGAATTGTTGAAAGGTGGTCCTTAAGGAATCCCACATCAGTCAACACGAGTTGTACATAATGGGTGATAGGAGTATAGATGAAAGATCTCATGGTCAAACAGTTTTTATGGAAGGGATAACAAAGCAATGTAGTCATGGAAAGAAAGCTAAATGGTTTTATTCATAAGGAAAAATATGAATTGAAAATGTGGAAAAATGTGCTCAACTCAGAAAGGTAGACATGCGGGAAGTCATGATGTATAAGGAAGACTCTAACATGGATGGCGGAATGACATGGCATAATTGGTTTCTGAAAAGATTCTTTGTGGCAGCATAATCTCATGACATACATAGTGGAAAATCAGCTCCTTCAATCTTTTAATGGAACATTTTTTTCTAAAAATATTTCGTGATTCTAGAAATTATTTCCGCACGCCATTCGTTTATTTTTAAATCTGCAAAAGGTTAGCATTTTCCTACAACCAACTTGTGAGAGCATTGAAAATACATGAAAACATGTGCTTAATAAAAGTTAAAGAAAATAAATAAAATGATCTTATACCTGAAAAGTAGCAACCCTTCTTGTCGAAACATGTTTCTGAGTGACTTGCGAAAACAAGTCACCACAATAATCATAAAATTCTAAGTTCATTTAAAATTTAAAATTTTATGATTTTATTTATTACGTAATACTTTTTATTTATTTATATGTTTTTAGTTTTTTATTTTATTTTTTATATTTTTATCATCATTATTTTATTGTTGTTTTTGAAGATATATATATATATATATATATTAAATTGTTTGTAATTTTTTTTAATTTAATTTTGTTTGAGAACAGAATATATTTTGGAATTATTTTTATTTTCATTATATTAATTTAATTTTATAACTTTTATTTGTTTTATACTTTTCTTCCTTTGCAATAAAATAAAACAAAATGTTAATAAATACCAAGCATTAGTTTTATGTTATATAGTATTTTTATATTAGTTTTTAATGTTTAAATTTTTATTTGTATGTGTTTTTTTTTCTAACATAGTTTTTACATCCTCATACAAAAATGAATGAGTCTTGATGTAATGATTGAGCAAATAGAGAGAGGGGGTCGACCTTTTCAGTGGTCGACCACTCTAAAAGCAGACTATCTTAGAATAGATAAGAGTGTGCAAACAAATGATTTCCATTGGTGAGTTTATCATTTTCAATGATCATGAGGATAGCTTCCCCCAACAAAAGATGTGCCATGTCCCACTATGAAAAAAATAAAAAATCAAGAAGAAGGCGTAGTTTCGACAACAACTGCCTTCAATTTCAAAGAAAAATGAAACAATCTTTGATTATATATCAAGCTTCCAAATTGTCTAATTTCATTCAGTTGATGGACTATAATCAATTCGATGAGATCGTGTGTGTGAAGTAATATGTTTAAATTCGGACATAAACACTATGTTTTGTGGGGTGAGGGGAGTCAAAAATACATGGATAGAGGTCGTAAGTAACCCTATGCATTATCCATTTGTGCATTGTAAATACATGAAAATTGCATAAATAAATTAAAATTATAGATATAAAGTATATAAGGTCAATTTTATTATATGTATATTCACTTGACATACATTAATTTTTAATACCATGATCTTACATAGCATTTCAAATTATATATATATATATATATATATATATATATATTCCTTTCACTTTCAATTATCATTAATATAATTTCCAAATTCTTTAAATTTCAATCTCCTCAACTTAAAAATTATTTTAAAATATGCATTGTATTGACTCCCATATCATAAGAATTCTTATTTCCGTAGAAAATATATATTCCATAAATCTTCATGCCATACATTAACATAAACCTTATTTCACTTGTAATTATATATACCCTATAATCCCATACTACAATGTATAAGCCTTCGTTTAACTGGTCATATATATTCTCACCATAACCATCCTTCAAATATAAATATTAATGTGTTAATCTCCCAATACATATAAGTTATAAAGTGCAATAAATTTATTTATTTTTATTATTTCCAATGAATAATAAATTATTGTTATTGTTTTCATATCTACCCAAGCTCAATTGATACATTATTCCCACATACCCAAACAAAATGTTTCATAATAAATTAGATTTGTTCATGTAGAGATGTTGCAACTATCTATAGCTTAAGTGGTGCCACTAGATTTTTTTTTGTCAACATGAGAATGATTGTGAAGTATCATAACAAATCGATATATCAAAAAAACATTACATTATCCAAATATCTAAATAAACATAAATTTCACATTTTATTATGATATGGTATCCTCCACTCTTAGTATTTCATTTGTTTATCGAAGGGTCCAATTCCCATAAACACTAAGAATGATCTACTATCCGAGTTGTTATGATGGGATATGACCTTAATCAAACTATTGGGGTTTGTTCTTTTTGTGAACCAAATTTAATGTTCTTCCTTTATCCATAATTCTAAACTTTATCATGGAATTTGTTTTTCAATAATTGCATCAAACTGTTGTCCATGAAAACTATTTGTAGGCATGGTACACTTCATTGTCGGAATTGTCCAAGCTACCAATTGTAGATTTTTTGAAAATATATCTAAGTTTTCACTATGGTTTTGTTTGACATATTGAACCCCTAGTTTGTGAAGGGTTTCTATGTGTTGGAAAAAGTAGATTTTTTCTTATGGGTTGTATATAGTATCCTTTTTAACGATTAATACATTAAAATAATTATTCTTTCTCATGAACAATATTATAAACCTCTACATAATTTGTTATATTCTTGGCATGATTGTAAAGTTAAATAAATCATATTACAATAAGCTTTCACTACATTTTTTTGTGACCCTTTAAGCTTATAAAGGACACAATAGTTGTTTCATGCATGATGTTTTTCCTATTTGTGAGGAGAAGATTGGTCAATGGTAGAAGCCCAATATAAAACAACAAAGCATTTAAAAAAAATAGAAAATAAAAAGGAATAACACATAAGATGGTCTTATGAACTTTTATGCTTTTTTTCCAAGGTTGGCTTCAATGTTAAATATAATCAACATTAATCTAATATAAGGATAGACCAATTTATCTCACATGTAGAAGGCATTACTATCAAACTGCAATTCTTCATATCATTATTTAGGTATCCATGCTTAAATTTAAGAGGAAGACCATACCATTTTTAAGTCCTGTCCTCCATGTTGTCTTCATGACATGACAATTTTTGTCTTATTCCTTTATCACTTCACATAAAAAGGCGTGTGGAGGTTCACTTTGACATTTAGACTTTTCTCACCCTAAACCTGATTTGATTCTCTAGGAGGAAAAATAGATTAAATCCATAAAAATGATCAAAATTCATAAAGATACACGCATCATCTTACCACGTGTAATGATAATGATAGTAACCTTGATATAACACTCCTCATGAGTCATTTTCAAATTAAATTGACATATGATACATTAGATTTGTCATAATTATATTACTTGTCATATGAGACATTAGATTTGTCATAATTATTTTTCGGTTGCATATTTAGGTTTAGCTTTGACTAGCCATTCAAGAGTCTCCATAGACATTCGTTTTGAAAAAGTTTAAGCAATTTTCAAACTTATGCATTGAGTGACGAAATGTGGATGCTCGTTAACATTGAGTGTGTATTCATGAATCCATGATGTGAAATGATCACCATCATAATCATCAACACAAAGACTTTGACTGTCCGATAACGGGCACTTAAATTGCTTTTCATTTTTATGGTTTTCCTTGTAGGTTGTTTTTTTGAATCTGGTCGTTCCAATGCTGCACAAACAGAATCAAATTCATATGATTCAAGATTGAAATTTGACCAATTGACACCATAATGTTTGCGGTTACAACATTATATGTATTTGAGGGGTTGTACCGATACTTCAGTTTACTAGTTACACCAAAACTTGCAGATGGTGATCAACAGTTTACGCATAAAACAAAGATTAGAGAGAAATCGTCAGCAAACAGAACCATAATTTAGGAAGGAAAATGCGGTTGTTCCAAGGACAAAAATGTGACAGAGAATTACATAGCTACAAATAATAAATCGCTGGCCATAAATGTGGAGTTTCATCAAAATCGTGGCTATTTCCATATGGACCAACTATTTTACAGAAGAAATTATGAGGTTATGGTTAGTTTTTAGTTTTGAGTTTCGGACTGCTATTGATGCTGTGTTCTGTATTGAGCTAAGAGTTATAATAATGTTGAAGATGTGCTTTCGAGTTTGCTTGCAAGGTGTAGAGTATTGGGACGTCTTTGTATGCTGTGCTTTGGAGGGTTGTGTTAAACCTTGAAGACTATGTTGTGGTTGAGCGTTTCATGGAAACCCTAATTTCCATGAAAACCATAAGCATGGAGACTTGTCTAAAAACTTGCGTTGAATATTTCATTATTTAAAAGCCCACGTTTCCTTTCATTTCTTGTTTACTTAATAATTGCATGTGTAACTTTATGCTAAATTGGGGGCACTATTATATATATCTATATAATCTAAGTAGGTATATATGAAAGACGTAATGGTGGCGACACTAAATAAAAAAAAACTGAATGAATAAGTCCATAACATTCGGCAGTCCTGGGGTTAGTCTGTGATTATTTTGCTTCATGTCACATTGAGTTCTTAAATGAAGCCAAATATTAAAAAGGAGTTGGGGTATATGAGGAAATTATTGAATCATATGCATCTTATATGGAAGCTTCTAAGAACCAGGCCTCTTTATCAGAGTTGTAAATATTCCAGAAGGTGCCTACGATTAGCAAGAATTAGCTTATGGAAGATGTTGCGTTACTTGTACCAAAGAAGTCACCCTCATTTTCTTTGTGAAGAGAATGATTCACCCTAAAGCTATTGATGGAGTCGGTCCCTAAATAAACAAAAAAGAAAAGAAGGATGCACAAGCCAACCTTCCTTTCTGAACAATGGGAGACAGAAGACTTCACCCAGGCTCCACAATATTGCATAGATTATGAGGGTTATTCGAATGATCCATGGCGCATTGAAATACTGCAGCTGATGGAAAGCCCCATTACCACGACCAATACGACTGCCACTTTCACTATCACTTGGTATCTAAGAGTGAAAGTAGAACACGTATGCAATGCAAAATAATCCCACAGCAATGAAGAGAATGATGAGAGCTAAGGTTATCACACCGAATGCATCAGCGACGAGGCTGATCAGGGGCATCATATAAATACTAATATATTTATTATTATATTCCAAACTTATTGTGCTACCTTTCTACCTGTCAATTAATATCCATATATCTCTTATACATCTACTAGTTACACCTACACCTGTCAATTGGTCAGTCACACTTCAATGAAACTTTAACCATTCTATCCGTTGAGAGAACCAGATCAAGACGCAACAATGATCCATCAAAGCTTCTACAGTTTACAATTTGAAGCATGCCGGTTCCCATTTGACCATTGTGAAATAGGCATCAATTAGGAGACAAACGAGGAGAATATCTTGGTAATGAGATGTTGGCTAGAATCCTATGTGCGGGTTGTTGTATCGAGCACTAATTAGTTAGTGCTAGAATCTCCCAAATTGAGTCAGATTGATAATATCAATCCCTAAAATAATGTTGATATCAATCACATGGTTAAGCAACAGAATAGTCGCATTTTCAAATTTCTCTATGTAATATTGTTGGTTCATAAGCACTCCAGGGCTCTCGAGTTACCAATATTTTCAGTGATGTGACTCCCAAGACGTTTGTAGAAGGAGAACATCCTCACAGGTGTGCTCATGGTGTCCGAAGTTAATAATTTCATGGTCAGGTTCAACAATATATATTAGACGAAATTTGGGGTCTAAAATGGGCCTTAAAAGAAAATGTGCCAACAATAAGTTCTTGTGAGTTGGAATTCGAGAACCAATATAATTTCAATAAAACGAGCCTACCATAATGGTTGAATTGACATATTTGTCGTACTAAAAAACTACCTTTTGTCTTTGTATTTTCGACATGTCTTCATGTGTTTTTACTCAAAAAACAAGAAATACCTGAAAAACGTGATGATGATGTTCCTTCATTACAAATGTTCATACCTCAAAATGTCATCATCACATTTTTTTAGGTATTATTTGTTTTTGGGGTAGCAGGGTCCATCAAAAGTATGCATTTGATATGCAGTGTGGGTACTCGTTGGATGCAGAATCAAATTCTGCATCCAATGAGCTCTCCTAATCGAAATTTGAGTAAAAACACAGGGAGATATGTCGAAAATACAAACAAAAAAGTAGGTTTTTTCTTTCTTCCTCCAAAATTAATAAATATTATTTTATGATTTTATTATTTTAACTATTATTTCATTATTTTAACTATTATTTCATTATTTTCCTTAGGAGGCCAATTTTATACCTCAAAATTCCTCTAATCGAGGGTATCTCAATTCATGGCAGCGAGAGAGTCGATTTGTGAGGATCGATGGTCGGTAGGGTTTCCGAAAATTGCATGGTTTCAGAATTCTTTTTTTATTAATGTGTTTTGTTTTATTTAATTTTTAATCTATTCGTTTATCTAAATTTTTGCAGGTTTGAGCATGTATAGATTAGAAAGATAGGCTGAAAGACAAATCGAAAAATGGTCTAAAGGATGGATCGTTCTGTTGTTTTGTTTTTATTATATCTGTTATTTAAAAATTTGTAGGTTTTGTATTAAAATTATTATCTAGATATATTGATGTTTAATCTTCAATACTTTAATTTTAATATTTAAAATTCTTAAATGTTTCAATATGTATAGGCCTATTCAATTTTTTCAATTTATTTCTAAAAAATATTTTTAGAAATACTAACATTTAAAATAAATATAAAGTTATTTTCTTTTACTATCCCTAATAAAAGATTCAGAAAGCATTTTTAGAAAAGATAAAAATCTAAATAATTCTTAATGAAAACTCATATATATTTGTTTTTTTATATATTTTTTAATTCATTTATTTATTTTAATTTAAAAGAAACTAATTCTTAATACATTTTTATTTTTATTTTTAGAATAACTAGAAAATTATTAAATGAAAAATAAAAAGAAAAAAAGACCAAAACGTTTAGAGAATTTTGGATTTAAAAGATTAAATTTTTTTTTTTTTTTTAATTCCTAACAAATATAAAAACAATAGTGATTAAAACTATTTAGAAATAAAATTTTATCAAATAGAAACATTAAAGTAAACTAAAACAAAGCTAATTTTCAACTAAAAATAAAAACTAAAACCTACCTACTCTATTATAAAAGAAAAATTATAATCGTTTTAAGTGTAGTGAAATTGCAAGTGTAACCATCTATCTAACAAGAGTAAACAAAGATTAACTTTTAATTTTGAAAAACTAAATCTAGAATATACGATAATATGAAAAATTAAATGCTGAAAATGAAACTTAATAAAATAAAAGTGAAGGCAAAACCAATCTAAATAGTACTTACTTGAAAACATTGTTCGATGCAGCATTTGTTTGCAGGATCATGATTCTGATCACCCAAGATCCCTTCTTCATCCTTCTTGATTTTCTTCTTGCATAATTATTCAATTGTCTATTCTTCTTTTACTTCAGGAGGAGTAGTAAATATTTTAGCTACTATTAAGATCTCCTCTTCCTGAGAAGAGGAGATCCATGGTTTTGCTAGGATCTAGGTGAACTGCTCTAGGATTATGCTCATCCTAAAATTATTTTACTGGAATCAAATCAAGTACTAGAAAAAATGAGTACATGACAAGCACAAAAAGTAGCACAAAACGAGTGAAAAAAATAAAATAAAAAGCATGCACAAAAATTTGTACAAAACAAAGAATAAACAGATACAATGTTAGAAGCAATTTAGTATGAAACAAAGGCTAACCCAAAAAGGAAAGCAATCCAAACTTTATACTACAAAACTGTAAAATAAAACTTGCTTAAAAACAAACTTGCATTTGCGGAAAAAAAAATACTTTGTAGAAAAATGAACACACTTGTGAAAACAAAGGAACAATAAGGCTTTGGAGAACCCCACTATAGTGAATGCATCCGGTTGTTACACCACAATAATTCCATAAATTCCGTAATGAATTCATCCTTGTATCTTACTGTTTTCCCCTCCCCCTTGGCGTGTAATGAAAAAGTAATCTATCTATCTATCTAAAATATGATCCCTTTTAGCACCTCCCTAGCAATGGCACCAAAATGTTGGGAAAAAGTATTAAACAAATTATAACATATATGCAATGATTTAATTGTCAACCCAGAGAGAGCATAAACTTATGAGGTACATACAAAATATATGCAGGGGCATAGTATTGCTAACCTATTCTACAACTAAAATTGAATATAAGTTATGAAAACAAGAAATCGTATGGAAATAAATCTAATTGTAGAAAACATGAAATTCCATAAATTAACTTGATAAAGAAAGACTGAAATTGCATAAATCAACTTGATAAAGAAAGACTAAAATTGCATGAAACAAACTAGTATAAAGCAATCGAAATTAACTTGTGAGCTCACATAAATCTATGCTATCAATTCATAAGAAAGAAAGTGCTGAAAATCTATATTAACATGGAAGAGTACAGGATTTGCATCAAAGCATAATCTCCATTACAATAAAAATTTCATTATATGACTAACTCTAAACTATTCTCTACTTCTAAACAACTCAAGAGATTCTAACCAAAATCAGGAGAGAGCCCTCCTATTTATACATGAATTGAAGATAACTAACCATAATTATAGATCCACTATTCTCTCAACTTATCCATCAAATTCCTCAACAAATCTACAACTCATCCCTTCAAATCTTCAATAAATATTGGATGAGATATTCTCTCCACATTTTCATGATCTTCTCCTTGAAGTTAGCTCACATCTAGAAGATGAAATTCGAATCCGAGTCTAGGTGGTCACTTTTGAGCTTGTTAAAGTCTTCAAATACACCTGTAAGCATCGCCAAACTCATCCAAATTTAAAGTGTAATGAAAATATGTTATTTTTCTCAATAATTAACCACAAATTCATTCAAAATACTCAAAAATAAATGATTTTAGAAATTGGTAATATAAACCCATATTTATTCTTAAAGTGGTGAATATTAATGGTTTTATGGAAGAATAAGATAGGAATAAGGTGACAAATGGTATATAAAGGGTGAATAAAATGTGGTACTTTTGCGGCTCAATGATGATGATCTCTCCAAGGCATCTCTTCTAGGGACATAACTTCTATAATGGATCCATTAGTAGGAAGTGTATGTGAAAAATAATCTAGATATGGGGGGGTTGTCTAGCCAATATGGTAGGTGATAAAAATATGAGGCCACCAAAAAAAATCATTGATGGTACAGTCGTTCGTGGATTGTATCGCGTTGTAGAATTCTTCAAAAGGATTAAGGGATGGAGATTCATCAATTGATTTTCCTTTCTCTATGATAGAGGTAGAAATAATATTTATGGATGTAGTCTGTGAAGCAGGAGGAGGATTTGACAATGAAAAGACTCCCATGAGTGAAGAGTCTTTAAGAAGGCCTACTCCAATATTCTGATACTATGGGGTAGTGAGAAGTGGGACGATGTTTGCATCATTGGAAATACAATTAGAAGTAATGAAATCTAACTGATCTATAATAAAACTCCTTCCTTGGAATGGGAACTGGATGATCCAAAAAATAGTCTATGCTATGGCTTGTATAGCATAAAACTAGTTATGAACTAGGACTAGGTTGTAGTACAAAGGAGCATCAATGACTTCAATGCGAATGGACACTAATTCCCCCCCCCCCCAATTCAATCTAGATAGTAGGCAATAATCCATATGGTTGAAATCCATGAACATCAAATGCCTTGAGTGTGGTAGGTGAACGATTAATATTAGGAGAACCAATGGCTATCCAAAAAGATAGAGTGATGACCAAAATAGAGGCTCCCTTGTCGAAAATGATACAATAGATATTCTTTCTGGTAATTTTGGTGGTTAGCTGGAAATACAAATGATTTGAGGGAATGGTTTTAATGTCATCCAGTTTGAAAGAAATGATGCTATTATTCTTAGGATCCATAGCTCCAAGTGCTGTGAGAATTTTTTTTCACTAAATGGGACAAGTTTGGAATGCTCCTAGGGCCGACATAGTGCATGGTTCCTGGGCCAAATATTCTACGATGTTATAGTATTGGGAAACACATGCATTAGGATTAATAATGGACTTATGAAGCGTACTCTTGGGTGGGATAAAAAGTGTCTCAGGTATAGGCTTTTAAATATGAATACCATTACTAGGATGAGGTGTGTCTGTTGAGGGTTTATCAGAAGAGACTTTATCAGGTTTCTTCTCTCGAGGAGGCTCATAACTATGTGCTCTTGTATTCATATTAATCATTTCACTGGACATCATTTTTAATTCATCAATACATGAGGAAGGCTCATGCAAAGATTGATTATCAATCAATTTATGTTGGGTGGGAAAAGGGTCTTTGAGAACTACTGGAGTGGGTGAAATTTTCAAAAACTTGTTAACTTACTCACGATGAGGACATTCTTTGGTGAAATGATCACCTCCAGAGATTAAGCAGGGATATTATACCTTTCTCTTTCATTTTTAATCGGCATCAGGATTTGGTGATTTATTACCTTCCTTTTGATTATTAGGTTTTTTTATTTATTATTTACTTTATTTTTTCCACCCGAAGATTCAATGGATTGGACCACATTTACCTCGGTAGAATCAACAGGAGAAGGTGCAATTTTTTATGGTGGTTTTGGTTGACTTACTGGTGTGGCGGGTTGAGTTTGCTTCTTGGTATATTTTTCTATTGTTTCTATTTGAACTAAACCAAGGATTCCATCAACACATGGTTCAGTTGTGGGTATTGATGGATCAATTGTGGGTCAATGAGCATGGGGAATTAAATCATATCGAGTACCCAAATGGGAATAAGCCAAGTCTAAGTACTGAGTGCACATAATAGCTTGCTCCTCTGTAACAACACATCCCATGGAAACATATCTAGAAATAGGGGGAAGTAAATATTTTGTGAACCAATCAGCAAGTAACTAATTGGGAACATGGACCTTGATTGACCTATGTCTTCATCCCCATTCATGGATGTGATTGGAGATATGTGTCCAGGTAGTTTGTTGAAGCAAGGTTAACAGGTCTGTACCTACCTCATACAATATTGGTAGTTGAAAATGGGTTGAAAATTCCATTAATAAAGCATTGAAATCCTAGAACGAGTGTTGTGGTAGCTCTATATACCATTTTGCAGCAATTCTAGTGAGGGTTCTCTGAAATAGTCGTAGACAGATTGAACCATCCATCAGAGAATTTGATGAAAAGCATAGATGAAAATTCATCACATGGTTTTTATGATCTTCACCAGGTTTCTCATCAAAATTTGGTATATTCAAAGGTAATTTGTGTTAGAATCATTTACCCAACATGCACACTTATTCGGTCAATTTTGGACTATTTACCCACTATCCTAAGTTTAATTGACTTACTTGGAATTAGATGAGCACACTATGACAGCATCATGATCTCACCCATTTCCTCCTTTAGTTGAGGGAGGCCAACCAAGCCTTCTCCTTCATTTGGGGAGGCTAACTGGGCTTCCTCCTTTAAACAGGGAGCATTTCTAGGGTGATCTGAGTGTCATAAATGCACCTAATTTCTAGTTGATTGTTAAAATCAGTTAATATGAGTTGTCAAGGAGCCTCCTTCACTATTTGATTATTTTTCTCATTATTTATGAACTGGAGCTAACACATGTGTTTACAGCCACTTATGATGACATGTTTACTTCAATCAACTCCATCTGAGCTACTTGGAGTTATGGATGTGCTACCTCCTTCAGTTGGACATCTAGTTACATGTGATGAGTCACTTTCAATTAGACTCGATCATCTATTGCACTCCACTTCAATTAGGACTTAGTTGAGAGCTAGTTATTGATTAGCTTGGTGGTTAACAATGTGTGCCTATTGTGGCTGACATTCAGTTAAGCTACACATATCCATTCAATTTGAATGACCTCCTTGATTATTCAAATTGTCTTGGCATTCATGCAGCATGCATGACCATTGTATTATATTACTCATTCTTTATTGATTATACATAGCTTCTACTCCTATTGCAGCATTATTATGCCATTTCCAAGCTTAATTTTTATGAAATCTCTTATGAGACTGTGTTTTAGTCCCTATATTACCGAGACAAATTATATGGTATCAAATCTCACGAAGGGACGAAACTTATTCTCTCAAAAACATGGTTTTTGACGGATCTTCCATGAAAAATTGAGCAAACGCTCAAAATTCCAGCACTGCATAAGATGCAAAGGATTACCACTTAATACCACAGGTTAAGGAATTGTTGATCAAGATTGCTTGATCAATTATTCTTGGTGATGAAAGCCGAAAATGTGCAGAATGTTCAAACTCATGGTGACTTTATTGTTTTGATTTGCAGGTTTTACAGGCTCACTGCATTTGGTACAACAGTTTGATATGGATTCTTCCATAGATATCTTGACTGCGTTCAATTTCCATCAATGGAAAGGAGACATGGAGATCCATCTATTTTCCAGAGGACTCTACCGGGTCATTATGGAAATACAAGAAGATCCTACTCATGTTATAGACAAGGATAGATTCTTGAATAAGAAAGATGAAGCATTCAGTTTTTTTGTCTCTCTATCTCCAAGGATCTTCTATTCCACCTCTTGGGATTGAAGAATCCAAAATAGATTTGGGACCAACTTGCCTCCCTGTATGGAAAACAGGATGACTTAAGGGTTTTTTATCTTGAAAACGAGTTGATGTCTCTTCAAACTGGAAATTTTGAGACCCTCGATGATTTTTTCACAAAATTCATGCATATAGTCCTTTTGTTGTAGCAGTGTGAGGTGATGAAGGAGGATGATCAGCTCATCCTCACCATTCTCTCAAAACTTGGAGCTAATTATTCGGTATTTGTTTCTACATTCCCTGCAGGGAATCTCACAACCCATGGATGGAAAATTCCTACACTCAATTCCTTCATTGAGTCCCTAACAAGTGAGCATGATAAGATTGTCTAGATGGGGATCATCAGATCCTCCCATGATCAAGCCCTCTTTACTTCGGGACCCAAGGATTTGAAGGGGAAAGAAAAGCAGCAAAAGAACCCAAAAACCAAATTTAAAGCTCCTAAGCCAAAAGTTGAAAACCAGCAGCAAGAATATCCTTCCAGCTCAAAGAAGAACAAAAACAAAGGCCACGATGGGAAGGAAAATGTCAAGTGTTCATATTGCAGGAAGGGCTTCCACCCTAAAAATGGCTACATGAAAAATAATATTGATGAATCTACTTCTCTCCTTGAGAGAAATAAATAAATATTTCAAAAATATTTCAGAGGAAAGAAAATCAAGATCGGGAATACCAGCATGAAAGAGGTCATGCCCTCATGGCAAGAACTTTGAAGCCCATGGATCTACTCATAGATTCTAGAACTTCAAACCAAATTATGTCCAATAATGTCTCTTTCTATTCTCTTGACACCAACAATATCATTCCCATCCACATGGGAGATGACTCTACCATCATCTCAAAAGAACAAGGTACTGTAAATCTTGAGCACAGTTATTTTTCCAATGTTCTGTATGTACCATCTCTTACATCAAACCTCCCGAGTGTCTATCAAATAACCCACACTGGAGTGCCTAAGAGAGTATCCTTTAGTCCTGATGATGTACAAATTACTGAACTTTCATCTGGGAAACTTATGGAAAAATTCTCTGCAAATCATCATGCAAAAGCCTATGATTTTTTCCATTTTGTGGAGGATGCCAATTCCATAGCTCTGCTAACTCATGGAAATGAGGTTAGTAGGCTCTGGAATGAAAGTTTTGGCCACCTAAACTTCAAACAATTTCAGCAATTACATAAAAATTCCATGGTTGAAGGCCTCTCGGTCATCAAAGCTACCACTGAAATTTGCAAAGGTTGTATTTTTGGCAAACATCATGAGCGTAAGTTTGATCAGGGGAAGGCAAGCCGAGCATCAGAAATTTTGGGGCTGATTCATTCCGATATCAATGGACCAATTCCCATCACATACTTGAATGGATATCGGTATTTTATTACTTTTATATATGGCTTTTCTAGATATACATGGGCCTTCTTCGTCAATAAAAAATCAGATGTCTTAGAAAAATTCATTGAATTAAAAGCACTGATTGAGAATGCATCCGGGAAAAATATCAAAATTTTGATATCTAATAATGGAGGACAATATATCAGTAACTATTTTCTGCATATATGTTCTGAAAGTGGTATTCAGATGCAACATTCAGTCCCCTACATTCCCCAGCAGAATGGTGTAGCAGAGAGAAATAATCGGTCTCTCAGGGAGATGACCACTTGCATGCTAGAAGCCAAGAAGTCGGCTGAAAATTTGTGGGCTGAGATCATGAATGTTGTTGTATACATTCATAATAGAGTGCCTCACTTATATGGGAAAGGGAAGACCCCTTTCGAAGCCTACTTCGGACACAAGTTGGATGTGTCGAATCTCAGAGTGTTTGGGTCCACTTCATGGGCCCAAATTCCGCATGACAAGAGGAAATACTTACAAGCACAAAGTGTTGAATGTTTGTTTATTATATATCTTGATGAATATAAATGTTTCAATATGCTATATATCAGAACAAAAAAAATCATCATTGAAATAAGTGTCATGTTCAATGAGCCTCTTCAAGAGGTAGAACTAGTGAAGGAGAAAACTGTTGAATTTCCTTCTTACTTTATTGAATATTTGGATGATGAAATTGGGGGTGTTTACTTTTATTTGGAACCTGTGATATCTGATATTAGTGACCAGAAAGCATAAAGTTCAATTTCAGAACCTGAAGTGCGAACACAATTCCCAACTTGGGCCAGACAGGCACTTCCTTTTGCTGGTGACAACATTGGAAATCTTGATGATCCAAGAAGAACACGGTCTAATTTCCAAAGAGAAGGTATTGCGCTCTCTTGTCATGACTCTTTGCTGTCTAATTTTTTTTATTTAATGATAATTTCATATCCCAAGTATTACTACCATGCTCATAAATATCCGATATGGAAAGATGCGATGGATGAAGAGATGAATTCTCTTCAAAAGAATGCTACTTGGGAGATAGTTTCTCTTCCTCTGGAGAGGAAATTAGTTCAATGAAAGTTGGTTTTTCATACAAAGGTTGCTTCTGATAGCATCACCTAAAAATATTAGGCAAGGATGGTATAAAAAGGGTTCTCCCAGGTCCAAGGTGTGGACTATCATGAGACCTTTGCACCAGTTGCAAAAATGGACTCCATCCACCTAGTTTTGGCAATTGCGGCATCCAAGCACCAAGAATTGCATCATATGGATGTTAAGTCTGCCTTTATACATGGATATATTCATGAGGAGATATTAAGGAATCATCTTGAGGGATACATTTCATATTCATCTTTGGTTTTCAAACTAAAGAAGTCACTATATGGGTTAAAACAGGCCCCAAGAGAGTGGTATTCCAGGATGGATGCCTTCCTTATCTTGCAAAACTTCCAAAGGTGTAAATCAGATCCGTATGTGTATCTAAAGAAGTATGATGGTATTTTTATTATTATTGTTTTATATTTTAATGATCTCTTGATTACTAGAAGCACTAGTTCTTCCATTTAAGTCATAAAATTGTCCTCCATGATGCATTTGAGATGAGCGATTTGGGGCTCTTCAAGCAATTTTTGGAACTTGAAATTGCACAAAATTCTGATGGGATAATGGTCACTCAGTAAAGATACATATCATACATATTAGTTAATTTTAACATGGCTGAATTTAAGGCTGCTCCATTCCATTTCCTTTCAGGGATCATCCTTGAAGAAGGAAAAAGCACTCCACCCATGGATTGCACAATTTACCGCGAACTGATTGGTAGCTTTCTTTACTTGACTCATTCTCAGCCTGATATATGTTATGCCATGAATGATGTATAAATATACTTTTAGAAGCCTCATGATCTTCATTGGAAGGCATCTAAGAGGATCCTCCAGTATATTTAGGGCAACAGGGCCTACGGCATTCACTATGCTGCAGACTCTGAGCTAGAGTTGGTTGGTTACACAGATTTAGATTGGGTGGGAGATTCTATTAATTAGAAGTCTACTTCCCGATATGTATTCATGTTTGGTGCTGGCCCCATTTTTTGGTCTAGCAAAAATCACGTCACCATCGCATTGTCTTCAATAGAGGCCGAGTACCGAGGAGCGGTGAATGCTTGCATCCAAGTTGTTTGGTTGCAAGGCATTATTTTAGAGTTTGATTTTGGTAGTAATTTGTCCACTATTCTCTTTTGTGACAATCAAAGTGCTATTAAGATCTCCACAGATCCAGTTACTAGGTAGAGGACCAAGCATGTAGAGATACACATGCACTATATCAGGGAATTGGTGCGTGACATGACCATCATTCTACAATACTACCCTACTAATGCGTAGATTGCAGACATATTCATTAAGATATTTTAAAAGAAGAATTTCAATTACCTCCATTCACTATTGGGGGTGAGTTCATCAAGGTGATCATATTACCTTCCAGTGTTCATCTTGAAGGGGGGATTTTCCCTCTTTTCTCACTTAGATTTATTTTTTAGCATTGTTTGAGTTACATTATTGTATAGGGTGACCTATGGCCTTTGTTTATAGGGCCCTATAATTTCATGCATATTTTTACTCCTCTTGAGTATAGCTTAAGGGGGGCTGTTGGAGTCATTTACCCAACATGCACACTTATTTTGTCAATTTTGTCCTATTTAACCACTATCCTAAATTTAATTGACTTACTTGGAATTAGATGAGCATACTATGAAATCAGCATGAGCTCACCCATGTCCTCCTTCAGTCAAGGATGCTATCTAATCCTTCTCCTTCATTTGGGGAGACCATTTGGGATTCCTCCTTCAAACAGGGAGCATTTTTGGGGTGATCTGAGTGTCATAAATGCACCTAATTGCTAACTGATTGTTACAATCTATTAAGATGAGTTGTGAAGGTGCCTCCATTCATTATTTTATTATTTTTTGTCATTATTTATGAACTAGAGCTAACACATGCACCTACAACCATTTATGATGACATGTTTACTTCAGTCGACTCCATCTGAGCTACTTAGAGTTATGGATGTGCTACCTCCTTCAGTTGGAAATCTAGTTACATGTGATGAGTCACTTTCAGTTAGACTCAATCATCTATTGCACTTCGCTTCAGTTAGGACTTAGTTGAGAGTGAGTTATTGATTAGCTTGGTGGTTAACTATGTGTTCCTATTGTGGTGACATTCAGTTAAGCTACACACATCCATTCAATCTGAATGACCTCCTTGAGTATTTGAATTGTCTTGGCATTCATGCACCTTGGATGACCATTATATTGTATTACTCATTCTTTATTGATTATACATAGATGCTACTCCTATTGCGACATTATTATGCCATTTTCATGCTTAATTGTCTGAAATATCTTTTGAGACTGTGTTTTAGTCCCTGGATTACTGTGATAGATTAATAATTCGACCAGAATGGCTAGCAAGAAGGGATCATGATGTATAGGAGCATTTATCAATCTGGACAGATTTGGAAGATCTAATGTAGCCAGAAATGGTAATTGTTTATTGGGGTGAGCATATCGGTAATATTGTTATGGAATTTGTGGACCACTAGGACCATCGGAAGATTGATAAGTGGGAATAGATGATTCCCCTAAGTCAATTTTATTTGGTTATTGGTTACTAGAATGTCTACAAGGTGGTGGGACACTCAAGGTAAATTGGCCTCCAGGGGGTGGTCCTCTAGGTGGTGGTGGTGGTGGTGGTCCTCTAGGAGGGGGTGGTGGTGGTGGTCCTCTAGGTGGGGATTATTTGACTAGTGAACCTCTATAAGGTGGTCCTCTAGGTGGTGGTACTCCAGGTCATGGGACTCCAGAAGGTGTTCCTCTAGGTAGTGGTCCTATAGATGGTGGGACACCGAATGGTGGACCTCTGGGTGGGGGTCCTCCAGGTGGTGACCATCTAGGTGGTGGAACTCCAAGTGGTGGACATCCATATGTTCCACTGGGTCCTCTAGATCCTCTAGATCCTCCAAATCCTCTAGATCCTCTAGATCCTCCAGGTATTCCCAGTCATCTCGGAGGTCCTCTAGGTGATGGGCCTCTGGGTGGACCACCATACCCTCTAATAGTGTTTACAAAATATCCTCTGTAACATTGAAAATTATACCAATTCAGTTGTCCCCAAGGGATAAACACATTTCCAAGGTAGGGCATTCTGGGATAGACTGTCACTGATGGTGTTGGTTGATAAGGTTGGTGAACCATAGGTGGTTGATTCCTGAGATAAGTATATCCCCAAGAAAGTGGAGTAATGGTAGGTTGGACCCATGAGGATCCTACCTTACAAGAAGGAAGTAAAATGATAGTGGTATTAGGGGGAGGAATGTTTACTACTGGTGGTATTATAGGTAAGTTTTGTCCCATAATAGAAACAGTCCCTGCGGTAGATAATGGAACTTATGCTGGGGAATTCCCTCCAAGTGTATACACTATTGGAGAAGTTGAAATGGATAGGGAGTTTTGACAAGGAGATGGGGAATGAACTGGATTTTGACTAGGAGCTAGGGTGTGAACTAGATTCCAAGTAACCAAATTTTGGGTTGGTGATTATGGAAGAAGAGCTACTTGAGGTGGTGACAAGACATGATACCCAAGTGGGGTTGTCATTATAGGATTGGAAAGAGGAGAAATACTTCTCCTCCTCGAATTTTATGCATATTTTAAATATTCTATGCATTCATGCCATTTTTGCAAATGTTCAATAGATTCTTAGAAAAACTCTTCATTTGACAAAGAATTCTCAAGGCTTCTCCTTAAAGGGGAAAGTATAGATGGATCCAGTTCAGTTTTAGTAGTTTCATAATCAGCAATAGACTATCCTAGAGAGGTTCTCCAAAAAGGAGAATTTGGACCATATTCTACTTCCACATCTTCAACAAACAGGTGATTGAATGTCCAATTAGATGAGCCGGCTTAACCCTCCATTGAAAATCAAAGGGGTGGGTTAGCCACAGGAGGAATTTGGGCCAAAGGATTGTTATAAATTGAGAAATATTCTCTATTTTCAGTAACTACCGAGTTTTCTATATGAGCGTATATAGAGGCTATTCATTCCATGGTTTCACCGTCTTGTCCTTCCATGCCAGGAGGAGAGTTAGGTGGTAAAACTTGAAATATATGAGAATGTCACCTCGCAAATTACTCAGCTAGGGTGGTGGCTGAAGTTTTCTACCCTAGGTCAACAAAAAATAAAAACACACACAAATAATCCTATGCAAGATAAGGATACAAGCAAACTTAAATGACAGGATGAGACGAAGATAGTCAGTCTCTCAATAGGATTGTCAAGTTGTCGCAACTCGCGATATACCGCAGGGTCTAACAGTGAAACACAACAAGGAGGATTGGCACCATCCCTTGCTTGAACACTTGATTACCTAGATGACATGTGCGTAGTATCTCCCTGAGTGTTGTTCTCAGTGTATTGCTCCAACAAGATGGCCAAAGGGATTTTCTTAGATGGTTTGGGAATCCTACTAGGGTATCCCGATATATGCAAGGTACACGGGAGCTCAAATTCGTATTAGTGTTGTCTAATGCACAACCATTCGAAAGGGGCCCTTCAATATACAATCGAGTATGTGAAGTACCTTTTAATATACCTCAAGGGTATGTGAAATGGTATTCTATATACCGAAGGTACCTAGAGGAACCGCAATTCTTTAAGATAATTCTTCAAACAAAAAAATTTCACCAGTAAGAGATTTAATTCTCTAAATCAAGAAAAGAAAACTAAGCCTCTAATGTTTTTATCAAAATAAAATCTAGTCAATCATACCAAAAAGATTCACTTGCCTAAATCATTCATGCAAACCAAAGATGGACTTTTCAAAGCAAAAACAAGACAAGATAACTAGTTTCTTTTTGTATTTTCAAATGTGATTTTGAAACATAAATGACACAAAGTAGCTTGAATAAAACTAACTTAATGAGAGGCTAATATTTCCTTTTTCCAACTAAGAATTTGAAAGATTAGACCACACCAATCAAAGAATCCAATACTGATTTTCACACAATTCATTTCACTGTGACTTTTCACTAATAAAGAAGGAGAATGTTTTGAAACTGAGCTCAACACAGGAGAATAAAATTGTGAAAACCACCAATCTCAATCAATCAAAAAAATCAAGCACATCACACTAGAATTTTTTAGAGGGATAAAAAAATAAAAAATAAAAAAATAGGCAATTCAAAGGACCTACCTCGGCACACAGAGGAGAGCTGCACCAGAGCATTGTAGGGGTATCGACATTTCTTGTCCACCAAAACAGGGCATCGTTGGTGCTTGTTGATCCCAGATTTGTTATCATTCATGGTAGTGAAATTACTCATTTAAACATATGTTTTGTTAAATTTTGCATATTTTATGTCATGCAGATCACTATTCAACCCCAGGTATTAATGTATTTAAGGTTTATGTAAAATCCTTTTATTATTATCATTTTACTATTTTATTAATTAAAATTGACATTGTTTGAAGCGAATTTGATATATTAATTTATATGTATATTTGTTTGTGTTAGATTTTTATCATTCAAGCTAGAATTATCTTAGGATCTTTAATTGAGAGAATAACAAGCACAACAATCAAACACAAGAGACAATAGACACAAAGATTTTCCTCAGGGAAACCATAAAGGAGAAAAACTCGCAACTTCCTCAGGGATAGAATCGGCACCAAAAGCAAAACCCCAAAATAGTAAGATGATCTCTTGACAGCAGTAGTCTCTCTCTCTCTCTTGCCCCAACAACTTCTTCTCTCTCAGTTATGCACTACAACTGAGTGTGAGTGAATGTGTGATAAATAGAGAGACTCAATCTCTCTTTACACTAATTCTCAACTTGAGAATAGCTCACTAGGGTCGACTTCTCTATGAGATTCTAATAACCCTAGGGCCCCACAACTATGGGGACTTTAACCCTTGATCAATAGGAAGGGTTACCCTCTATGACTTTACATGACTTGTTTACATTATTGAATCTCTTTATAGGAACATCAGGGCATGAAATTACTTAATTACATTACATATACTTCCTGGAATAAACATCGGGGTACAATACATAAAATATATAAGTGAATACATTTTGAAGTTAGAAATACATCAACACTCCCTCTTAACTAGGAAGGTATTCTCTCGACACAATTTATCAGCACAGGTCTTCTTCTCTGTATCAACAAGATCATCATCGAGTTCTTTTCATCTTCATCTTCAAACCATCTTCATTACTGGATCTGGATCATCACTATTGGATCATCATCACTGGATCTGGATCATCACTTGATTTGGATCATAACTAGATACAGATCATCACTAGATTTGGATCATCACTGCTGGATCATCATCATTGGATCTGGATCATCCCTTGATCTAGATCGTCACTGCTAGATCATCATCACTGGTGCTATCTCTTGATTCTTCTCATTATAGGATGTTCTACAGAGCCAACCCTTTTTCATGGTGGTTCTAGGCCTAGCCTCCATGTAGGTCTTCTTCAGTATTTATATATGACGCTAAGTCAGAATGGCCCACTCAACAATTACATCTGAACATAAGAGGAACACATCCAACAACCATGTCAGAAAGGCATGCCTAGCACTCACATCTTACCATGGGAGGAACACATCCAAGAACCATGTCCAAAATGCCTAGCACTCACATCTTATCATGGGAGGAACACATCCAAGAACCATACCAGAAAGGATCAGGACTCACATATGTTATACCCAAATCCTGTCAGCAACATGCGATGAGATCCTTAACTCTTATGTTTTTCCTAAATCCCAAATCTTGGAGTGGAAACTTGCTTTGGATATCAATTCTACATGAAAAAACCTAGCATCGTGATTTCCCTTTGGCTGATGAGCGGTACCTTGTTTAGAACCGCTTGTGTCCTGTTATAGAGAAGCGGTGCCACTGCAGAAGTGATTTGTATTTGAAGTGGTTCTCACCTAAACTGCTCTGTCATAATGGAACAAAAGCATTACCTTGGGTAAAATGGGAAAAAGAGAAGTTTCTCGGGGCTTCTAGAACTTGATCCTCGTGTCCTCCCTTATCCCTATTAATATGGGTTAGTTTGAGCTCAAGATCCCTCTTGGTAGGATCTTAGAGCCACCTCACCCACAATTATCTCAACTATCCCTATCCATTAAGCTTTATAAATACAAGCTCATATCCATAGTTTAGGGGGAGAACTGAATGGTATTGTTATACTGTTGAATTGACCCGCTAGTTCAATCCATTAGAGAGCATAACAGAGCAAGTTGGAGCTTTTGGGGATGAGGTTTTTGTCCTGTGGAGGAGTTTGTTAACACCAAGGAAATGGCTATAAGATTCTTCATTCATTCTTAATGCAAAGTTGATTTCTATCCCACATATATGTTCTTTTGATTTCGCATGTATATGTTATTGGATTCCTTAGTCACTAGTATGGATGTGTAGATGATTTTCTAGAAGCTTTGATGTTCTTCTTTGTTTGACATGTTTATAGGAACATAGGTTCATGATCAAAGCAGTATTCCAGGTGTTTACAACATTCAGGGAAGGTCTTCATCCTTTGTCATTCACTCATTTGTTCTGGATCTGAACCATTCAGACTAGAGGAACAACTTCTGTCCACAGAAGGTGCAATATTCTTGATTACAAATATGGCGACTTCGCTAGGGAACAAAGAAAATTTTAGTTGGTATGATATTCCTCAGTGCTTGAGCACTTCTCCAAATCCAAGCTCTAGGTTCTAACTCTCTTCAGTTAGATCTGCCATCTAACTTAGTGAACTTTAGTTTGAAACATTCAGATCTATTCATATCTGAACTATTTGACCTTATATGCTCTTTTTTACTCTCAATTCATCAATATTTTCCGTGATTTGATCAAATTTTAGCTTGAAATATCATTCTCCTTGTGTTTTGGATCTATTCAGGGAACCACACATGTGCTGTTGGTAAGAATCGGTGCCATCGCATGAAATCTGATAGCCATAAGCAGTGCCACCACCTAAACCTCGTTATCCAGAAGCGATGCTCATCCAGAACTGCTCTGTGAAGACCCCTCCAACATGGTGCTAGGTAGGCCTTGTTCCAGAACTTGTTTTTTGTCATTTTTTACAAAAAGTATAGTTTGTTTGCTTTCAACCCTACACTGTCAGGCTTGTGTGTTTGAATCTATATGCTCATGGTTGAAAATTTTGTGGTAAAATTGGTTTGGTCGAAAGAATTCAAAAGCTAAGTTAGGCTTGTTTATTATTCATTTGCTTTCATACTTGTTGGGTGAGATTTTGAAAGGAATTTTTGAAAGTTTAAGTTTAAATTATATCTATTTTCATTTCATTTATCAATACTGAAAGAAAAACCACTTGCTTATCATCTTAATTTCATTTTTTCCATAGAGGACTTCTTTTCACTTTTAAAAAGAATTTTTTTTATTGAGATTAGGTCATTATTATTACTGAGCATAAGGCATTGGATCTCTGATTAACCTCATAGGATTTCATGTTCTCTTTGTTATTTTGTCTCTCTTCCATTAGTACTATCTCATCAAAAGAAAAAATTGTGTAGTTTTAAGTTAGATCTATCTATTTTTAAAAGAAAAATTGAGAAAAGAGAGTGCATATGCATGTAGAGTGCTTGTTTTTTTTTTTTTAGGAAAAGAGACTCTTACCCCTTTGATTGCTTTCAAAAATAAAAATGAGTTTGGAATGTGTTTCTTGTCTTTGTATTTGATTTGTTCAAATTAGTTGTTTGGGAATTTTTGGTTTCACAACGAAAAGAAAATACTCTCTTTCCCTCCCGTAAGTAGGCATACCACGAATGGTAAAGTGAAATATTTGTATCTACATATCTACATGGTTTTAACTTTCTGTCAAAATTCCATGCATTCACCTAACCATCCACTTTAAAATTAACGGTATCTATAGGCTTAAAATTTACATAGCAATTTGAGTGATAGGCTAGAGACGTGTTCAAGCGTCGTTAAGCGTAGGAGCTATAGTTACTCATCTTTACTACATCTCGAGAGTTGTGTGGTTATTCCACGTACCTTAGGTGTATCAAATGGCCTTTCATGTACCCTTGAGCTATATAGAAAGGTACTTCACATACTAGATTGTATATAGGAAGGCCCCTTGTGAACGGTTGTGTATTAGATAGCACTACTACCGATTTGAGCCCCCACATACCTTATGTATATTGGGAGACCCCACTAGGATACCTTATCTATATAAAAAAATATATATTTGGCCATCTTGCTTGGATCCATACACTGAAAACAAAATTTGGGGAGATTACTACACACTTACCCTTGAGGTATATCATGAGTGGCACCTTCTTGACAATCCTGGTGCGATACCTGACTATCTAAAATCATCCTGTCATTTAAGTTTGCTTGTTTGGCCTATAGCTTGAGTAGGGAAATTTTTGCTATGTTTTCTAGTTTTGAGACCCTAGGTTAGATAGGAACTATACAAACTGGCTGAATTAAGACATTCCTAAACAGTACAGGGCTTTCCACCTGATTTTATTCCTGTTTCAGGAGAAAATCCTATGGAAGCTATCAACCAAGGATCTGCTACCAACTCCCAGGTGGGAGAAAATGTGGTTGCAAAAAGAGGAGACCCATATCCTTTGCATGGTCCTCCCTTGGTCCAACAACCGTCTAGAGGAAATATTTTGTTCCATTCTCCCATGGAAGGTCATGTTGATGATACTACCCATCCAAATTATGGTCCCAATGCTCCGTTTTGGGATACATCTATAGGATAGGCCATTGCTTCGTTTATCACCCATCCAACCTCTTCTAAAGATATTTCACCAAATGAAGAAGAACGTATAAAATACCAGGCATCTATTCTCCGTGCAAGAGAACTAGACAAGAAAATAGATAGCATATTGGGTACACCACCACCTCGTTCAATAGTTTTTTCTTGTAATCTGGACCTTTTTCCTGTGGGATATCTCTCACTTGTTGATTCTATGAAACCCATTGAACCTATTTTAGATTGCAATTTGACTCCACATAATCTAGGTCAAACTACCAACCCCACCACCTCCCATATTATTTCTGTTCCAAATACTCTAGGTCTTCTGCACCTGGGGAACAACATTTAATTCTTGTGTCATCAATACCTTCTAGTGTTGCAGGGCAACCCCCAACATGACCTACATTATGTGTCACTAGAATTGTAGCTAGTCATGGATATACCTCTAGTATACTTCAATATATAGTTTATGTCCCTCCTACCCACACGAATGTGGTTAACCCCCCATCCATTTCAGGTCAGCCCTTGGGGGCACAACCTATAACAAATCAAACCTCTTGGGGGTATGGTTACACAACAAATCAAGTACCTATAAGAAATACCAATTACCAACCTAACCCTACAAGAATACCTTATGCTGGAATTCCATATCCTAGTAATAATTTCACGCCATGGGGGCAACCTAACTAGTCCTACGTGCTAGCTATGGGAGGGATACCTATACATACTATGGGGGCTGCCGAAGGACCACCTTATGGAGGTCCTCCACTTGGAGGACCTAATGGTCCTAGAGGGCCTAGTGGCTTTCCTCCTTATGGTCCTGGTTGTCATGAGGGTCTTGGTGGCTTCTCTCCTAATGGTCTTAGAGGGTTTGGTGGCCCTCCTCCTAGTGGTCTCAGAGGCTCTAGACGTTTACCTCCCAGGGGTCTTGGAGGGTCATGTGGTCCTCCTCCAGGTGGTCCCAACAATCTTGTTGGTCCTGGTGGCCCTAGTGCTCCTCCTTCTGGAGGCTCTGATGGTCCTAACGATCTTGATCCCAGAACTCAACCCCATGTGAGTGGATCTTTCAATAGTTCTTCATCACAACAACCTATCTATCAGTCTACTTACGGTCTTATTGGTACTTATATGCTATATCAATACTACCAGTATGTGCAACCTAATTTCCAGTTACCTTTCCTAGCAACTTTGGACTTTCTTGATTTGTCCAAGTTGATTAATGATCCCATTCAATATAACTCCTCATGGCCTCCCATTCAAGTAAAGTTACCATCAAACATTCCAACGTTTAATGGGAAGCAGGGAGATGATCCAGAAAACCATGTCATGACATTCCATTTGTGGTGTTCTTTGAACTCCCTTATGGATGATTCAGTTTGTTTAAGACTCTTCCAGTGAAATTTGACCGGTACCACTGTGAAATGGTACATTGAACTTCCGCAACATTTGTTTGTGGATTTTAGTTCTTTGGCAACTGTCTTTCTTACACACTTTCAGCTTCCTATCTGCTATGAAATGGGTAAATATCTCTTAACTTCTCTATGTCAAAACACCTCCACCCACATATCCGATCATATCCATGAGTGGAGAAGGCAGAGAATACTTATTAAGGCTCCTATCCCAGATCAATTGTTAGCTTATTGTTTTACTAAATATTTGTTGCCTCCAATCACCCAAGATGTGGCAATGGGTAGTGTAGTTACCAAAAGAAAGCCATTAGTTGATTCCAATATCTGGACTTGGTATATTCCTAGTCCAGAATGTTGTATGACTTGATCCCTCAAGCTCCTCACCCAAGCACTGATCCTTCAAAGCCACTAGTGGAAACCCCTGTTGATGGGATTGTTGGTTCAATTTAGTCCCCATCAATAATAAAACCTAACAATAAAACCCATACTTCCACCCCAACTCCTTCAAATCCCAAGGTTTCTACCGAGTTAAATTCCATTTAGAGTACTCTAATCCTCGGCAATAATAAAAAGAAAGGTAAATCTAAAAACAAAAAACCAGGAAACCAGTTGGAGAATACAAAACCAACCATTAACGAGAACAATAAAGGGAAAAGAAAATAGAAATATCCATGTCTACTATGTGGAGGTGACCACTCCATGAAGGAGTGTCCTCGTCGTGAAGAAATCACTCAATTTCTAAAAACTAATCCCGGGCCCGTAGTTCTCACAGATCCTTTACCCTGTCAACAACAGCTGATAGAACACATGTCTAATTATCGAAATTCTAGTTCTTCAGAGGAAATTTGCATGATGTCCATAGAAACTATTAGTTTGCAAACTCGAAGTCAGTGTTAGGACAAACCCGCATACAAGAAAGAAGACAATTCTTCTTTAGGAAAATCTCCCTCTATAGGTTCTCCCGAGTCCTCGTCTACTGTTCCCCTAACCATCAAGAAACCTAATATCGACATGGTTTTTCCTCCACCTGAGATTACTCTTAAGAAGGATGTTTTTAATCCTAATTCCAGAGCTACCCAATTTTATAATGTAGTTGAAGATCTTGCTAAGGCACCATGTGCAATTTCTACCTTGGAAGTACTCCAAAGTTGTCCTACACAATGCAAAAACTTGTTAACTATGTTAGGAGCTTTAGAGATGAACAACACTAATTTGATTCATTTCAATGTAAAGAACTATAAGTCTATACTACCTCACAAAATTGATTTCCAAATCATAATGAAAGTAGTCAGAAATAAGGTATTTAGAACTGTCTTAGACGAAGGAGCTTCAACTTCGGTTTTGTCCCTATCTTGTTGGAAAGCTATTGGCTCTCGCGAGCTTACAACATCACCAATGACTCTGAAATCCTTTGATGGATGAGGTTTCGATCCCCATGGTCTCATACTAGATTTGGAGAAAAACTGTTTCTATTCAAGTGGAAGTAGTAGATGCCCCATTATACTACAACCTCTTTTTAGGAAGAAGTTGATTTTACACCATGACTGTTGTCACTTCGATGGTATTTCAAACTGTCCAATTTTTGCATCTAGGAAGGATTGTCACCATTGACTAGCTTAGTTTCTATACCTAGGATGTTACTACCTCTATGGCTAATAACACCCCTATGTTAGGCTAGTCCCCTCCTCCTTACTAGTCGATTCGAGTAGGCATGCTGAAGGATTTGTCCCTTATGGGGATTTTTCTGTCAAATCCTCCTAACATAGACATGGTGACAGTAAGTATTATTTCATCATTTGATTATGATCCAAAGGGATCAAAAATTGTTGATTCCACCTCATTGCATCCGCATGAAACCATGGATGATGTTATTCAAACCCTTTCCGATAACCACACTGATGAATTTCATCTGGTGGCTTCGGACCCTTACCACCTACCCTACTAGTTAGAACTCTCTTCCTATTCTAGATTATCTCTCCTATACTTTTCCTTTCGATGACTCCATTATGGAGATCATGAGTACGAATGAGCCTATATGGGAGGATCATCATCATAGATTCTCATTCCTCCCTAATACTAGTTTGGTAGACCATGATTTTGCATCCCTTTTCTCCACTGATATTGTCAACACACCTCAAACTCCTATATTGTTGCAAAACATACATTCTGAAGAAAACCTATGCAACATTACTCAAAAAAATCCAATTGACCTATAAGCTAAGCTTGGCACCCTTGAGCATGTTCACATTGGGTAGATTTGCTCAGTGGAAGAATATAAAGCATACAAAGCACTTTTCAAAGAATTTAGAGATGTTTTTTTCCTGGTCTTACAAATAAATTATGGGGATAGACCCATACATTATGGTTCAAGAAATAAAAACCTATCCCACTGCAAAACTGGTCAGGCAAAAACTGAGACAAGTCCATCCACAGAAAGCTGCACCTATCAAAGTTGAAATATAAAATCTTTGAAAAGTAGAGTTTATTTATCCCATACCCCTAATGGAATGGGTATCAAATGTATTTCCTATCAATAAAAAGTAGGGAACCATTAGAGTCTGCATCGATTTCAGAGATTTGAACAAATCTTGTCCCAAAGACAACTTTCCCACTCCACATATCGACCAGATTATCGACAACTATGCCGGAAGTGTCATCTTCTCATTTATGGATGGATTTTTGGGTTATAATCAAATTGATATTTTACCCCCCAATCAATAGAAGACAGCATTCATTTGCCCACAGGGAACCTTTGCATACAAGAAGTTACCATTCGTCCTGAAAAATGCAGGAGCCACTTTCTAGCATGCTATGTCCTATGCATTTCACGATATAAAACATATTGTAGAACTGTACCTTGACAACCTCCCAGCTCATTCACAGTGACAGGAGGACCACCCTGTTCATCTTAGAGACATTTTCCTGAGATGCCTTCATTATAACATATGGCTCAATCCTCATAAATGTGTTTTTTGCATTGATACGGGACACCTGTTAGGTTTTGTGGTTTCTAAAGATGGCATTTGGATAGATACATTGAAAATTGCCGCTATTTTATCTCTACCAGCCCCAACCAACCTTCTAGAACTCCAAAGTTTGCAAGGGAAGCCAAACTTCCTCTGTCGTTTCATGTGCCATTTTGCAGAGAAAACACATAGTTATATGCATCTCCTTAAGAAGGACACCTCGTTCTTTTGGGATGACCAATCCCAATGAGCCTTTAATAATCTCAAACATGCTCTGACTCATTCACCCATGATACACCCCCCATATTATAACAAGGATTTTCTCTTATACATTTATACCTCAACTATTACCATTGCCATGGTTTTGGTGCAGGAGAATCCCAACAGTCATGAGCACATGCTCTACTATGCTAGTAAGAATCTCATGGATTCTGAAACTCGATACTCAGACATGGAGAAATTGGCATTGGCCATGGTCATTGCTATTCAAAAATTTTGTCACCACATTTTTCTCCGCATAACCACCATATTGGCATACCAGAACCCTATGTATTACATCTTGAATCATTAGGTGCTCAAGGGCAAGTACTCCCAATGGATAGTCATCCTACAAGAGTTTGATCCAGAATTTTTCAAAGCTACATCAAAGAAATCCTTGGTCTTTCCTAAGCTCATGTGTGATCTTCCTTGTGCTTCGACGGAATCTGACCCAAGTGATTCATTCCTGGATGATATCCTATTCCTAATAAGCACTGCTGACCCATGGTATGGAGATTTGCTCATTTATCTCTATACACAAAGATTTCATCCCACTCTATCCCATGGAGATCGCCGCCATATCCGTCACCACACAAAATACTACCTCATCTTGAATGACACTTTGTATAGATGTGGTATCGATTCCGTTCTCCGGTGATGCCTTACCCACAAGGAAGCTAAACAAGTCTTGAATGATTTCCACTTTGGAGCATGTGGCAGTCATCTATACGGGATGGCTACAGCCCAGAAAATCCTTCATGTTGGCTATTTCTGGCCTTCAGTCTTTAAATATTATCACGAGGCCATTAAGAAATGCCCACCCTGTCAACATTTTTATCCGAAAAAGTGCACTGATCCTGCTCCATTACAACTCGTCATTTCCATTGGCCCTTTCTCCAAATGGGGGATCGAATATATGAATTGTAATCCTACCTCAACCAGGGGGCATAGTTACATCATCATAGCCATTAACTATTTTATGAAATGGGCTGAGGCCATGCCTCCATATGCAGAGGATGGTAAGACTACCACTCTCTTCCTGTTCAATCATGTGATAGAAAGATTTGGAGTCCCATAGTCCATAGTTACTAATCATGGATCACATTTCTGTAATCAAATGATGGAGCAACTAAGTGCCAAGTTAGGTTTTCATCATGAAAAATCTACGCCCCATTATTTGCAAGATAATGGTCAGGTTGAGGCCATTAACAAAGTTTTGAAAATGATTCTCTGTCGGATGGTTGGAGACCATAAATCCAGCTGGCACCATATTATTTTCTTGGTTCTTTGGGCTTATAGGACTTTGGTGAAAATAGCTACTATTTTCACACCTTTCCAGCTTGTTTACGGACTAGAAGTTGTCTTTCCAATTCAATGTCATATTCCATCCTTGAAACTTGCGATCGAACTTCTCCTAGACACTTCCGCAGAGGAAGAGATATTTCTATACTTGAATAAGCTTGACGAAACTTGAAGAGATGTTTCCCTAGCTAATGGGGCACACAAGAAACACATTAAGGCACAGTATGACAAGTCTATCCAACCTCATGCCTTTAACGAGGGTGACCATGTTTTTACCTATGATCAGAGATATGACAAACTAGGGAAAGGGAAGTTCGAGTCCATGTGGTATGGTCATTTTGTCATTTCCAAAGTTTTAGAGAAAGGGGCCTACGAGCTTGTGGACTATGATGGAATCCCCTTAGGACAACCTTGAAATGGGTTGTACTTGAAGAGGTACTATGCATAGATCTCTCTTGGATAGTACCTTGTATATATGTATATTACTTGACTTTTAGTGTGCTTAAGTATTTTCAATATGGTTTTGAGTTTAGTGTCTATATCTATTTATACTATGTTTTGGTCATGCAGAGTAGATGGCTTTCTACAGCTTCGCTGATGGTGCTTATCACCACACCTTGAATATTTCCTCAGTTTCTTGGGTTCTCTATTCCCTAGCTTACGATTTGGTAAGTTCAGGAGTGGTTTGTATTGGTCCTTCTACCAACAATATCGTTAAGTATCGAGCATTCATAGGTCTTCTAACTGAAGCTTCCTCCCAATATGTTTGCAACTTGGTAGTCTTGATGGACTCACAACTAGTGGTTTGTCACTTAAACCATGTTTATACCATTAGTAATCCTATTCTTCTCCATCTCTTCTGGAGGGTATGTTTATTAGAAAGGTCATTTGAAACTATTATCTATAGGCATATCCCTAGGGAAGATAATGCAGTTGTTGACTCATTGGTAAATTACATCCTAGACTGGAATATTGCCCATTCATGACATGAAAATAAAACATGGTTCAATGTAAATAAACTATAAAAGACACATAAAACTCATATAAAACACATTCACCATTTGAGACAGATAAACACTAAGGTAGAAGTCTGTATATATATATATAAACATGTTTACAAAAAATAGGTCATGAGACCTCATCTGGAGCGCTCAGGATTTCAGGTAAAAAATCATCATACAAAAGTCCTGAAGCTATCTATCAGCTTTCAGTGAATACATCATGCACCCTATTATCTGATGATGCTTGTGGTAACACATAATCACCCGAACTACTAGATGTAGAAGTCTACTAAAACAACCCGATACTCCTAGAATAGGCCTCTGGTACCTTAGTGGGAGGTCATCGATCGAGGAATCTGGGATGTCTAGAGTTAACCTCTCTAGGTTCTCCTCTAGCTCCCCTATCACATCATCACCCTGTGGTACAAAATAGGCTCCAACTTTCCTGTCTAGTGGGGAGGCTCCCCCAGGTTGTGCTGCTTCGACATCTGCAGGAAAACATTCAAGTCTCGTTACTAAACATAAAAAATATAAAACATCAAAACATAAAAAAACAATTGCAATTTTCAAGTTTTTGTTCCTTACCGATATTACCCCAGTATCCACCAGGTAGGAGTGGTATTTCAGGGTCACCACTGAAGTCAATTCCCGCATATGCATAATCCTCCACCATGAGGAGCCGATCTCTTAACTATCGAAAGAATGGGTGACCGAACTTTACCTTACCTCTACCCACTCTAGTACATTCCATAATCTGTACCCATATCAGTATGAGAGGGTCTCTTGCCCTCAACTCTATAAAAACCACCTGGGGTCTCATCCAGGGAACCCGCTCGAAAAAGAAACACGCTAGAATAGAATCAAAACCAAACTACTTTAGCTCCCCTTGCCGACACTTGGTCAGCTGATATTTGAAGATCGAAAGTAGAGCTTCTTCCCAGTTTAAAAATGTGGGTGCCATGGCCTCTATAGCGTAGATCATATGCACTCTAGATGCCTAGTTTACCCCTTGGCTTCCCTCCACTCTCTACATGGTAAACAAAACTATCTATAGTGGGCCATCCACCACCACTTTTATGGAAATTTTATTCCCCGATGTCCTGGTCTCAAGAATAAAATAGCCTTTTATCAACTCCTGAGTAGTAATGTCCCCTCCACAGGAACCAGTCAAAGAGATGGGAGCACCCTGCCTTGATAGGCCTGTTAGGAAGTAGATGTCCTCTAATTCAATTGTCAATATATGAGTGCCAACCTCAAAATACTCTTGCTCTAGATTCCACATCCAGAGTATATATTCTAATAGGTGCTCATGTGATACCATGCTGGGTCTGCATTATACTTTAGATTACCATAGTCTCTCAACATGACTATGCAACCCGCGTTTCGTTCAGCAAATGCATCAACATTGTCATGTTTCCTCTCTTTCCATATTACCATTTTTTTATCAATGGGAACCTATCAAAAACCATCACAAGACCAATTGGAAACATTCCCAATCATTCAAATCACCAAATTTGAGCTAATTTTTATTTTGCATGCATTTTTATTCACCCACGGTCGGGACCGCCTGTGTCCTGTTGAGGAAAGGTGGTGGCACCACCTATGTGTAGTGTTTTAGGTACAATTTTAGTGGGGTACCACTTATCCCGCAAGGGATAAGAGCGATGCCCGCTTCCATGGTTTTAGGGCTCACCCAATATGCCCAAAACACCCCCAAAAATAAAAAATGAAAGGATGAAATGAAAGAGTAGGGTTTAAGCTATTACCTTGAACTAACGATGTACAAATCTGACGTTAAATGCTTTCGAAATCAGCAATTGAAAATCTAGCCAAGAAAACTCTCCAAAGGCTCTCCACTATGGGTAAATGGTAAAATGTTTTGATTTTTTACTATTTACATATCTTTTATACACATTTTAGGTTTTGGCATGTTATAGTTTTTAAAATCTATTAGTCATGATCCTTTAATGTCATCTATTGGAGAGCTTAACTGTTGTTTTCCAAGTTGTTGCAGGATAAAGGGTGGTAGTAGGAAACGTTATGGGAGTTTGTTTTTGAATTTTTTGCACTACTATAAAATGGAAAAAATACTTTAAGCATTTATTGCAACACTTTGGTCATGCTCTCGAAACTTAGCATCAAAGGTCCGAGTCCTTTTTTTATTCTTTTCAGACTTGTAAAATCCCTCATTATGAAAAGAGACCTAGTGGAGTCTTCTTTAAACCCTTTTTGTGCTCCTTAAATATGAAAATATTGTCGAGTGATATTGTCTTCTTCACGCTCATTAAAGCACTTGAAGAGTTGTTCATCTGACACTAGGTTATCACTTTTTTGGTTTAGATGAACTATTTTTATGAAAAAGGACCATGTGGAGTCTTCTTCAATGGTCATTAAGACTCTCTAAACATGAACGATACCAAGTTAACTTTCATTGGACTCGTTAAATTAAACATTGAGAGACCCTATTTTGGGAACGAACCCCTCCTCGCTTAGGTTCACAAAAAATATTAGTTTGGACTTGTCTTCGGATGAGCTATAACGAGTGTTTTTTACCCTCTTTGAACTTGTAAAAATGAAAAGAGGCACTCATCAACCATAATGGGGAAAATGGGAAGGGAATCATTTTGCAAATAAATGGCAATTTGTCGTTACCTTTGAACATGGCACTTGTCTGCATATCATTTCAATCAATTGGGTATTCAGATGATTTCCATGACGATCCACTTTCATGATTCATGTCACTCCTTTGAGTCTTTCAAAAGAATGCATTATGCACTATCACACTGTGTGTTTGTCTGGTCTAGTCATGCTGCCAAGCCTTTTGTCATGTCGTCCGATGTTCAAAGGGAAGTTGAAGAAGTTTACCTCTGTAGTCAAAACAATATCCGTGTCAGTACTTTTTAGTTACTCTTATGGTTACCTCATTCACATCATTCCAAAACGTTTTTCCGAGGTTCATGTCATTGGTGTGGGACTCATCATGGCCCTACTCCGACAAGACTATTCCTATCGACATCAGCTCATCATCTGGGAAATAGTCTTAGAAACAAGTTTAGTACCTTGAGATCTCTATGCCTCAATGACATATTCTCTTGCTCTCGACTTAGGTTCACATCATTGATCCTTAATCGATAGAATCAACTGGGTGTTTGACATCAAGACATCTATTCACACTCATTAGATTGTACTAGGGTACCTTGGGAATCATTGACATCAATGGTGATCTCTTTCACACTTGTTAACGGTTCACATCATTGGTCGGTAATCAAGTGGTTTCTACAATGTTCAACTTCGAAACATTGTAATCACATGGATAGAATTGTACTTTGTGGAAAACAAAATGAATACCCTAGGGACTTGTTTAGCACTCATTGCTCTCCCCAGGTTGTTATGGAGTTTTGTATATCTAGCATGGATCCACATTTGTATGGTCATGGGTATGCTCAAATTTGCATCTGTATGACATATATATATTTGGTATGTCTGGTAGCTATGTCCAATTTTGAGTCCTCTATCACATGGATCTATGTTATATTCTAGTAGCCATTCTTGTTTATTCCTCTCATGGATATGCTTTGTATTGGTCTACAACAATGATTGGGTTACATTTGTCTATGATTCAAAAGTATTGATGTACTATGGATTACTACTTGATGACATTCTCTGACCGAGTTGACATTCTCACCTTGAAGTGACAACATTTTCTCTCAAATCTCTCACTTATCGTATCCCTCTAAGCCTCATGCTTTGGGGGGGATTATGCTTAACTCCTATGTTTTCCCTAAATTCCAAATCTTGGAGTAGAAACTTGCTTTGGATATCAATTATACATGAGAAAACCTAGCACTATGCTTTCCCTTTGGCTGATGAGTGGTACCTTGTTTAACACTACCTATGTCTTATTATACATAAGTGGTGCCACTGTGGAAGTGCTTTTTCTTTGAAGCGGTTCTCACCTAAACCGCTCTTTCATAAGGGAACAAAATTGGTACCCTGGGTAAAATGGGAAAAATACAAGTTTCTCGAGGCTTCTAGAACTTGAGCCTCGTGTCCTCCCTTATCCCTATCAATATGGGTTAGTTTGAGCTCAAGATCCCTCTTTATAAGATATTAGAGCCACCTCACCCATAATTCTCTCAACTATCCCTGTCCATTGAGCCCTATAAATACAAGCTCATATCCGTATTTGAGGGGGGGAACTGAATGGTATTGTTATGTTGTTGAATTGAATAACTAGTCCAATCCATTGGAGAGCACAAGAGAGCAAGTTGGAGCTTTTGGGGATGAGGTTTTTGTCTTGTGGAGGAGTTTGTTAACACTAAGGAAATGGTTGTAAGCTTCTTCATTTATTCTTAATGCAAAGCTGATTTACAACCCACATATCTATTGTTTTGATTTTGCATGTATATGTTATTGGATTCCTTAGTCACTAGTATGGATGTGTAGATGATTTTCTAGTAGATTTGATGTTCTTTTTTGTTTGACATGTCTGTAGGTACATAGGTTCATGATCAAAGCAGTATTCCAGATGTTTGCAACATTCAAGGAAGGTCTTCATCCTTTGTTGTTGAATCATTTGTTCTGGATCTGAACCATTCATAACAGAGGAACAACTTATGTCTACATAAGGTGCAATATTACTGATTACAACATCCGATCATGGGAGGAACACATCCAACAACCATATTGTAAAGGCTCAGCACTTATATCTGACCATGGGACGAACACATCCAAGAACCATGTTAGAAAGGCCCAGCACTCACATTCAATCATGGGAGGAACACATCCAAGAACCATATCAGAAAGGCTCATCACTCACATCTGATCATGGGAGGAACACATCCAAGAACCATATCGAAAAGGCTCAGCACTTATATCCAGCCATGTGGGGAACAAATCCCACATCCTTGCTAGAAGGACTCAACACTTATATCTGATCATGTGGGAACACATCCCACAGTCTCCTCAGAATGGATTTGCACTTACATATGATCATGTGGGAACACATCCCGTAGTCACATCAGAATGGCTTTACACTTACATTTGATCATGTGGGAACACATCCCACACTCACATCAGAATGGCCCTCAGCTCCATGATAAGTATTCCTAGTAATTGACCAGGTGCCTCCATTCTCCCAGAGAATGGCCTTCAACATTTATATATGATCATGTGGGAACACATCCCAAAGTCACCTCAGAATGGATCAGCACTTACATCTGACCATGGAAGGAACCAATCCTCTCACCATGTCAGAATGGATCATGGATTCATCACTTCCCCTTGGAGGGAACCTCAATCTAGAGAACACCAAGCTTCTCCTTGAAGTACTCAAACTTCACTCTGGACAATGGCTTAGTCAACAAATTAACTATTTGTTCATTTGTCACAACATATTGGAGCTTCAATACTCCTCTCTGCACCATATCCTTGATATCGTGATATTTGATCTCAATATGATTTGACTTGTCATGGAACACCGAGTTCTCAGACAACCTCACACAACTCTGGTTATTGCAATATATACAAGTAGCACCCAACTGGAGATCAAATAAATCAGATAGTATCTTCCTCAGCCATACTGCCTCATAGCTAGCTAAACAAGCTGTGACATACTCTGCTTCAACTATACTCAGTGCCACACAAGACTGTTTCCTACTAAACCAAGAGATCATACCTAATCCCATACTAAAGCAACACCCTGAAGTGCTCTTTCTATCAATGGCACTGCCTTCCCAATATGAATCAACATAACCTTCCATGTTAATCTTCTAATCAGCCTTATAATTGATCCCATAATCAACTGTATGCTTTAGGTACCTCAGAATATGCTTTGCAGTAATGAAGTGAACATGTCTTGGATCTGTTAGGAACTGGCTCAAGGTGTTCAAAGCAAAGCAAACATCTGGTCTCATATTCATTAGGTACATCAAGGACCCAATCATCTGATGATAGATCGTAGCATAAATCGTCTATAATGAAGTATCACTTAGAAGCTTCAGATTCGATGCCATGGGTGTGGTCATGGCCTTGCACTCCATCATCTCGAACCTATTCAGGATCTCTACTGCATACTTCCCTTTTATGAGGGAGATTCCATCCGCATTCTGCCACACTTCCATTCCTATAAAATAGTGCATCATACCCAAGTCCTTCATTTTGAACTCGGCAGCAATATTCCTCCCTGTATCAGCAATCAAACCATCCATGCCTTTTACAAATAGATCATCTACATACAACAGGATTATCACTGGGTTCCCATCTTCAACCTTGTAGTAAAGGTTGGAATCTGCTTTACTTTTGATAAATCCCAAATTAGATAGGAAGCTATCAATTCTACCATACCATGTCCTAGGTGCCTGTTTCAAACCATATAGGGATTTCTTCAATTTACACACATGAGTCTCTCCGTCATGTGTCTCAAAACCGAGTGGCTTCTATAGATACAATTCCTTTTCCACTACACCATTCAAGAAAGTAGTATTGAAATCTATCTATTGTATCTTCCATTTCATCACTACATCCAGAGTAAGTACTGATCTAATGTAAGTGTATATGGCTAAAGGTACAAAAGTTTCTTCATAATTTATTCCTTCTTTCTGGGAGAAGCCACAAGCCACAAATCTTGCTTTATATTTTTCTATGCTGTCATCTGCAGCATGCTTGATATTGTATATGCATTTGGAAGCTACAATAGAATTCCCCTTTGGTCTAGGGACAACATCCCAGACATCACTCTTCATGATCAATTGATACTCTTCAATCATAGAATCCTTCCATTCTTTCCTTTCTACCACTTCTTCATAGTTGGAAGGTTCTTTATTGATGAAGTCACATAATAAGGCTACATAACCGGAGCAGGACCTGGTTCTTTTCCTTTCTCTGTGATTTTCTTTTGGATCCCCATATCTTTTTGCACCTTGGATAGCTTCTCATACCCAAGCAGGTTTCCTCTTGTGAGGATTGTTCTCTTGAGGTGGATCTACAGGTTCTTGAGGTTCTTCTATTTCTTGATCTTCTTCTTGAATTTCTTCATTCGTGGTTGTGTCATGAATTATGGGTACTTCTATTTCTTCAGGTTCTTCAGTAGTTCTCTTTCTGGATTTGTTGTAAGCTGAGTCTTTGTTAAATGTTATGTCCCTGCTAATGTCAATATTCTTGAATCCTAAGAAGTATATTCTGTAATAATTGGAGCTTTCAAAGTATCCCACAAATATACCCTTCCTTCCTAAAGGACCTAACTTTGTCCTCTTTTCTTTTCGAATCTATATGTACACTGGATAATTGAAAGTTCTGAGATGGATGACTTCTGGTTTCTTTCCAGAAAATACTTCTTCAGGTGTCTTGTTCTTGAGTACTCTCTGTAGAGTATGATTCTATACATACACCGCTTTTTTGACAGCTTCTGCCCATAGATGCATGGGAAGATCTTGATCATGAAGCATGGCCCTTCCAGCTTCCATGATTGTTCTATTCTTCCTTTCTGCAACCCCATTATGTTATGGATTATATGGAGTATTTAACTCCCTCTTAATCCCTGAATGTTTTGATAATGCTTTGAATTCACTTGATGTGAATTCTCCACCATTATCTAATCAAAAGGTTTTGATCTTTTTTTTCTGTATGGTTCTTGATCAAGGATTTTAATTCCTATAACTTGCTGAATACTTCATCTTTATTCTTCAAGAAGTATATCCATGTCTTCCTAGAAAAATCATCAATAAAAGAAACATAGTATACATACCCTTTTAATGAACTGGATGACATCGGACCACATACATCGAAGTGGATGATTTCCAAGATTCCTTTTGCCTTTCTCTGGCCACTTGGAAATGTCTACTTTGTGTTCTTTCCTTTCGCACATCCTTTGTAGACACCATCATGTTTTGCCTAAATTTATAGAAGACCTTCAACAACTTTTCTTTCAAGTGGTAGTGCTCTGTAATGCACATGTGCAAGCCTTCTATGCCAAAGTTCATTTGGTTCTACTGAGTCATGAACCAAAGCTTGTTCTGGTTGGCCCTTCAATTTGTATAGACCTCCCTCTTGTTCCCCAATCACTACTACATCATAAATAGTCTTTCCCTTTGGCCAGATGAGAACTTGGCCATCTATAAATGAAACCCTCATTCCTTTTTCATCTAATTCAGATATGGAGAGGAGGTTCTTCTTAAGTCCTAGTACAAACAAGACATCATTCATCATCATAGACTTTCCAGAGTCTAGCTTGTAGGAGGATTCCCCACTACCTTTTATTCGATACTGGTAGTCATCTCCAAGTTTCACCTTGTGGGGTGATTCATGTTTTGATAGTTTCACAAAGGATTCTTTGAATCCCATCATATGTTTGGAAGCCCCACTATCTATAATCCAATCATCACTTCCAAGTGTGATGTTTCCCATGAGAGCAGAAATCAAGACATATTCTTCATCACTTGAAGAATCATCACTTTCTTTCTTGATTCTCTTTGTGGAAGGTTCATCATCTTCTGTAGCATGAGCATGATGTCTTCTCTTAATTCCCTTCTTATTATGAGACTTAGTTTTGTTTCTAGGACAATCTTTGGCAAAGTGTCATCTTTCATCACATGTATAACATTTGAATTTAGATAAATCTCGTCTAGTATTATCTTTCTGGTGGAAGTGCTAACCTTTCGGGTGATGAGAGTTTCTTTTTCTTTTCTTGGAGTGTACTGTAAGAGCTTGATCTTCACTTCCCATCTTTTCTTCTTGAGCTACTATCCAAGCTTCTTCTTGTGAGACTTCTTCCCACAGTCTACTGAAATTGACTAGATTCTTTCTGGCATAGATCCCTTGAATAAAGGAGTCCCATGATCTAGGGAGACCATTAAAGGTGGTCATCACAATTTATGCATTCTCTAATTCTTCATCGACTGCTTCAAGATTTTCCTTGATCTGAGAGACTCTTGAAAAGTAAGACTGGATAGTTTTTGCATTCTGGATCTTTACATTCTTCAACTGGTTTCTTGGAGTCATCTTCTGATATATGTTCTTCCCTTCAAACAGTTTGGTCAGGGCATCAAAAATAGCTTCAGGTTTACTTAGGGAGGACACCTATGGTATGAGGTGATCCTTGATTGAATCGGTAATAATCCTTTTAGACATGACCAATTTCTTCGTGTGTAAGGCCTTAGACTCATCTCCCTCTAGAACTGGAACGTCTTCATTGATGTAAGAGTCCAACTCATTTTCTTCCAGGACCAGGGAGATTTTATACTTCCAAGCTCCAAAGTTATCAGCTCCCTCAAGATTTTCATCAAGCTTGGTATGATGAGACATCTTAACAAAGAGCCTCAAATGGAAATGTAAAAGATTTAGATCTTACCAGGTCAAGATGTCGGAATTGGATCTCGAGCTGAATTTCTGCAAAGCTGGTTTAGGAGTATATTAGGGTTTGACTTTCACAGAGTTCTAGCCAACCAAAACTTTGATCTTGATCTCTAAACTTCAATTTTGAGGAGGAGATCAATTCAGTGCTAGGATCACTCAAAAGTTGCACTTCTATGGAAAGCCCTAATTTTCGGCAGCAGTGTCAGGTCAAAAACTGAAAACGCTCATAATCAGATTCTGCTTTGACACAATGATTCACCCTAGAGATGAGAGTTAGCCCAACCTTCTTTTGCTGAAAACATGTGTAGAGATATCTAGAAAGTAGGAATCCCTATTTTTCGCAGCTACATAGTGTCTTCTTCTCAGGTTAGCTTTGATACCATGTTATATTTTTATCATTCAAGCTAGAATTATCTTAGGATCTTTAACTGATAGAATAACAAGAACATCAATCAAACACAAGAGACAATAGACACAAATATTTTCCTAGAGGAAACCATAAAGGAGAAAACCACGCAAATTCCTTAGAGATATAATCAGCACCAAAAGTAAAACCCCAAAACAGTAAGATGATCTCTGAATAGCAGTCATCTCTCTCTCTTGTCCCAACAACTTCTTCTTGTTGGGCACCCAATATGGAAGTTAATTAAAGCTAACATACAGAGTGTTCAATATTTATTGTCAACCCAGGGAAGTCTTTTATTTCAAGGATAATATGCACTATATATGCTTTAAACACTGATTTGTTGTAAATAAATAATCCTACTCTCTACTCAGCTATGCTCATCCCAAAAATCCATTGAATCTAGTTTACTTTCTAAAGGATATAGCCACAATTACCTTTTACTATTCTTAATCTAGAATTGAAAGATTCGATAAATCACATCTAGATTACTCTTGCAGAAAAATAAATCTTGATTCCCAAACCATCTAATGATTCACCAAATTATCTTGATCTAACTATTCTAGAAATCCAAAGGGTATGAATTGAATTAAGCTATTTTAGAATGTCAAAGTACAGGAATGAAGTTTTGCAACTATAGAAGCAAAGGAATGAACTGCAAAGATCTACAAAACAACAATTAAAAGGACTAGGGATGAACAAAGCTATCAAAGCTATCACACAGTTGCATAAAAGACAATTAACCTACACAGTTGAATGACATAGCATACCACTGTAGCTTTCCAAGAGATACAATTAATAACACACTGTAAATCAATAACTATTGTAGCTTACTATGAAGAAAGGAAATTATCACAACATCACACAACAGAATAAATATAATTCCTAAATAACTCAGCAATCCCTGTGGGAAGGTGGGCCCAGCCTTCACACATAGATGCTGGAAGTAACGCACTTTAAAACACTGAGATATGAATCAAACTCCGTGTATTAGAGATGGCAGATGAATCACACAATTTGAATCATAGCTCATACAATAATTTGGTTAAAAGTTCAACCCCTGGCTTAGAATAGCTCCCCATATTTATACAATTTCAATCATAACATCCTATCACTATTATTTGGTAGACATGAAGATCTCTGATCTTCAGGCTACCTCAATTATAATAATTGTTACAGTCATGTCAGGATGAGAATAGAAGATATAGGGAATCTGTTATTTGACCCAGAAATAATGATCCTGATTGACTGAGAAGATATCCTATAGATCACAGCTACTTTTGAGCAGCAGCACACTGTTGCCTCCAAATATGTCACAATCTGTTGCAGCTACCCTTGTACAGCTTGTATGGAATAATACACTAGGACCGCGTTCTTTGGGAAACGATGGGATGGATGATGATCAGCCTTAGCAATGAATGTCCATCCTTCCCTTGGCTTATTTATCCCGCTACACCTGCATTCTCTATATCTTGAAATACCTTTATAAACCATCATATGTTAGCATATTTTAGGATGTGGAACCTTGATCACCACAATCCTAAGCATTAAGAAAATAAGACAATGATTAACCATACCTTGTGATTTGAGGGGCCAAGTGAGGGAAAAACGTCTATTTAACATGCACAATATGGTAGGATGAGGCAAAAAGAGGTGTATAAGGGTGGTAAAATAGGGGGCATTTATGGTCCCAACATCTCCCCCCAACTTTCTTGTTGCATGTCATCATGCAACAACCTCCATTATTATGAATCTGAATCCGGCATTATGCTTCATTCATGGAGAGAAGAAAAGTTGTATGGGAATTTAGATGTTCATTATTTTTATATAAATCCCTTATGGACAACCCAATATCTCCAACACTTCTGCTCTTCTGCCCTAATTAACAAGAAATATTCCCTATACAGTTTTGTTGGCCACTAGATGAGAGGAAATTTAAATTTTAGTCCCAGCCAATTAACCCCACATTCCCTTATGCATCCAACATAACCCTCAATCCTGGAAAGTGCTTGTTCAAAATTCCTATAAAAATAGGGGTCCCTATTTTTTAGGGTTGGAGAGGCAACCTGCCATCTATGTTGACTACCTTCCAAAGCCATTCATTGATGTATGGAAATTTGGCTCCTACAAGTAGAAATAACCCCTTCCTATAGTTCCATTATATGTCGAGTTTGGCCTTGGGACATGAGAGTAAACTCTCATGTCGAGCAAGGAGAAGATGAGGATTCTGAGGTTCACTTCGAATCCAAAGATTAGAGTGGGATTCATTGTGATAAAAATTTTGGAAAGACCTTTCCCACTGAACATGATTGCTCACAAAGGACGAAAAATCCCTCAGCTGAACATCACCTGAAAAAGGAGCATGATTCGAATGGTGGTCAAAAGGACAAGCCATCTCATGCAAATAAAGCTCACACAGAAAAATATAGCCCTCAAAATTACTTCCCAGAAATGTTTCCAAGAATTTCATCGAGGTTGTTATTTCATATGATCTCCCTTATTTCACAGCCCTTAATTTAAACCAAATAAACTACTCGAATAAAAAGATAGGGTAAGAGGAGGATGGTACTCTAGCACCCAATAATTACTGAGAAAGAGGATACAACTGGTGTTTTTCCACCTACATAGACTTGAACTTTTTCAGCTCCCTTAGCTCCTTCTATAGTTCTTCCTCACTGATTTTCTGGGTCATGAGTTCTTCTGCCCATTTTTCCTTCAGTCCCTTGATGGTATTTCTATGTTCAGTGAGGGAAACCATACCTTCTTGGTATCTTTCCACATGGATCCTCCACTTCCTTACTTCCAATCTCAGGATCGAGAGTTCTTCTGTAAGCTTCATGATTTATTCTTCTTCAGGATGCTCCTCCTTATCAGAATCCAGATTAATAAAATTTTGAGGGACTTCGGTCCACACCTTATCACCTGATGTGCCACATTGAACATTCTACACTTCTAAAGTTACTTCTGGGGGTGCTAGTTCTTGTGTAATAGCATCCCTTCCTGGAATTTCTTCTGCAACAACTTCAACCTCAGGTATTCCTGAAACAACTTTTTCAAATGCTAGTTCTTGTGTAACAGCATCCTCTCCTGGAATTTCTTTTGCAACAAATTCGACCTCAGGTATTCCTGAAACAACTTCTAGATATGTTGGTTCTTGTGTAACAACATCCTCTTTCTGGGGTTCTCCTATAGAAACTTCAATAGCTGATTGTGAGGATGTTGGTTGTTATGGGGCAACTTCCTTCTCAATTTTAATCTTCTTATCTACCTGATTATCATTTGCAACTACAATAGAGGAATGCAAGGCTGTTGATTCTTGTGTGATAGATCCCTGCCCTTCTTTTCCTTCATGCTGCTGGGATTGTATGTATTCTTCCATATGGAGTTGTTCCGCAAGGATTTCAGTATCACCTGAGGCTTGTGATTGTGTTTGTTCATCTTCTCCTAAATTCAAATCAGGAATAATATCCAATTCGGGGTTGGCTTCTTGTTGCATCCTGAGAGTCTCTATTGAAATTTCCAAGGATGTTGGTTCTTGTATAGCAACATCCTGGTTTACTTCCTCATCTTCCTATTGTTGGGATTCCATTTCTAATATCTATGTTTCATGAGATAGTTTAGGAGTCATAGTGCAAATTTCTTCATTGAATTCCAGAATGTCTTCAATCGTTGGTTCTTCTTCCTTCATTTTGGTGGCCACTTGAATAAGAAAATTCAAGGATGTTGGTTGTTGTGTATCAGGGTCATGTTCAACCTCATCATTGTTCTGCTATTGGGGTTCCATTTCTATTATCTCTATGTCATGAGAGGGTTCAAGGGTCATAGTGCAACCTTCCTCAATAAAATCAGGAATAACCTCATTCTCTAGTTCCTCTGTCCCAAATTGGGTGGAAATTTCAATAGTAATATTCAAAGATGTTGGTTGTTTGTATCAGCATCTTGCTCATCTGGAACTTCCTTTTCCTGGAGTTTCTCTTGGGGAGCCTCACCATATTTCCAATCAGGTTGTCCCTGTTCTTCCACAGCTGTAGGTACAGGATGCTATGTTGCAAAGGCACGAACTATGACCTTGTAACCTGACTCGTTAAAGATTTCTCCACATGCAGGACAAACCACTCTTTCTCCCTCATCACTAGCCTCAGCAGGATTTGATCCTTCCAGTTGGTCTGCAGCTTCAACCAATGTGTACAGCTTCCTTTCACTCTGTTTTTTGCACGCTTCCTTCCAATTTTCTAATTCGTTTTGGAGTGATTGTACTTCCTCTTTTAATAGCCCATTTTCATGTAGAATTCCTTCAATTTGAGGCTCTTTTGTGATCGGTTCCTATGGGGCATCAATTGCTTTGGGTCTAAGAATGGGGAACTCAATTTGTGCTTTTAGGGTTGCCCATGTTTCCCGTGTTGCTTCTGTTGCTGTGATGTTGTTGTGACTGACTTGGTTCTTTTTCATCTTATTGGTGGGGATTCCTTTATTTTATTATTTGATCTCCTCCTTTTTCTCTGTGGTTCGGAGTTTCTAAATTTGCGGCTGGTGTGGAAGGGATATCCTCTATTTTGACATTTTCTTGTTCTTCAAGATGTTTTTCCTTAATCACGGTTCCTCCCCATTCAGGGGAATATTCAATGGTCACCACCTCTGTGTTTTATTTTGTTATCATAGCTCTAACATCTTCGATTTCAACTATCGCAACATCTAATTTTGCTCCAGTTTCAACCTCTGTTGTCAGAGTTACCCTATTATTTAGTCTTTCTTTCCATGGGGTTTTCTTGTACATTCTCTCCCAATTGTTCTACTTGATCTCATGACTGATCCTCTCATCTACTATCATCTCCCCCCACAACTAAATTGGATGGAATCCAAACCTCTTGTTGATCTACATTTCCCCCCAACTATGGATTGACCAGGTCTTCTTGATTTCGAATAGGCCCCATGAGTACAACTCCATTTCCTCTTCTATTGGAACATCGGGTAGAAGAATTGGTTCCTGAACTTGACCTATAATTGCTCCTAGGTTTGGTTTTGTTGAGCAAGGGTCCATAAAATTATTAATTTAATGAGGCCATGGTGGGTAAGGGAAGATATTGGATGCTTGGCGGCTCGAACAAACCCCACCATATGATGTAAATAATTGAATAAATAAAATGGAATGTTTAGCAAGGCCCTGTGATGGAGATGAGATAATAAAGGAAATTCAGAGTGATAGACCGTTTGATACCAACCTGCATAGGTGATATACTTCTTGAGGAAAATTTCTACTTGATTCCATGGGTGTGGCAGTGACTATAACGCTATCCCCCTCCATGACAGTTGAATGTGCTCCCCTTCCCTAAGAAAATCTTGTACTGCTGCAAGATTGGGGGTTCTTCGTCCAAACCAAGATCTTCCCACCTGAGGAAGACTAGTGACCTCAACCACTATTGCTTCATAGAATTCAATATGCAATCCCCAAACCTTTGAGTGGGTTTCTATAAGATTCAAGGTGAATGATAGAGTTGTTTCACGATGAAATCCATTCAGGAATTAGAAGAATTCAATCCAACCTGCAGCTTGAAAATAGTGAAAACTTCAGTAATTATTCTAAGTTCTTGCATGTTTGGAGGTTCATGCCGAGATGGAATACCCATGTTTGTCTTCCTTCAGAATTATATTGCACTCCGACAAATTACAAATCTCGACAATGGAGGTTAAAGCATAGAGTATGCATGAACAACTGAGAGTATGCATAGGGTAAATTTGGAAATCTGTAGTGCATCCGATTATTTGGAATTTATCCCAAATTAGGAAAGGTGGTAGTTATCAGGTAACATAATTAGTCATTAAGTCGCACGAGTGGATAGTTAATGATATGGGGTGTAATAATGGGCACAGAAAGGAAGGTATGATTAATATTGTCAGATCCAGTTAATACTTAATCAAGTCGTTAATCAAAACCATACCTTTGAAAATACGTGATAGATGGTGACCTTTGGAGAATAGTAGAGCGTGTGAAGTGTAGCCATTTAAGTGTAATAATTATTATAGGGATGCTGTAATGACCTTTTCCACTGGAAAAACAAAACCATCTTGTCAAATTGGTTGGAAACATGATGAATGCTAGAGTATAGATCAAAATCACCAGCATCAAGAATCAGAGCCAGATATGGAGGAGTCACTAACTGCAGTTGAAAAGAGTTCTACTAATAATGGAGGATTCACAGCCACAGATCATACAGAAATCAGACATTTTAGCACAGTCACGGCCTTGGATTATAGAAAAATTAGCCAAATGTGGCAGAGTCACAACTACCAAAAAAGGTGAAATGGACAAAAGTAAAACGGTGTTGCAGCTACACGAAATAGGACAAGGGCAGAAGTTTACAGTGTTGTAGCTGTGTGGAATGGGATAAGGGAAAAAGTTTGTGGAGTTGCAGCTAGGGGAAATGGGATAAGGGAAGAATTTTACGGTGTTGTAGCTGCGTGAAACGAGATAAGGGTGGAATTTTACGGTGTTGCAGTTGCACGGAATGGGATAATGTAATGTCCTCGATCCTCTTACCGATGAAGAGGAATATACTAGATTCATAATCATTTGGGAAAATAGACCCATGAACATGAACATATATAAAACCAAAATTATGATTGCAGAAACAAAATGGTCAAGAATACTCATCTTATAAAGAACTCATCCTGCAACTAGCTACGTCATTGCAACGTTCCACCCAACCATAGGCCAGCGTGCTCCTTAAGCTCTCAGCAATGCTGCCACCCTTGATTTGGACATGATACCTCAAGGAATCAGGAAGAAGTAGGCTTACACATAGCCAGGGATACACAAAACAACCAAGCCAATACAGTTGGGTTTATCAGGCCAATAAGGAGTTGGGAAAGGATGAATGCTAAGCTGGTGAGCTCATTGAAGAGCTAAGGACACCCACACTAGAACTAGCTTGACCTCTAGAACACCCACACACACCCAACACAAAGAAATCAGTCCCTTCTTTGCTACATAGTCCCTCCGGCCCTGACCTCCCTTCTAGTGCTATTCAACGGTTGTGGAGAAGAAAGAAAACCCTCTATCTCTATCTATGTGGTTCCCAAATACACCAGGTTTATCAAGAAATCAAGCTTGCATCCCCATTCCAACATAGTCTGAAGACCAACCACTGCATGCACACAACAAAACAAGCCATTCACAACTTGGACAGGGGAAAATTGAACCCTAATTCTTTCTTGGCCCTATCGTGGCCAAAACGACTCACAATAACCTACAGTAAGGCCAAAACGTAACTGGAACCACAACAATGAACAATGTGGGAAAAATAACAGCCCCTATCTTAATAATGAAGCAACAAGACAATTTCATAGCCCAAATTGGAAGAGAAAATAGATTCTCGGCATGGATAGGAGGAAAACATACACCGGCCACAAATCGGTATGGATAACATGCACACAGAGATCATGTATTGAGGTCACCCCCTAGCTCACTGCATGAAGGAAAACCAGGAAGAATCCTGTGTGTGAAGATGAAGAGAGAGAGCATCTCTTTGCGTGAATATGAGCCAAAATGATGGAGAGAGTGGGAGAGTCAAAGAATCCCTACCCAGGTGAAATGGTGGAGTCTGCTGGTGGAGTATGCATGTGGGAAAACCTGCCACTTACCACTACCCAGCAATAACTGCCTCTAACTAATAGAAAAAGTATTTAATGGGTGGTTGACACATGGTTTTTCCCCAGAGGCTCAAGGTTTAATAATTCCCCCCCCCCTTATCCTTGGGAAAATCATGCCCTTTTCAATATAGTTACATTCACATAGCTGGTTGGGGTTCATTTAATTAAAAATGCATATTTACATGATGCCAAAACTAATATGCGATGTATATCATGATATACCATCGGCAATGATTCCAATCTCCAAAATTAAATATAGCCAAATTGATGGTGGGGCTTTTGCCTTTAGCTCCACACCATGATTAATTACAATATATATATCATGTATATTTAATGCATCGGGGTCAAACCTGAGGTGTTACATATAAGGGTGGAAGTTTATCGGGGTCAAAACCGGGGTGTTACAGATAAGGGCAAAAGTTTATGGTGTTGTAGCTGCACTAAACATGATAAAGGGATGTGTGATGGCTGCAACAAATTTATTCAAGGAGTTTTGTTCTGGTGCAATAAGTTACAGAAGGACGACCCTGATCAACAGACCTGATGATGACCACCACTCCTTAGGTGCTTCCCTGCACATTTCATAAACAAAAAAAATGGATCAAGTGCAAATGAAAAAGATAACAATAGCAGAAAAAAAACAAACAAATTATTTATGTACAAAGATTCATACACTACTACATTTTGACCAAAAATCCGACGGCCGTCATGTCGGATTTTCGACACTTCCCTGTCGCATGTACGACACTTTGATTTTTTTTTAACCGTCGAAAACTTGTCGTCGGGTATCCGACACCTAGGTAACCGTCGATTAAGCGACACCTAAGCAACCGTCAGTTAAATTTACAGTGTCGGTTAAGAGACGGAAGTTCTTCGACAGTAATGAATTTTTTTAATAGAATAACCCTACATTCCGTCGAAAAATTGACATTCAAAGACATCGATTAAGCGACGAAGAGGCATATTGGGCGTCGGTTAAGCGACGTCTATTAATGTTTTTAAAAAAAAAATATTCTACAGAAGCATCGGTTAAGCGACATCTGTAGGCGTTTTAAAAAAAAAATCATTTATCAATAAGACACGAGCCCTAAATGCAGTATCCTGAGTCAATAATTGAGGGAGTCTCTGCTGCAATCAAACAGGCTGTTTCAATAACATCCAATCTGAGACTGTAATCAATTTGGAAATAAGATGGACATGTTTACAAAATTACTTCAACAAAATTTGAAAAAGAACAATGATATCAGTAACTTATCTTCTTCGATGACTAAGAACAGACAGTTACCAAAAATGCCTCTTTCTTAGATTAATACAGTGCTCTATCTTCTTTCCAGACTTGTAAATTTATTAGAGGAAACACATATTTTTTATTGTTAGACCAATTTGAAGTATTCTAAATACTATATCTATTCTTTCTTAGATTAATACAGTTCTCTATCTTCTTTCTAGATATGAACTTGAACTTGTAACTTTATAAGAGAAAACACATGTTTTTGATTGT